>CM029281.1:23869380-23971293 GCA_016920895.1 Vaccinium myrtillus
GAAGAGCTTGAATCACTCATACCAGGGGTCTTAGCTGAGCAACTTAAGGAGTACATGATATATGAGATGTTATGGAAAATCTTTCAAGCACTTTGATATTTCTTTTCTTTTTGTGAGAACCTGGTCTTAAGGTAAGGATGATTTTTGTGAATGGTGTCGGAACCGGTGGGGTAGCCACTGAACATAAATATGTGTATGCATACTTACCAAATTTGGGGATGGTGGATGTGTTATGACACTACATGTGATGTGAGGAGCACTCAGTAAAATGAAAGTTTGAAACCAATGATGTATGGGTGTGTGTGTGTGGAAAGATAAGTGCTGTAAATTATAGAGTTACAATAATGTTATGGGTCTTGAATTTTGTTCTAGCACCTTTTGGCACTTTATGCACATTCCTCGTTGTTTGTGGTTCGCACGCACTCACACATATATATGTATTTTTTTTTTTTAAAAAGAAATATATTTTTTGTTTAAAGAAACCTTTACTGGGTGAAGTGAATGCTCACCCCTTTTGTTTTCAGGTACCCACCTAGGATCTTGAAGTGAAGTGCATGAAATGTGTTGCATCCTTTTTGAAAGACATACATTAAAGATATCATTTGACCATTTAGTGGAATGCATTTCTGATACAGGAACTTGTAATTACCTTAAACTTTGATTTGTCCAGACATTGTAACTTTTCATCTTTGTTCATGTATCATTATGAGATACGGGAACCATAGGACTGTATTGTGTGGAGTGATACAGGATGGACATGGTGAAATGTTTAAAATATGAATTTAGAAAATTTATTGAAATTTTGTTTATGAGAAGCGGTATTTCATTATGTCAAAAATCGAGGGCGTGACAAAAGTTAACTAATATGGGGATCATTGAATCAGATTTAAGGTACGGGTTGCATAATTGCACAAAGAAAGTCAGCATAAATTTCAATTGAATGACTTTTTCCATCTTCCATAAAGGAGCCGAATGAAACTAAAGTTTCATGTTTGGTTTTAAATTAGAGACATTCGAAATACTGAATCGTCGTCGACTATAAGCCCGAGCCTTCCAAGCTAATGATGCGGGTTCGATTCTCGCTACCCGCTCTAGATCCTCTCTTAGTTAGCTACTCTCTATTAATAATTAATATATTAATTCTCTCTATCTTAATTAAGCTAAAGAGAAGTTCCTTAACCTATGGAATGATATTACTAAGAAAAGCAGAAATCAAGAAAATCTTATTTATGAGGGTAATGGAGGAAACAAAAACGATTTCAAATTATTACTTATTACAAGAGATAGTTAAAGAAATAGAAAAATATTCTTATTAGGAAAGAAATTGAAAAAAGATTATGGATACTGAAACCTATCATCCAACATCGACATCAAAAAAGCAAATTTCAAGAAATCCAAACCAGTATAATTGCCCTTGTTACTCTGCACCCGGTTATTTTCCACCCCTTTCTCAGACGTTCATCCTCTTTCTCCCCTCCTTTTCCTTCCATAGACCTAAATGACGTCTCACAAAGTCGTCTACGGCCTCTCAATCTTGCTATAACTGAAATTGTTTTAGGCATCACCGAATTACGGTGAAAATCTAGCTGATTAGGCGGCGGTTGGCCAGTGAGGTGCCAGTGCAGTGGTGCTGACACGTGGATTTTGGCAACGGCGGCCATTTTTGGCCGGTTTATGTGGTTGTGGACTTGGGTGTTATAGAAGATGCAGGGTTGTGGTGGAGTGGTCCGAGGTGTGGGATTTTGGGGTGTGGACAAAAGTGATGATTTTTTTGCTATTTTTATGGGGAATGTTGGGGAATTTGGAGGCAAAATATTTGTGAGAGAGAGAGAGAGAGAGAGAGAGAGAGAGAGAGAATTTTTAGAGCTATTAGAGGAGAGAGAAGCGTTATAGCCACACGTTAAAGTAACCCTCATTCGTCACGGCTTGTTTTCCACTTTAGGTCGCGTGTACTTTAGATGTAAGCTTGGGGTATTCTCGTATTTTGGATGCGTAAGTGGACTGGATGTGTTTGGAAAATGTTAGGTGGCCTGGAAGTGTTTGAAAATAGCTATAGTGGACCCTATAGCAACTGGATATTTTTTATCGGCTTTTGTATACATGATATTGGTTTTAGTTAGGCCATTAATTTGGTTTTTTAGACCACTAATTTAGAACTTATTTACAATAAAATTAATAAATTTTTAAAGGATTATGATATAACAAAATAAATAGGAAAAATCTAGCGGTGACAGGCCCATACTAGTTAGGGGCAAAAAAAAAAAAAATTTAAATTAAATACACTGATGGAGTAACATTTTTTCAAAATTTTGCAGTAGCTAGTGGCCCCCACCACTTTTTCTCCTCTAGATCCTTGGATGTATTTATAACAGAGGGTTTTCATCACGAGATAAACTTTTTTACGACCCTCCTAAAAGGACGGGTTTACGGAAGTCTCAAAAGGGGCCCCACCGGCACATCATCGCAATGATCCGAAACGGTCATCTTATAGAGTCTGCAGAGTAGTGTGTATATGCAAAAAAACAGCTTGTCCTAGCATTGATATGTATATCCAAAAAATTAAAATTTTGCACCAAAATTTAATTTTTTGACATGCATATCTATACCGAGTCAAGTTAATTTTTCGCATATACACACTACTCTGCGGGCTCTACAAGATGGCCGGTTTGCATCTTGCGATGAGGTGCCGGTGGGGCCCCTAAAGGAGGCTTCCGTAAACCCCCTTTTAGGAGGGTCCGTAAAATAGTTTTCCTCTTTCATCACAACTAGTTGGCTCCTCCGTGCACGCATGGAGTCTCGGGCTCATTATATTACTTTGCTTCTTATTCCGTGTTATTAATATTTATAATTAGTTTGTGTCATTTATGGAAAATGGATTCTGGGTCATTGTCGAGAACAAACCATGGGTACCTTTCATGCGGGCTAGCGATTTTGGGGGCTGTAGCCTGTAAATTACCATCAACACTATCTAATATAAAGTATTCGTATGAGATGATCCATAGCACATAGAGAACACCATATCATATGATACCTCAACAAATTATTAACTTCAAAGTGTGTGCCAAGACTAATCGCCAAACTTGGCACGCATGCGTTTCAAACCAAAAAAACTTCATACACAGCTTTCAACTGAGATAAGTAAATCTCCATACATTAAGCCATTGACCTCAACAAAAGCCATTCGTCCATTCCCTAAACAAAAGTATCACCAAATACATATAACCGAGAACATTAAAATTGACACTCTCCTCAGAACAGGAGCTAATACAGTCATTGATCCTCTCCACATTGTCCTTTCCAATAATCAAAAAATAGATATCATAGTCGAATCCTAACGAGAAGACAAGAGTGTCACCTATTTCCAATCTATGATCATTAACAAATTCAAACTAGTCGGGGCCAGAGAACTGATTCATGCTATTGTCAATACGCCAGCGTCTCGAACCTGTAATTAAGTTAAAGTTGTAGATCCATATTCTTCAAGATGATCATTGAAATCCTCAGGCAACGCCTTCATTAAAGAAACCAAAATTATATAATATATTACAAATTTAGATGAAAGAAAAACAAAGGTGAAACATTACCATAGCCTCAAAGTCAGAAGATTGCAAAACCTTGTGGAATCGGACACTCCCTTCCAATTCCCTCAACAAAGATGGCATGACTGAATTCTTCACAACCACTGTGATTAACACAAACACTGAGGAAAGCTGGAGGGTCTGTTAATACTATACCGCAAGTAATGAAAGAAAGCTAACCTTTTTTAACTTCACACAATTTTACTAGAAGATCCAACTAGGATTAGAAGGCTCATGTTGAATCAAATCAGCAGATCGCCACGGACAAAGCTTTTGCATTCCACACTCATTGAAGATGTACAAAACAATGAGTTGCACCATCGACTACCGCGGTGCTTTGTCATGGAATTCAGGGCCTCACCTGAAGTGTACAAAATATTTTCACTTCAATTGATGTGCACGCTTTTGCCGTTGTCAAGAAATAACTACACATGCCGAAGGTATTCTAAAACATGTCACTTCCCTAGTAATCTTAGAATAAAACTACAACTCTAAATATGAAAAGGGGTTATGATATTGAGTTTAGAATTTCTCTCACCTGAGTTGGCAATCCCGTTTGATCAACACTTCGAGAATTGTAATTCATTTTCGTGTTCAATTTGTAGTAGTTATGTGTTGTAAAAGTTCATTTTGAGCATTTTCTATACCAAACCCCTCTCGAGCACATATGCCAGGCGTGGCACTACCATAAGCTCATTAGAGCAGGCATCATTAGCTCAGATAAGTATTTATGCAGTGTTTTGTTGCTTCGAGCCCTAATGAGCACCTCATTCTCTCTCTTATATAGATTAGAAGGCATAATATGGTATATTAAGAATCGCATGTATTTAAGGATATTACCAATGAGAAATGGTTAGAAATCAAGAGGACTCACTATTGGAGTTTGAACTCGAAAACCCCTTTGTGTATTCAAAGACTGTAGAATGGCTGGTCCATCTTCCACACGCACGATTGATTTTGTATCTCTGGGACAAAAAAAAAAAACAGGAAACAATGTATTGGCAAACCTGATCACTGATCAATATAGATAGATATATCTAACCGGAGTCCGAAGACGAAGTGAGGAATTAGGCGATGAAAACTTACGTCATATACAGGAGGCGTACCACCCCTACGAATTTGCACTTTCCGTATCTCATATTCGCCGCCGTCGCTGTCTGCTACTTCCATAAAGCACGGTTGGATCTTTGTGAGGAGAGAGAGGGGTAAAAGGCAAGTGTGAGGATATGATTTTCTTGAAAGATGACTTGAGGAAGATCAATTGAATTGCATCTGTATTTGGACTATATTTCGAACCAAAGAAACGTGATGGAGAAGCTTTATTACGTGGCAAGATTACATCCATGTTCTGCAGGCAGTGGACTGTAGAACCAACTAATGTTATTGTTAGTCACCAAGAGGTATGGTCAGGGCCGGCTCAAGGGTTTGGAGTGCCCTAGGCCGAGTCTCAAAATTGTGTCCTAAGAGTACAACACTTGAATAATTTTTCCAGCAACGAGTATTAAAAAAAATACGATTTATAACCTCAATGGCCGGTAAGAGCGACTAACAGTAAAACTGAAGCTCTATTTTCTTTAAAGCTAAATATAAAGTTGCATTAGTTTAATGGCCCAATGCTACTGAGCAAAAAAATAAAAATAAAGGCCCAATTCTTATTACAATTGTTTTAGGACTTTTTATTTTGGTATTGGGCCTTTTTATTTTCCTATTGGGCTATAAAAGACTCCTACCCATCTATACTACCAAAAATTATGAGAGTGCCCCAATTAATTTTGGGAGGTTTTTTGAGTGCCCTAGGTATGGCCCCCAAAAGGAAAGTGAACGGTTGGGTAAAGCAATATACTATGATATCTGAACAATAATAGAAGTACCTTTGCCAACGTACAGAAAATAAGGAGAACATTAAATTAACATCAAAAGAATTCAACGGCAATAATTCCCCACATTTGAAATAATGCTAAAGGACAACAAGAACAGATCCATCGAAAATAACTATTATGAAGAAAGGGCAAAAAGGCCATAGAAAGAAAGGACGAAAGAGGATGGGAGTTTTTCCTTTTATTATAGGTAGGATACCCAGTCTATATCCTACTAGGGCTTTGTTCTTAAATGGATTTTATGAGATAAAATCTAATTTTGATAAAATGTAGTTTTGTTTATAGGTGTGATAAAATGACATTGTTTTCCCGGTGAACTAAATTTAAGATTGATAAAGGTGTTTTGTAAATGATTTTGTGAGATAAAATTTAGTGTTCATAAAATCTAATTTTGCTAAACTCCATTGAGAATGTTAGATTTTATCAAAATTAGATTTTATGAGATAAAATCCATTCAAGAACCAGGCCTAGTTAGGGAAGTGCTTCCGCGTGGCCGTGTCCTTACTTTTCATCGTAACAAAAGAACAAAAAAACGGAAAAAGAGAGCAAGGGAGGATAAAGACCTTGGGTGTGTTTGGTTCGATGGAATAAACTTCGGAATGGAATTACTATTCCAATGGAATATCTATTCCGGTGTTTGGTTCGTAAATAAATAAAGGAATGTGTATTCCAAAAGGAATAACTATTCACCAAATAAGGGAATACATATTCCATTAAAAAAGTCAGGAATTCTAATTCTATTCCTGCCCCATTCTATACCTCGCTCATCCATCTTTTTGAACCCGTTGGCATCCCCGACTCACAAATCGACAGCGCTCTCTCTCTCTCTCTGAATCAAATCGACGATTGGCTCTCTCTCTTTGACTCACAAATCGACGATCGGCTCTGCTCTCCTTCTGGTATGTATTCTCCTCTCCTCTCTCTCTCTCGCTCTCTCTCTCTCCGAGATCTGTTTCTACATAGATGGAGTTGCGTTTTTTTATTTTATAGGGTCTTGTATCAGATCGATTTCTAAGTTGTGAATCTTGTGATCCTCTGGACAGATTTTCGTTTGTCTTGATTTTATACGGTTCAGAAGGTAGATTTGAACTAGTGCTTGAACAATTTTGAGGTTTACTTCAGATTCTGGTTGATTTGGTAATCATCATCTCAAAGAAAGCTAAACCAAGTGCATGCAATATATCAGTATCTTGTGATCCTCTTATCAATCATCATCTCACCAAGGAATAATTCGTTTTGTTGGGACTTTTGGGAGGATTCCATCTAGCTATATAGCAGTATCTCCATTCAGAAAGAAACAAATGCAGTCGTTCAAGCACTTTCTAGTCAAAGTATTATCACTTAGCTTTTGTTTTACAAAGGGTTTTTTTGGAGGATTTATTCCATCTGTATATAATTCATCTTAGATTTCTTATTTAGAGGTGTATAAGAAACCTGAACCAATACCAGAGAACTCCACTGATGAGAGATGGAAGTGGTTTAAGGTAAATGATTTTAATTTTTTGCTCTTTACAAGTAACTATTTTATAACCCAATCTGACCTCCCAACACGTTATTCCTATTTTTATGATGTTTTGTAGGGATGTTTAGGAGCATTAGATGGAACACACATACCCGTCCAAGTGCCAGCAAAACAGAAAAGGTCAAAGTGCTACAAATGTCTTAGCAGCATGTACCCCAAACCTTCAATTCACTTATGTGTTACCTGGTTGGGAGGGATCAGCAGCGGATGGAAGGGTGTTACGAGATGCAATTAATAGAATTCCATTCTTGTCAATTCAAATGTGATTCTAGCATACCTTCAATTCAATTCAATTCTAGCATGTACCCCAAACCTTCAATTCACTTTCTTTTTTTTTTTGTCAATTCAAATGTGATTCTAGCATACCAAACGCATGAATTGGAAAGGGAATTGGAATGAGAATTCCATTCTTGCTATGGATTCTCAGCCACAACCAAACATGGGAATGAGAATGAGGATTCCAATCTCAATTCCTCCAATTCTATTCCATTCTTAATTCCAGTCCAATGTATATTCCATTCCATCCAACCAAACACACCCTTAATGGTCCTACAATAATTGTGGGGGAGTAACCAGCTCCGTCTTCCTCCAACATGTTGCTCCCTGTTTGGCCTGGTCGCAATTTCTGGTACTGCCTTGCGATCATCTCGTCTCCATCATGGGTTTTCTCATTTTTGGCCATGGACTTCGTCAAGAAAACCACCGGCCTCGTCTCCATCTTCCTGATCTCGGCACTCGTATTGTCATGGTCCGCCAGTAACTTCATGCTTTCGAAGTTCTATTTTTCATTGTAAAAATTCTCTTGAGCCCCAAATTTTCCTTATCTTTTACTTTTCTCAAAACCTAATTTTATTTTTCTACATTCTCTCTCTTTATCCATGCTTAGTCTGCAAGAAATTATATTTATGAGATTTGTTATTTGAATGAATTTTACAACAATTTTCTGTCTCAATGAGATATTTAAAATATTGATGTAAGAACAAATTGGAAAAAAAATCCATGCTACATTATTTTCATGTGCAAAATGCACGGTTCTACAAAAAGAGCGAGGAATTTGGAACGGTGAGTACAATTTTTAGTGGGACAAAACAAAAGGACAATGAAATAATAATAAAAAGTGAGTGGCAAAATGCCTGAAAAATGTAAATGGGTTAATTTGTTTTTTATTTGTGGAACTGATTATAAGAACTTTGATTTTGGTCCAGCATGTTAATTTTAAACTGAATCATTATAAATATATAGGTTACGCTAAGAATGAATATGAAGGCTAGGGAAACACCCATTTTAATGTCTGGTATGGACTTTGTCTTTGAATCACAAAAATCGTAATTAAACACAACAAATTGGCCACAAAAATTTTTTGGATCTAAAAAAAAAACCTCCAAAATTCATAAATAACCCCAGAAAAATTTACTCTCTCTGTCCGCATTTGTTGGTCCCTTTTTGAATTCCATGTTATTTTTTATTGCATATATTTTTACAGATTTAAAAAATGCAATATGGATCTTATTTGATAGATTTCAATTAATTCTACTAATACAAAGTTCACAAAATCATGAAAAATCATTATAAATTAAGAGAAATAAGTAATAAAAAATGGCACGGATTTAAAAAAAATGGACCAACAAATGCGAACGGACGGAGTATAAACAACACCACAAAATTTCAATAACTTTGAGCCGTCTTCTTTTTACCACAAAATTCATAAACATCACCACAAATACTCGTAAATAACACCATCAAAATTCGTAAAAGTAGCCAAAAAATACATAAAATGAAAACTGAAAAAATTCAAATATCCGGCCACAAAAATTTGCCAAAAAATTTGTAAAGGGTGTACCGTACGCTAAAAAATAAAACAAGACACAAAAAATGATACAATAAACCACAAAAATTCGTAAAAAGATTGCGTATTGAAGGGGGTGTTTGGGAGCCAACTTTTCAGCTTTTCATTTTTGGCTTTTTGATTTTTTGGATTATGGCCAGAATGAGTTTTGAATCTGGGAAGAGTGTTTGGGAGAAATGTGCAGAATGCATTTTGCAAAAGTAGTAGTGTTTGGGAGAAAAATGATGAAAATGAGTTTTGGTATGGATTTTACCAAATTAACCCTCAGCCATGCCACGTGGGCAACCTATGCCTTTGGAATTTGCTGTTGGTATTTAAAAAACTGGGATCATGCATGTTAGTGAAAACATATTTGGGCACTTTTTTTTTTTTTTTTGAAATTACGTTTGGGAATTTTTTTGTTAATGAAAACCTTGAGATCTGAGGCTTTTTTTTTTTTTTATGGAAAATATTATTAGATGGTCCTTTTTCCCTTTTTTTTTTTTTACACAAATTGATGTAATTGCGAAAACAATGTGTAGAAGTAATTGTGAAAAAAAATGGAAAAATGTTGGTCCAACCTAAACATAATTATAAACTCTACACAATTAACAATAAAAAATCCAATAATAAGATTGGAGCAAACCCCACCTACGTTAATTTTTGACGACTTTTGAGGATGTTGTGAACAAATACATACGAATAATGATACATACACAAACTTTGTGCCACAATCAACCACAACCCCACTCACATGGGGTGTGAGGCCCGCATGTGGGGCCCATATGGGCAGGCCCGGCCCTGTGTTTCGCGAGGCCCCAACCCTATTCTCAATTTGAGGCCCTTCATATATATATATAATTTTTTTTTATATATAATTTTTTATATATATATAAATTTTTTTTTATATATAAATTTTTATTTTTTTCCTACGAGAAGGGGCCCCAAAAACCGGGGGGCCCCAGTCCTGGGCCTGCCCGGCCTGCCCACAGGGCCGGCACTGCATATGGGACCCACACCCCATGTGAGTGGGGTTGTGGTTGGTTGTGGCACAAAGTTTGTGTCACAATCATTTTTGAATACATAGCAGACTTCCATTTAGCAGTTGAGTGTCTTGGTGGGGTCCTTGTTTTCTAAATCTGTGTTTGAATAGGGGTAGCACAGGGGTATGGATGACAAATAAAGGTTCACGGGGAATGGAAAATGATAATCCAAAAACGAGAATCCAAAAAGGAACCCAAGTCCAGTTTTTGGCTTCTTGCCTCCATCTTCAAAAACGGAGAATGAGTTCTGGTAGAACTCATTCTGAGAACTGGCGCCCAAACATGAAAAACAGCAAAACCAAAATGGGAAAATGCAAAAAACAGGTGCCAAAACACACCCGAAGACTTTTATTATATTACCAAACGGGGTGTAGAAGAATTTCGGGCCGTAAAGAATTTTTTTTATTCACATAGACTGACTCATCAATTACTAATTAAGTCCGCAGGCTTGGTCTGAAAAGTACTAACCGCAAGTCTAAGAATTTTAATGAATTTTCAGTAAGCCTTCTATTAGAAATCAAAAGGTTTGTGGCCGGTCTTGGATCCTTTCTTGGGCTCCTTGTTGAACAGTCCTTAGGAACAGATTTGTAACCCAATTAATCCACGTGAATACTGTTTAACATCAGAGGTCTTTTATTGTCGTCGGTGCCAAAAATACCCCCTCGCGCGCTCATTGTGCTCCCACCAAAAATCATTTTCGCGGACGCGATTTTCCTGAATCTTTCAGGTAATCTTAAATCCGAAATTGTCTCGATCACTAAAGCAATGATCGATTAACCCACACGCAGGCGGCGGTAGCGGCGGCGGCTATAATCGGTGAAGCAATGCCCAGAAATGGAGAAGAGTACAGAGCCAGAAATTAATTGCGAAACATGGAAACCAGTTCTCTTTCTCTCTCTCGGTTCTCTTTTTTTCTCCTTCCCAAACCGCTAGTTAACCATGGAAACCGGCCGCCGGACTTCCGCTGGCTTATTCCCGAGAAATCAGAAGCTATTGTGGTTCTGTGAAGTTTTTTTTTAGAAAAGTTACACTTTGCCCCCTAGACTTTTGGAGAAGAAATAGTGTGGCCTCATGGCTTTTGTGAGTCACAAATGGACCCCAAAGGTAAACTTCTCGAAAAACTAATTGAAAGGTGGATATGCTCAGACCATTCTTTTGTGTTTCGGTGACATCATGATAAAAATAAAACATTTTCAAAAGAAATTGAGTTTGGCCCTATTTTTTTTTTATCTCTTACTTATTTTTAGTTGAAATACCGCCATCTTTTAATTTTTGTAGAATCAGAGGCTGTTTTATTTGAGATACCATTATCTCTGTTTTTGCTGAGATTCTATTTGTCACTTGCATTATTTTTGTCGTTTCAAAAATTGTTTTACATGAGATACTGTTATCTCTTGTTTTATTTTTTTAATACAAAAATTGTTTAAGCTGAGCGAGGTTTCTTTCCAAAGAAAAGCAGAGTTCCTATGCATTTTTTTGAACAGCTTACTTGTTCTATTAAAGCCCAAGACTATTCCCTTGCTGAAACTATTGCCTTATTGAACGTGTGCCTAGACCGTCTCAACTACCAGTTCTGATCTCTTACTTTATTTTTGTAGATATAGTAGCGGAGATACTGCTAGTCTGTTATCTCACTTTTTATTTTTGTAGAATCAGAGACGTTTTATTTCAGATACCACTATCTCTGTTTTAACTGAGATTTTGTTTGTCACTTGCATTATTATTCCTTTTTTTTTTTTTTTTTTTTGCTTCAAATATTGTTTTACCTGAGTTACCATTATCTCTTGCTTTATTTTTTTTTAAATATAGAGATTGTATAAGCTGAGATATTGTTATCTCTTACTTTATTATTATAGATACAGTAGCTGAGACATTGTTATCTCACTTTTATTTTTGTAGAATCAGAGAATGTTTTGTTTGAGATACCATATCTCTGTTTTAGCTAAGATTCTGTTTGTCACTTGCATTATTTTTGTTGCTTCAAGAATTATTTTACTTGAGATACCATTATCTCTTGCTTTATTTATTTACTTATTTAAATTTAGAGATTGTATAAACTGAGATATTGTTATCTCTTACTGTATTTTGCAAATGCATTAGCTGAGATACCGTTATCTCACTTTTTATTTTTGTAGAATCAGATATTATTTTGTTTGAGATAGCATTATCTCTTTCCTTATTTTTGGAGAGACAAAGGCTTTTTTATTTTACCGTTATCACTTGCATTATTTTTCAATATATAGAGACAGTATAAACTGAGATATTGTTATCTCTTGTTTTATTTTTTTTAGAAATTAGCACAATTTCAATGAGATATTGTTATCTCTTACTTTATTTTTGAATATGCAAAGCCTTTATAAGGTGAGATATTATTATCTCTTACTTCATTTTTTTAACATTTTAAAAAAATATGGTAAATGATTTAGTTAAAAAATAAAACATATATATATATATATATATATAGACACACACACACACACACACACACACATAAGTTTAACAAAATTGAGTTATCAAAAGAACCCTGTTACGCGCACACCACATACGCGCACCCCAAATGCACACCACATACGCGCACCCCAAATGCACACCAGCACATTCCGATCGTCCATTTCAAGAATCAATGGTCCGGATTTGAAATAAATTCTTACCGGTAAGAGTTAATTCTTACCGGTAAGAATTCATTTCAAATCTGAAATGTCGAAAAAAGCTTTTGGACAGTCGGGATGTGCTGGTGTGCAAGTGGGGTACGCATCCTGGTGTACTCGAATCATTTTCGTTATCAAAATAAATGTATCAGTGGGGATGTCAACAATTGAGCTAAGAACATCCATGTATCAGTAATGATTGGACTTCATTTATATCAAGGATCTTGCTACCTCCGCTCATTAAGCGAAGAATAAGAAAAAAAAGAAGTGAAAAACACACCTTTAAATGTACTTTTTTTCCTACCTTTTAATACACTTTCACATATTTCAATACATTTCACATTTTTTAATGCACATTTTAAATCTTAAACACACCTTTGGTCTTGATCTCAGCCGTTAATCTCTCTCTCACACTCCCATGCCGCGCCACACTTGATCATACTCCCTATCAGCCGGCTGCGTTTCCAACATGCAGTATGTGCCTGTATTTGTCGAGATACAGAGAGATTACAACCTCAATGGGGTTTCCAACCAGTCTCTTGCCTCTAAAACAAGTTCATAAATCATTAAACCTCTTCATCGCTAGTAGTATTCTTTGCATCAGTCAATCCTTTACATCTTCAAAAACAGCACAAAACAAGCCCTAGATTTTTCCCAAAAACCAGTCAAATCTCCCAAAAAATCCCTCAAATTGGGTTCCTCAAAATCAAGGGTAAAGATCATCCATTCTCCTCAAAACGCTTTTGCAATTTCTATGAAGTTTTCAGTCGATTGAGGAGTAAGGTGTAGGGTTTCAATTGCCCCACCGCCGTCTTCTCCAAGCTCATCTCAATCTTCCTCGCCGCCACCGACATCACCTGCCCCTACGGCGACGCTGCTCAGTTCCGGCGTCCTCTTATAAAGTCGGAGAGAGAGGGGGATCGAGCGAACTGGCTATCACACACCAGATATGCAAAGTGGAGAGAGAGAGAGAGTATACAATGTGAAAAAACAGTTTAAATACCAGTATATATCAAAAAGGGCAATTTCGTCCATGCTTGGACCTTAAACCTTAAAAAGTGAGCGTGAATAGATCACACACATTACAAAAAAATAGGTTGGACTAAGCGCCTCATTGAGACCCTATTTTAGGATCCCAGCCCAATTTGCCGTCCTTTCTTTTGGGTTTGTGTGTTGGTTTGTTTTTTTTTTTTTTTGTTGGTTTGACTAGCTTCTCTTGTTGTAAGAGGATGCTTAACTTTTAGGGTAGTGGCCTAGTGGGCCGAAATAATTAAGCCCAATATATTTGGGCCAATTCACATGAGCAAGATCAGCTGTAGTACGGTTTGGTCACGTGACACGTCAATTCATTATACACGTGTCATCGAGATTAGTTTGATCAACATAAAACGATATTGTTAGAATATATGTTTATGTTAGTTGTCCCACATCGCCTATCGTAGACTTGTATTGAGGTGCACAATAATATAAATAATATTGACTTGTGTGAGGGGTTGTTTAACACCTTACATACTTCTCTTCCTTTCTCTCTCTCTCTCTCTCTCTCTCTCTCTCTCTCTCTCTCTCTCTCTCTCTCTCTCTCTCTCTCTCTCTCTCACATCTAAATAACATGGTATCAAAGCGGGTTCTTAACCCATAACCTAATTCTGCCTAACCCTACCTTACCTAGCATTGACGTCACCATCATCTTCCTCAGCCGACAACCTCGAAACCCTAAACCAGCCGAAACCCTAAAACCAGACCCTAAACCATCGTCTAAACCAAACCCTAAATCAGTACCAAACCGAGACCCTAAATCAAGCCTAAACCATCATTTACCTCGAAATCCTAAACCAGATCCTAAATCAGTACCAAACCGAGACCTATACAGCCATAGACGACCTTCGAAAACCCCATATGAGATCGTACAAGCCCTAAAAACCTTCGAAATCCACATTCTATGTTCGAAATCCACTGATTGATGCTCGAAATCCACTGTTGATGCTCGAAATCCACTGATTGATGCTCGAAATCCATTGTTGATGCTCGAAATCCACTGATTGATGCTCGAAATCCACTGTTGATGCTCGAAATCCACTGATTGATGCTCGAAATCCACTGTTGCTGCTCGAAATTCACTGTTGATGCTCGAAATCCACTATTGCTTCGCTCGAATTCACCGTTGATGCTCAAATCCACATCCTGTGCTCTTGATGCTCGAAATCCACACCTAGTGCTCTGTTGATGCTCGAACTTGTCTGATTGGTATGATCTAGTATTAGATGCGTTTTCGGTGGTTTCATTTAGTATTGGTTATTGGTTGTTGTTTTTGGTTTGTTTGGTTGTTTTGTCGAGACAGTTTGGTTATCCTTTTTCTTTGGTGGTGGTATTTTGTGGTGATCGGTAATTATGTCCAAGAAAAGTCTCAGCATCTGTTCCTAATGGGTTCTATAATTATTGGTAGTTCTTCTGGCTCTTCTCGGCGTCGTGAGAAGGATTCCATTACGTCCATTCTTTTGAATGGCAACAATTATGCTATTTGGTCTCGTGCTGTCAAAGTTTATTATATGGGTGAAAGAAAATTTCGTTATTTGACAGACAGTCCTCCAAATAAAGATGCTAAGGATTATAGTGACTGGGAAGCTGAGGATTGTCATATTCGAGTTGAGTTGTGGAATAGTATGGAACCTCAGATCAGTGGCCCTCTGTTTTACCTTGATAGTGCCAAGGAAGTGTGGGATCGGGTTGCCAGGATGTATTCAGGGGTTGATAATCTTCGTCGTACATATGATCTCCATCATCAGTTCTTTTCTCTGTCATTGAGTACTGGATCGTTGGAGGACTACTATGCCAGATTTCGTGGTATTTGTGAGGAACTCCGTGTTTATGAGTTTATCTCCAGTGATCCTCAGGTTATGGCGCGTCAGCGTGAGCGTTTGGAGGTTGCTCGATTTCTGTATGGTTTACCATTATTTTATGATCCAGTTCGGTCTCAGATATTGGGAGAGCGGGAGTTGCCATCTCTCGATGAGGTGTTTAGTCGTCTTCGCCAGGCTTCTGTCTCAGATGTTGGTTCTGTCTCTCAGTCACCATCTGATCGTTCTGCTTTAGCTTCAGTGGGTTCTAGTGGTTTTGGGTCGAGTAATGGCCGTGGTCGCGGCCGTGATTCTGGGTTTGGCAGTCGTGGTCGTGGTTCTGGTAGTCGAAGTTCTGGTGGCTATGATTCAGGTAACAGTTCTAGTGGTCGTGGTGGAAATAGTCGTGGTCGCACGTCAGGGGGAGGTAGTTCTAGTCGCGGTGGTTCTGGTCGTGGCCGTGGTACCAGGTTCTGTACTCATTGTCGGGGTACAAGTCATACAGTGGACTATTGTTATGATCTTCATGGTTTTCTCCAGGCTCATCAGGTTGCTCATTCTAAGGATACTGGGCAGTTTACTCATTCTACTGATAGCAGTGTGACTATCTCAGCAGAGGAGTATCAGCGTCTTATGTCCATTCAGCCTTCTGCTGCTGCAGCTTCATCTTCCACAGCTACGTTCGCTCAGACAGGTCCCTCCGTTGCTTGTGTTGCATCATCTTTTTCTTCTCCTTGGGTTATCGATTCTGGTGCTACTAATCATATGACTGGTACTTCTAAATTCTTTTCTACTTGTCAGTCCATGGATAAGACCTTTCATGTTACCTTAGCAGATGGTTCTACCACTGAGGTTACTGGTTTGGGTTCAGTTTCTGTCTCTCCATCATTTACTTTAAACTCTGTGTTGCATGTTCCTCGTTTACCCTTTAATCTTGTGTCTATTAGTCAACTTACAAAATTCTTAAGTTGTTCGGTCACATTTCTTCCTCATGGTTGTGTATTTCAGGATCTCAAGACGGGGAGGAAGATTGGTGCCGGTGTTGAGCGTGGTGGTCTGTATTACCAAACCAGTGGTGGTGTTCAACTAGTTGCTCTTCAGTCATCAGAGTCCTTATATCAACAACATTGTCGGCTTGGTCATCCATCTCTTCAGAATTTGAAGCGTCTAGTGCCCTCGTGTAGTTCTCTTAAGGAGTTATCTTGTGAAGTCTGCGAGTTTAGTAAACATCATAGAGTGCCATTTTATCCTAGGGTTGAGCGTCGGGTGTCACATCCTTTTCAGTTAGTTCATTCAGATATTTGGGGGCCTATTCATGTGCCTAATGTTTTTGGTTTTCAGTATTATGTTATTTTCGTTGATGATTTCTCTCGTATTACATATCTCTATCTTATGAAAACGAGATCTGAGTTAAAGACAATTTTTAAATCATTTTACATGGAAATCAAAACTCAGTTTAATACTTGCATTCGTATGTTTCGGTCTGATAATGCACGCGAATATTTTCATAGTACTTTATCTCAGTTTTTTGATGATCATGGGATTATTCATCAGTCATCCTGCACTCGGACTCCAAAGCAAAATGGGGTTGCCAAACGCAAGATTCGACACTTATCAGAAGTTATGCGTGCCATGTTATTTCAAATGAAGGTTCCTAAGTCTTACTGGAGTGACGCAGTTCTTACTGCATGCTATTTGATCATTCGTATGCCCTCTACTGTCCTTGGGGGTCAGATACCCCAGACAGTCCTGTTTCCCGGTCGTCCTCTCCACTCATTACCCCCTCGGGTTTTTGGGTGTACATGTTATGTTCATGCTCTTGATCCCGACCAAAGTAAGTTGGACCCGCGGTCCATTAAGTGCATTTTTCTTGGTTATTCTCGGACTCAGAAAGGATATAAATGTTACTCCCCATCTTTACGTCGTCATTTTGTGTGTGCTGATGTCACATTTAATGAGTCTCTTCCTTTTTATTCGGAGTCTGTCGCCACTAATGATTTGCCTGCATATGAGTCTGTGTGTCCTATAGCTGTCACATCTCCATCGAGTACCATTCCTCCACCAAAACCTTTGCAGGTGTATCATCATTGTCATCAAAATCCACCAGTTATATCTCCGCCAGAGCCTCAGCCAGCACCATCTCAACTAGAGCCTCAGCCGGAGCCATCTCCGCCCGCAGCACCACTTTCACCCACCACGCCATCTTCTTCTCCGTTGCGGGATCCAGACACCCTTGATCTTCCTATTGCCCGCCGTAAAGGTATTCGGTCCTGCACTCTCCATCCTATTGCTCATTTTGTTTCCTATGATCATTTGTCACCGTCTCTTCAAGCTTTTACTACCTCTGTCTCTTCCGTGTTTGTTCCTAAGTCTGTTCAGGAGGCCTTATCTGTGTCTGAGTGGCGGGCAGCTATGGAGGATGAGATGTCTGCTCTTCATCATAATGGTACTTGGGACCTGGTTCCTCTTCCTGCTGGTAAGACACCTGTTGGATGTCGTTGGGTATTCACTGTCAAGTATCTTCCTGATGGTACTGTTGAGCGCTATAAGGCGCGACTTGTTGCCAAAGGCTACACCCAGACTTATGGTGTTGATTATTCGGAGACATTCTCGCCTGTTGCTAAACTTGGCTCTGTTCGAGTTCTTATTTCTCTAGCTGCCAATCTTGGTTGGCCATTATTTCAACTGGATGTCAAGAATGCCTTTCTCCATGGGGATCTTCACGAGGAGGTTTACATGGAGCAACCACCTGGGTTTGTTGCTCAGGGGGAGCGTAATCAGGTATGTCGGCTTCGTAAAGCTCTTTATGGCCTCAAGCAGTCTCCTAGGGCCTGGTTTGGCAAGTTTAGTGATGCAGTTTTGAGATTTGGCATGCATCGTAGTCAGACTGACCATTCTGTGTTTTCCCTCACATCTGATCGAGGGAAAGTATTGTTGATTGTATATGTGGATGACATTATCATTACTGGTAATGACCAGCGAGGTATTGATGAGTTAAAAACCTTCTTACATCAGCAATTTCATACTAAGGATTTGGGAAAACTTCGGTACTTTTTAGGTATTGAAGTGGCCAGGTCCAAAGAAGGTATTAGCTTATCACAGAGAAAGTATGTGCTGGATATTCTTGAGGATACAGGTTTGTTGGGAGCTAGGCCTGTTGAGACTCCTATGGATCCCAATGTCAAACTGTGTGTGGACCAGGGGGAGTTGCTTCATAATCCTGATCAGTATCGTCGGTTGGTTGGTAAGTTAAACTATCTCACGATTACACGTCCGGATATCTCATTTGCAGTTAGTTTGGTGAGTCAGTTTATGTCAGCTCCTCGTTATTCACATTGGGAGGCTGTCCTTAGAATTGTGAAGTATCTTAAGCTACATCCTGGACGGGGTTTATTGTATCGAGCTAGTGGACACTTACGCGTTGAGGCGTTTACTGATTCTGATTGGGCAGGAGGACCGTCTGATAGGAGATCTACTACTGGTTATTGTGTCTTTCTTGGTGGAAATCTTGTTAATTGGAAAAGCAAGAAGCAGACAGTAGTAGCCCGGTCCAGTGCAGAAGCAGAGTATAGAGCAATGGCACACACGACATGTGAGGTTGTGTGGCTGTGATCATTTCTTGAAGAGATTGGATTTAGTGTGCAACTACCTATGCCTCTGTATTGTGATAATCAAGCGGCTATTCACATTGCCGCAAATTCAGTATTTCATGAGAGGACTAAGCATATTGAGGTTGATTGTCATCTAGTACGTGAGAAGCTGACTGGTGGTGTGATATCTACTCCATATGTATCTACGGGTGCTCAGTTGGCTGACATGTTTACCAAATCATTATTCAAGCCGCGGTTAGAGTTGCTATGTAACAAGCTGAGACTTTTTGATATTTATTCTCCAGCTTGAGGGGGAGTGTTAGAATATATGTTTATGTTAGTTGTCCCACATCGCCTATCGTAGACTTGTATTGAGGTGCACAATAATATAAATAATATTGACTTGTGTGAGGGGTTGTTTAACACCTTACATACTTCTTTTCCTTTCTCTCTCTCTCTCTCTCTCTCTCATCTAAATAACAGATATCATTGTGCATAGTGTTCGGTCAGGAGGTGGTGGTCTAGAGTTCATTGTCGGATAGAGGATCGGATAGAGGATATCAGTGATATCACCTTGGCACGAGGATGGCACGCGATGTCCTACCCCTCAAGCCAAAGGCACTCCTATAAATACTATAGTGATAAACTCTAACATGTAGGTCTTTTCCTTCTCATTTAGAGACATGGTTTAGCCATTGGAGTGTCTTATGATTGTCTTCGACCAATTGGGCACTAACGTGGTTCTTTATTTTGCAGAGCTAGAGGAAGAAGTGCTAGTCACAGTCAAAGTACAATTAGAAAAGTCGAGTCAAGGAGAGAGAAGTTTGGACACCAGCCTTTTAGGTATCTTTTTTCGTTTTCTACTCTTTTTTATAGTTTGATTTTCCATCACATTATTGTTTAGCCCTCATGATATTTTGGTTCATTAAAGTCTAAATACCCCCAAAAAAAAAAAAGATTGTGAAGGTGTTTGTTCTAGATGAGTTTATGGTAGAAACTACTCTTACCTATGAAAAGTTAAAAGTTGAAATTAATCATCAAAGTTAAATACTTGACTTTTTATGAAAGTCAGGTGTCATTCTTTGTCCATAAACCAAATACAAATATTGTGTTGTGTGTTATTGGCCCACCTCGACATATAGAGTATGAGCTGACAATAGACAATATTTATGGCGAAAATATATATTTTTTCTTTTGATAAATCTCGAACTCACTTTTAACATAACCGACTTTTACCCTAATTGAACACTACCCGCGAAGACGAAACAGTAAATTAACAGAATTAATTTTACCCCCTCATGTCTAATTTTTTATTTGACATACATATATAGAAAAAAATGGGTTCAACGGTTTTCATCAAGTGTTTCAAGCTTTATATGTTCCGATTTTTTTCAAGGTATTTGTGTTTCGATGAGGCACTTAGCGAGATCCAATCGAGTTGATTTTGGGTACACTTGTAGAACTCGACGAACTCTACGCGGTGGACTTCTCCGATCGTCAAAACGATGACGGCACGGCGGCGAAAGGGGCTGCACAGCACGGGGCTGCGCAGCACCTCCCTCGGTTCCCTTGTTTGGAGGAAGAAAAAATCACTACAAAGTACTCAAACCCGAAACTCAAAGTGCCTAAACCCGAAATCCCTAAATGCAAGTGCCTAAACCCACTATACCTTATCCAAAAGAGCCTAAATCCCCTAAAATTGAACCTCAAAATGAGCTCTCCAAACAAGTCTTTTGGAACCTTAGAGGTGTACCAAGAAAATGAGCAAAACACGTAATTTTGCCGCACAACACACCCGGATTCTCAATTCACTATGATGGAAAAGGCAATGCCACTATGCCAACAGATATAAGAAATGCGGTAATATTTTTCTGCACAAACCCAAATGTACATATTTTTCTTCAATCTCAACCTCAATTTAAATTCAACAAATATCTCCACACAATAACAGCACCCAAAAGAATATAAAATAAAATTTATACAAGTACCACGGAAAAAAAAAAAAACACACTGCAAGGAATCAAACAGAATTAAATTCTCATGCAAGACATAACAGAAAATTATAGCCAAATCACACGCTAAACAACCGCAGCTTATGTGTGAACGTCACAGATTTTCCGCTCGAAACTTTTATACGGCGGAAACCGCACAAAAACCGGCGAACACTTAACCTTCAACGTCCGATGCCCCGATTTCCACATTCCCGTCTTAAACTTTATCTTCGCCTTCATTTGGACGTCCAACTCCACAGCCCCACCGGTTCTATCCCTCTTCAATTTCCTCACCATGTCTCCGGTCAGCGCCACATCTCGAGCCACTAGGTTCACTGCCAAGTCAGTGGCGTTCTTACGGAGCTGAGAGAACGGCCCCACTGGGGTGTACGCCACCTTTTGGTGGTCGTAAGACACCCAGGCCTCCACCTTGTCGTAGTAGACGGAGAGCTTGCGGTTGGGGTTGTAGGCCCTTATGACGAAGTTGAATGTGGTGTTGAGGTGTTTGGTATCGGCCAAGTTGTAGTCGCGGATCGAGCCGGATTCGATCGAGAAGACGAGGTGTTTTGGCTTAAAGGCTAGCCAGACAATGAGGATGATTAGACCGATGATGAGGAGCAAAACGGCTAAGACGATTAAGATGGTTCGAAGCGGGCTTGAGCGTCTCGGGGCGGCCGGACGGGTGGTTGTGGCTGGTGGATTGGCCATGGTGGAGATATGGGGGCCTAAACAAACTCTAGAGCGATGGGAATTGGGCTACAAGTGGTAAGTTGTTTTTATACTACATGATAAAGTTGAGGAATGTTTGATACTTTGATTTGAGAAGTTACATTACAGTTGTCATCCGATATGAAATTTGTAGTTAATTTGGTGCATCTAATTTTTGTATAGGGTGAGAATATAACTTTTTTTCTGTATTGTTCCTTGCTTTTATCCTTTCACGTATTGCGTTTGATATCTTGCATGAAACTCAAGTCATCTAATGATTTCAGATTCCCCTGTTTCTTGGCATAGTTTTAAATAGCTGTATCGGTCGCGGCATCGGTCTTGGTATCAGGAACTGGCGTATCAAACGATACGTCGTGGGAATCGGGTGTAGCGGTCGTGAATTTTTTAACTTTTTGGGCGTATCAGCCGATACGGTATGGTACGTAGCCGTATCGGAGCCTCCAAATCTCGAGACGAACCGGCTGATACAGTACATATCGTCTGATATTCAAAACTATGTTAGATAAAAGAACAATTAATTCATTTGAATCTGTCAAAATTTTCTCGTCGGGGACATCCGATAAAATTAGAACGATACATATTTTTGATTAATTGGCAGAAACGTTGTGGACTGGATAGTGGATTGCCCTTTTTATCGCCAACAATGATACATGTACATCAAAAGTCTCCAACATGTCTCCAACACACTCAAGTGTGTGTGGAGTGTGAAGTGTGTGTGGGCTTCACACACCATGTGAGTGCGTTAGAGACTTGTTAGAGCTAAATTGTTGTACACCTATCATTTTTGTTTTATCGCATTGCTTGAAATTCTTGAAAAATGTGAAAATGGGTATCATCGATTAATAACTCTTCTAAAATGGCTGAGTGAGCAAAGTATGAATTTGGCAGAATCCGCGGCATATGCGGAAAAAGTTCTACGAGTATAGTCGGTCGCAAATGAACTGCAAATGAATATGCTTAGCTTGGACACGGAAAAAAGGGGCTTCCATTGGATGCCAAGCAATGCTCTCCTGAACTTTTAAAAGCGCAAGATTTCTTTCGCGATTCTTACTTTACCTCCAAGGCGTTCTTAAAGCAGCCCTGAAGTTTTCATTTCTAGTCTGGTTATGTTGTGATGGAATCTTGGTGGATTAGTCAAGGAGATTAAATTCCTTGGGCCAGTGGTGTAAATCATGGGTTTTCTACCACCTTCATTATGGGTTCCACCGAATGTTTATTGTTGATATGGATTGTTCGGTTCATAGATAGGGCCGGCCCAATCCCAAGTTCCAAGTCTTCTGGGCCTGGACATCCAAAACCCCCAAAAAAATCCATAATTTTTACTACTCCTATTAGGCTTATTGGGCCTAAATCCCCAAAATTAAACACACAATAAATTAACTTTTTACAACTGATCCATTGGGCCTAAAGGCCCAATATAAGACACAATAAAATAAAAAGACGACCAAAATAAAGGCCCAATTTAGGAGTGGGACTCATTACGATTTACCCCAGTCAACCCAATATTGGTTTGGCTTTCTCGTTTTATGATTGTTGTGGTAACAATTATTTAAGTGTTTATGCTTAGGCCCCGATTGGATGGTGCTAAAATTCAAGGGGAATAAGTTATAGAGGAGGTATAAGATAAGATGTGGTATTATTTTTGGAGGGTTGGCCCACATTGATGAGATGTTTATGGAGAGGGAATAGAAAAGTAGTTGGTTTGAATGTCGTATTAAAAAAAGGAGGATAAAATAGTACTATTTGGTTTGGATGGGAGATAAAATGGGGGGATAAGGTTTTTTTGTAGTTGAAATAAGGGTGAGGGGGTGTTATTTTTTCCTTATACCCGGGGATAACTTTTGGGCAGGGGGAGGGGTGCCCAAAAATTATACCCCTCTATCCCCCTGCCGAGGATAACTTTTGAAGGGGTGAAAATTTATCCCCCTGCATTTTTGCCCAGCCAAACCATGTTAAATGTCTCACATCAAGCCTTATACCCCCTCCAAAAGTTATCCCCCTTCCTTTAACCCCGTCCAATCGGGTCCTTAAGGGCATAATTTTTAAATTAGGCCTTGTGCACTAAACATCCTTGAGCCGGCCCCGCTTGTAGAGCCTGTAGAGTAATACATCCTTAATAAAAATCAGCATGGTTTATAAAATTTTAAGTTTGATATATAGAATTTTAGGACATGGATAGGTAGATCAAAATTTTAAGTTTGGTTTATAAAATGAATAGTAATGGAGAGTTTAACTATAAAATTAGCGCCCATTTTATAAACCAAAATTTAATTTTTGATATATATATATGGGTCCGTCTCTTATCCGGACTTTTAATTTCCGCACCTTGTGATCCAAATTTTTTTTTGACGATCCGATCCGTCCAATGTGTTCAGAAGGTGTTTTCAAGGGTCCGCGCGGAAAATCTTCAAAAACAAATACCGGGAAGGGCTTGATCCAAGCAGTTTTCGCAAAAAATATATATTTACATTTTTTGCGAAAACTTCTTGGATCAAGCCCTTCCCGGTATTTTGTTTTGAAAATTTTCCGCGTGGACCCTTGAAAACACCTTTTGAACACATTGGACGGATCGGATTTTCCAAAAAAAATTTGCAACACAAAAAAACCCCATTTTTTCCTTAAATCCGGGAGTGTGGATACGAAATTTTACCATATATATATATATATATATATAATACATATACAATAAACTTCTAATAAGGGACCCTTATTTAAGTTTCCATGCGGACCTTGAGTATTTTCGATTTTCTGGACCAAATTTCGACAATCCGAACCGCTCAATGTTTTTAAAACATGTTTTTAAGGGCCCACGCGAGGAATCATAAAAAAATAACCGGGAAGGGCTTGATCCAAACAGTTTTCGATAAAAATTACATATATATAACTTTTATCAAATACTGTTTGGATGAAGCCCCTCCCGGTTACTTTTTTTGATGATTCATTGCAGGGGCCTTTAAAAACACATTTTAAAAACATTGAGCGGTTCAGATCGTGGAAATTTGGTCCGGAAAGTCGAAAATACCCCTAGGTCCGCATGGAAACTTAAATAAGGGTCCCTTATTAGAAGGGGGTCCATAATATATATATATATATAAAACTCTCCGGTCAAGGATCCCGGAAATCCCGGATTGAAGCGTTTTGGAGCATTTAGAAAATGTTTTTGCATGATCCGAGCCGTCCAATGTGTTCAAAAGGTGTTTTCCAAGGCCACGCGAGAAATCTTCAAAAAAAAATACCGGAAGGGCTTGATCCACGCAGCTTTTCGCAAAAGCGCATATTTAAAAAATTGCGTGGATCAAGCCCTTCCCGGTATTTTTTTGAAGATTTCCCGCTGGACCTTGGAAAACACCTTTGAACACATTGACGGCTTTTTGAGGGGACTTAGGGAGTTTGAAAGGAAATAAAAAAATTATCCAATCTATGAGATCCCGGACCCAAGGGTTTGTGAAGCATTTAGAAAATGTTTTATACTAGTTCCTCTAATATATATATATATCCAATCAAGCCGGGAAGATTTTTTTGTGTGGGTATACATTTACTATTAATCTTATAATACTCAAGACCTCAAACGGTTTAGATTATAATAATAAAAAATTACCGGTTTACCTACCGGCCTCATATATGGAAAAATATACAATTTCCAATCTCTTTTTTTTGTGTGGAAAAAATTTAATCTCTTAAGTTGAATTAGGTTTAAGTTTGAAATTAGGTGTTATATACGGTAGCGGAAAACAAAAATTATTGAAAAAATTTAATCTCTTACTCAAGACCTCAAGATTTGAATTAGGTGTTATATACACGACAATTAAAAAAAATTTAAAAAAAATTATGACAATTACTTAAATTAAATTTAAGCTCTGATTGTTTTCGATGTAAAATACTTTTGACGAAAAATATTTTTTCTGTAAAATGATTTTGCTTAATATGTTTTTTTTTTAAATTTTGTTTTTCGATGTTTGGATGCACTTAAAAGTACAAGAACAAAATTGGGAAGATTAAGTAGGGGATGTAAAACAAATGTAGAGAGAGAGAGATAGTAGTGTTTAGTACAACTTTAGAGAGAGAGAGAGAGAGAGAGAGAGGGGGGGGGGGGGTGGGTGGGTGTATATGTGTGTAGTTAGTGGGGAAGTAATTCTGGTTGGTTACCTATTGATTTTGGAAAACATTGAGACAATTGAAAGGCTCTTGCAATAAATATTTTACTTGTCATTTATTCAACCAAACACTGGAAAATAGGTAAAATATTTTTACGAAAATATTTTCTGTCGAAACAAAGGAGCTTTAGTTTGTGTACTTGCCACTACTTTGACTGATAGTAGTTGTGATCGCTATTTATCTCAAATGGATGATCAAATTAGATAATCTAAAAACTAAGGAGAGAGAAAGGTGTCACGCCCTCAATTTTAACATGAATAAATAAGTATTCTCTCAATAGAATATCTCAATATAATACATATATCACCAAACCCACCTCACACTGTTTCGTGATCATAATAAGTTACAGATCTACATTTGGTACCTGTGTTCCACATGAAAAACTTGTTTAAAGTGTTGATGCATTCTTCTAAAAATATATTTTACAATGCTTCAAATAAACTCTGCATGCCATGCTCTCACAATGCTATGCACATCCCGCATCCCATTTCATGCTCCTAAGCAGTACCTAAAAACAATAGGGGTGATCATTCACTTCGTCCAGTAGAGGTTTCTTTAATAAGTGTATAAGTGCTTAACTAGATATAATGAAAATGATGGAGAATTGTATCCTACGTCCACAATTACTTAAACTCAAGACACAATAACCTAATTTATCTTTTAGCATAACGACACTTCGCATACTACTTAATCACTCCACACAACAATGACTTCGGGTTATCAACTCTTGTACTTTCGTCTCTTCGCATAAGCCGTTCATATATTACTACTAAATTATTCTTCGTGTGTTTCCTCGAAACACAATTAACCAGGTCCAACAACCCTCGTACTAAACCATCTTCAAAATACAATAACGTTCATTTCAACCAAGTAACCGTTTTCCTTCTTTCCTTCCAATCCCTCCGGTAATCACAATTTCATTATCATTCATTCACCCAATCATATTTTATTATTCTTCAAGTTCATTAAACATGTCCATCGACTCAGGCCAATTAATGTCATACGTGTAACTACGATATATAATATAGCACTCACCACATGTCCAAGCAGTCCATAGGGTACTCATACATCATACACAAGTCCATGTCCTTCCCATGTATCCACATTTCACACGATACTCAACAAATGTCTCCCCGTATCCCACAAATATCCATGTGTACTACAAGTTCTCATGTACTCAAGAAATGCTCAACAAGTGTTTACCCGTGTCCTAGAAGTATCCGTGCATCTCACACGTGTCCTAGAAGTATCCGTGTCTCTCACACGTGTCCAAGTATTCACAAGTGTCCATTGTACAACATAATATTTTTATATAATCACAAGGATATCCATGGAATCCATGTAACTCCCGCATACCATCATTATAGTTTATTGTGACTCAACAGAAGACCCCAAAGTGAACGTTAAGGTCGTCACAATTATCATAAAGTCGAAATGCATCATAACCTCAAAATCGGAATGGAATTTAACAATCAGGCTATCATAAACTAGTTATAATTTTCTTTAGGGCCAGAATTTGATCTCGGTACCATCACCATTAAAAAGAAGACTTTCAGTACATCAATAACAATATAACATTTTCCATACTCAGAGTCCGGATGACCAAGATATGCTTGTCCGAAGTTATACATAGAGAAACCCAAAATTTCAGTTTCAGCAATTACACCAACTTCAAATAAAAAGGTGCTATTGCCTAGACGAAATTAAGGCATAACCCTTACATACTTTCGAAGGTATACGAGTCTAGTTTCGGAATCGTGGCGGATCGAAATTTCAAGCTTCCGAGACAACAAAATAGCCATCCCGTAAGATGCAACAGTGCTGTCAGCACTACAATTTTCACTACCACAATCCGGTAAAACATTTTTCATATTTTCTGTACTTCAAATTATTTTCTGAAAATTTTACACGATACAATAGACTCAGGGAAAAAAAAAACGTACAGTATAAATATAAAAAAATTTCATGCCTTCTAGATACCTCAAATAATTTTGTGAATACAAGTTCGGGTAGGATCAGCAGTAGAAAAACAGGGCTTGGACATATTTCAACCAACCACAACAAATTTGGGTCTCCAACCCAAAGGTTTATGTCACAAACAATAACTAAATACACTTAGGGAGTAAGAGATTAACAATCAAATCCAAGGATACATGATCAAGTTAAGAATATAAGCTATCCATACAAAAAGAAACACCTAGAGAACAAGGAGAAACCCCTACCTCAATGGGTTTTGAGTAAAATCCAACAAATCCTAGCTTCTTCACTTGAAACCCACTGAAATCAGTCCATTTCCCGAGCTCCCTTGCGATTTGAGCTCCTAAATACATGATACATGAAGGATTTGAAGTGTTTTAACAAGGGTTCCAAGGGTTTGAGGTAGTTTTGGGAGAAAATGAAGACTGAAGAGAGAGCCGAAGGAGAGTGAGAGAGTTGAGAGACATGTGATAGGGAGAGGAAAAAAAATGAGTAAAGTTTCTCTCTCTCACTTCTTTTATACTCTCAATCTTCTAATGACACAACACCTCCCTCTACTAACTTGTGTGCTACTAATAAACCCATGTTTCTCTCATTTTCTCACATTAACCTTTGGTTTAAACTTTAAAAACATCTCCCTACAATTCCTCAATTCTAATTCAAAAAAATATATTAAACAAATTTCCGGGTCCTTACAAAAGGGGTATGGGGCTCCTGTAGTAAAGGGCTCACTACAGGGTTGTAGTGAGCACATCCGGCCGTCCATCTCGATAATGAACGCTCAAATTTTAATCCAAACAATGAAATGGCTCGAATCATTTGGAGTTTGGATTAAATCCGAGCTATCGGTGCCTAGATGGACGGCCGGATGGGTCACTATAACCCTTTAGTGAGTTATCTCACTACAGGGCCCCCGCTTCCGAGAGAAAGAGAGAGATTGAGGCTTACAAGTTGGGTAAATTTTTTTTTTCTTAGTTTTTCATTTGCTAAAATCAATACTTGATTTTATCAAGTATTGATTTTAGCAAACACGAGGACAATATTTGCTAAAATCAACTCCTTATTTGCTCAAATCAAGTGTTGATTTCAGCAAATCTTCTCCTCGTTTGCTAAAATCAACACTTGATTTTATCAAATGTTAAATTTTAGCAAATGGAAAAACTAAGCCTAAGAGAGACATTACAAGTTCGGTACTTGAAAAATGGGTTTCGCATGATAAATGTTTCCTTGAAAAATGTATTTGTTAAATGTATTATGATAAACCACTTTTTTCTGAGAAAGAGAAAGAAAATCCATTAATAAAAATTGTCATTGCAATTGTGCTATTGCCAATACATAAATAAGAGACGCCAGCAACAGGAGAAGGCCAAGACGAAGATAATCTGTCATTATCTTTCTTTTGGCCTAAGGAATAGAACACAGTATTACAGATCTGCTAAACACTATGTTATCGCTAGAAGATAAAGAGACACAGACGACATTCGAAGGCCAACAAAAGGCCTAAGGAACAGAACATAGGGTAAACAATTGTGTGTGGCAAACCTAAAAAACACCTAAATAAAGGCCGCGGACACAAATTATGTTATCACCATAAGATAAGAAGGGGCCGGCGACAAGCAAAGGCCACCAAAAGGCTTAAGGAACGGAGCATAGTGTGTGCGTGCGAAAAGAAGACATAAACCAGACATAAACAAAAACTGAAATTAAACTAAATGCATCCAAACAAAACCCACAGCCATTGAAAAACACCACCGACATAGAGCAAGCTTGCCACAATCGCAACGAGCCAAACATACGACAATCCAACCATACTACACCCAACATCAAACAAGCAAAAACCAACCCCAAAGCATAATCGCCAGACATGCATGCATGTAACAAACCCGAGAAAAAGGGAACCGATCAGATCGGGCAAGGAAGGGGACAACAGAACTGGGAGCCAAATTCGACGTTAGGAGGAAAGAGAAGAAAAAGAGAAACCTGATCGAACGGGGGGCCGAGCAAGTCGAGAAAAAATCTGATCGAACTGGGGATGGGGAGATCGGAAGGGGGAGCCGATCAGCTGGGGAAGAAGATGTCGTTTGCCGCTCGACGGGGGGAGGGGATCATGCATGCACAAATCTAATCAATGGGGGCCAATTCGCTGGAAAATAGCAGAGCTGCGGTCGACGAATCGCTCAGAGAAGAGCAGAGCAGCAGAGCAGTGGTCACAAGACACCGGAGTTGAGCAGCAGTGTAATAAACCACTTACACAAGTAATTATTCGGTTTTTGTAATAAAAACCGGTACAATAAGATGAGCCAAACAAAGTCCAAGAGAGTGAGATACTGAGACCTTGTTCGTTTTCGGTTTCAAGAACGGTTTTCTTCATTATTGTTCAGAATTCTCTCCAATCATTATCTTTATTTTTAAATATTATTCTCATTTCTCTTGCTTTCTATTTCCAATCATTACCCCAATATTTTTAATTATTACCTCCATTTATCCCTCCAATCATTTCCCAAAAACCAGAGATATCTGAGACCCCACGGGTTAGCACCTCTACTCTAGTGTTTGGGGTGCTCATTAACCAATTCACGTTTCTTTATTAATTTATTAAATAAACCATACATTTTTTAAAATTATTCCAGAATTCCAAACCCACCTCCTGGTTGTCATCGCTGATCACAACCGCTTTCTTGGAATGAATTCATAGGCACTTTTAATTAAAAAAAAATGGAAATTAAGATCGCAACATGAGAATAGATCGATAAAAATGAAGAAATTTTGAACAAAAGGATCGGAGATAATCTTGGCCCCCGGTTCCCAAGACGATTGCTTTTAAATCGAGTGTACAAATCACGCTTTTCAAAAAACCGTGTTTGCGTTACACGCTTTTCTGGTTATTTATTCCTTATTGACAAAAAATTAGTAGAAAATAACTAAATTTAACACAAAAACATTATCAAGAATAATGCTTTTATAATTTAGCGTTATTTTGGAAAACGGCTTCACGCGTTTACAGAAGAGTGATGACGCTATTTGCACTTTCATTTCCATTTCCCCACCAACGAAACGGGAACTGGGGAGCCTGTAGTGAGACTCACTACAGGCTGTGTAGTGAGACTCACTACAGGCTGTGTAGTGAGAATTTTAGCCGTTCATTCTTTTTTTTGGCGGTCCGGATCTTAATTAATTGAATTATTCGCGCGAACAATTACATTATTCACTATTTTAGATCCAAACCATTCAAAACACTTTTAACGGCCGAGATTCACTCACTACACCTGTAGTCACTACAGGCCCCCCGCTTCCCAACGAAATCATACGGTTCATACCTCATCCTCCGACAATAGAAAGCAGTTGAAATCAGTAGGTATGTGAATCTGATTAAAAGAGAGAAATGGAAAAAATTTGGTATACACTACCAAGAAAACAATTTTTATAGCGGGCCGAAAAGGCTACAAAATGATATTTATAGTGTTCATGATCGTGTGTTAGACCCGTTATAAAAAGGTTCTGACTTTTCATAGCGTTCTTCGCCTGCAAACTCTTTTATACTTTCCATACGTTTCCGAATGCTGTATTTTCTATAGTTATTTGCTCATTTTAGAGCATCTCTAGCGGTTGGAGCCAATTTATGGAAGCCAAATCTATTTTTTTTTTCACTTATTCCAAATGTGATTTAGTCAAATTTTGACAAAATTGCTTCAATGGTACCGGAGCTATTTTTTGGCCAACTTGATTTGTAGTCATTGGATCACCCCCACATCACAAACCATAAAATCACACTCAATCCTAGCCATTGGAGAAAGTGGCCAAGGCCATTTTCCTGGTCAAATTTGACCAAAATTGCCATTGGAGAGGTGCAAAAAATGACCTAGGAGCCAATTCTTGGCTTTGGCCCCATTGGAGATGCTCTTAGCACCAAAAAGTAAATAAAAAGTGGTTAGGTGCCAAGTTTTAGCTTTCCTCTGTGAAAGTGGTTCTAAAATAGAACCAAAGAGTTTCAAATTAATATTAAGTAATTTTACCCACACCTCAATTTTTCTACCTTCTCAATCCCAATTCAACTACTACTTCTGTCCCAAAATATTTGTCCGGTCCGCGAAACGAGTTTTTTAAAAATGTTTCACTCCATTTTTAACTTCTGTTCAAAAATATGTTTGAATTGTTTTCTTAAATATAGTTGGTGCACACGGTTCATTCATATTTATAGTGGGTGTGAGGGCCGTTGATAAAGCTGTTTGGTATACATTGATTGTGTGGAACATTGGGTACATGGAATCAATTGTTTCCTATCTTCTACTACTACTTTTTTTTTTCTCGAGAAAAGATAGAGGCACTAACACTTGTACCAGCAATTGTACAAATTCTCTCACATGGGATATGTGGGATCCACATATGAGTGATAGGTCCCACATATCCCATGTAAGAGAGTTTGTGCAATTGTTGGTATAAGTATTAGTGCTTGTAGCAAACTTGTTTTCTCCTGGTTCAATGTTCACTCTCTTTCAATGGCGGATCCAGGAATTTCATTCAGAGGGGTCACTTTTCGAGTACATAGCCGACCCTCAGATTTCAAGGCCCAGGGTGCCCAATCTTAAATATGGATTGTCAATAAATTGTTACATTTTTATGTTTTGAATGAGATCATGTCATGGTCACAAAATAAAAACTTGCTAAGAGTGCGGGAAAAAAAAACGTTCTATAATTACACTTATAACCGAAGTATAAAAAAAAACCTCCTATTATTATGGAGAATGATTTTGACACTCCAGTTTTTTATAATGATACTCTAAAAATTGTCTTTTAGTACATATGTCGTGCATAATATTTACATTAAAAGACAAATTTTAGCTAGCCATTATAAAAATTAGGGCATCCACAGTGGGCTAGCAATATGGCTCCTAAGCTTGGCTCCTAACATTTACCTAGCCATGTCCTCAAATATTGCCTTCAATGGGCTTCCCAAACAAGCTCCTAAGGGTGGCTCCTAAAATTGGCTCCTAGCACAATAGCTAAATTTAGGTAGCCTTCTAGCTAACTCTAAGTGGGGCCAAAGTCTTTAATTCTTTAATTTACCCAAAAAAAAGTCTTTAATTCTTTTTTTAATATAAAATATTTGAAAAACTTTAGGAGTGAGTGCACACATCCTCTCCAAATTTAACAAACTCTAGGAGTGAAAAGTGGACCCCAATTATGCTTATGTGTACACCTTAGGATACAAGTTAGGAGCCATTTTTTGCTAGCCCACTGTGGATGCCCTTAAAGTGCCAAAATCATTACCCAATACTTATTGAATTACTATATAAATATAATACTGGAAATGAAAGTTTTAATGGAGTAAGTTACACTGAGAGAAAAAACCTCTGACTCCTTTTGTTCCAATTTCTAACTCCGTTCACGTCTGGGAGCATTTAAAACATTAAAAACAAACCAGAGCAACAGGGGGCAAGTCTGGAACCCACAACCTTCATGTCTATGAGCAGGCTACTTAGAAATTGAACCACAAATCAATTTGGCAAAATTGCTAACATATCTGCCTCAAGTAAATCCGCCCCTGCTCTCTTTCTCATATATTTCATAGAACTTTCTTTGTCCTTTGGTTCATGATCTCTCACCCATCTCCCTCTCTCTCTCTCTCACACACACACACACACAAACACACACACACACACCCCAATCTTTCCATTTCTCTCTCTCTCTTTCCCCCTCTCTCAAACACTCTATCTCTTAGTTTCTCTTTTTTTTTTTCTCTCTCTCACATTAGATTACAGTGAAATCGAGCCATCACCATCGCGATATCGATAATGGCAACAAAGGAGTTCGCGATCCGGCGATTCAGATCTCGGTCTCAATCACCGTTCACCATAACACAGGCTACTTTGGTGACTATCTCGATTCCGGCGATGAAAACAAGGCACAATTCCAACAACATTTTGTGATTCTGGCGAACTCAAGTACTTGTCTCTCTTGATTTTATAGTTATTTTTAGTTGGGAAAAGTGATGTGGCAAGGATTCCAAATATAGAATCCTGGATAGAACTTTGCCATTTTAGCACCAATTTTAGGCAACTGTGCGGGCAAAAATCCGTAAAGGGAAGGTAAATAATAATGAATATGGTTTATTGTTTTACCACTTTGGTTAAAAAATTGTAAATTAATCAATCATGTTCACATCAACTATGTTCACTTGTCCTTTAAAAGAAGGTTATTTACACAGTGAACATGTTTCACCACTTTATGAATTTGGTTTATTGTTTAAGCTATAGGCAAAGAATTTTAGGATGAAAACATAAAGAATTTAGGATGAAAAAACATTCTTTATGTTTTCATCCTAAAATTCTTTCCCTATAGGATGAAAACATAAAGAAAAATAATGGTTAAGGGAGCTGCATGTGCATGCAAAATTCATAAAGGGCCACTTTGGTGAAAAAATGGTAAATTAATCAACCATGTTCACATGTCCTTTAAAAGAGGGTTATTTACACAGTGAATATGGTTTATTGTTTTACCACTTCGTTGATTTCACATAATAAACATGATAATCATGGTTAAAATTTTTAAGGGAGCCACATGTGCGGGCCAAATTCATAAAGGGAAGTGAAATAAAAGTTTTTTGATTGGGTGGTTGAATAGTAGATTTTGTGAGGAAATGAAATGGTTTGATAATGTTATGTTCCATGGGTAGGGGATAGGAACCGAATCCCATTTTAAAAAGAAAGTGACACCAACCATTTAAAAAATGGAAATCATCAGCCAGGATGGGATGACACAAAATATGGAAATTTAACTATCCAGCCGATTTATTGGGATGACACACTTAGAGCATCCCCAACAGATTTGGCAAAATTTGAGCTAAAATTGCTGGTGAACAGTGCATATAGCTACCCTGTCACTCTCAACACTCCAACCATACTACCCATTTTACCTTATCTCATATTAAAATAATATATATATATATTTAAAATATCACAATATATGTCTCATCTTCCCTAACCTCATCTTCCTACTTTCACCGTCGCCGTCCTTCCCCAGCCTTCGTTGTCGTCGCCCTCGTCTCTTAGCTCTGTGTTGCACGACAGCGGCCAGAACACCGCCGAGCCGATCGCGCCCAACTCCTCCAAGCATATGCACCTGTCGCCGTCGACATCAACCTCGCTCAACATTGTCGCGATCTCGTCCCGATTCGGCTAAGCAAGTTCTTCAACTCTTCACGCGTTATTTTCCCGTCGTTTTCCTTGTCGATTAGCTTGAAGGCTTGGACCAGGTCGAAGGAGATATTGTCCATGGTCGCCCTTGATCTTTTCCACCGTTGAGCCTGGGTTTCTGGCTATGGGAGAGGGAGGGAGAGAGAGAGAGAGAGAGAGAGAGAGAGAGAGAGAGAGAGAGAGAGAGAGAGAGAGAGAGAGAGTATTAAAAATGGAATTGCTGGTGAATAGTGCTAAGGTAAATATGCCTTAACACTGTAGCAAAATAGGTGATGAACAGTATTTTACCCAATCTGCTGGAGCACTATTTTTTTTGCTTTTTTGAGGTAAAATAGCTCAATGGGTATTTTACCCAATCTGTTGTTGATGCTCTTATGAGAAAGAATCACAGGTTGTGTTTGGTTTGTGTTTTGGGTTTTGATTTTTTATAATGATTGGAGAAAGAAATAGAGATAATAATTAAAAATAGGGCTTAATGATATGTGAGAGAGAGAGAGAGAGAGAGAGAGAGAGAGAGAGAGAGAGAGAGAGAGAGAGAAATTAAGATAATATTTGAAAATAGAGATAATGATTAGATAATAATTGAGAAAATCAGGTCGGAAACCAAAACGAACAAGACCACACTTTTTAAATATCCTTATATTTAGGTTTTTAAACCATGTATATTTTGAATATATATTTAGATATACAATATGTACTTTAATGGTTTAAATAAGGGCATAAAGGTCCGAATATCGAATGTCGGGATGGGATCATAAATATTCAAATCTCATAGGATGGAAACATAAGTAGAATTTTCAAACAGGATGTCTTATTAAAAATTCTCTTTAATATATTTACCAAATTTGAAATCTCCTATTATTAAGGCAATTATGTTCAATTAAACAAACTGAAATAGGTAACAATATAGTGTGAGTGTATAACTAGAAAAGGGTAGAAGTGGTAAATCCCAAATAATTAGAATAAAAACATAACTATTCGAAATAACATGGATGAAAACTTACGTGGTAACCAAAAAGAGGGTAATTATTTAACTACATCCGAATAAAGATAAAAATAATTCAAAAATTCTGGCTGTGTTCGGTTGCCTTCTTAACCAAAAAAATTTTTGACCGAAAAGTAAGCAATGGGGTCCACCCCCAGCCGATAGCTTTTCAAAGTCTGGGGCCTTGTACTAAAGTTTTCTATTACACGATGGGTTTTGGGGATGAGAGAGGGAGAATGGACAATTTCATTGCACATTAGATTTTGGGGTGAAGGAGGGGTGAGGGGGGCCCACGAGCTCAATTTTGTCTGCCAAAAAGTAAAGTGGGTACAGAGTAGAAGGGATGGGCTGGGGCCCCGTGTCAGAAGGGATGGGCTGGGGCAGCTGCTTGACTGGTTTTCAAACGCGTCAGACGTGGATCCCATTGGTTACTTTTTTCTGAAAAATTTTGGCTGAGAAGCCAACCGAACAAAGCCTCACACTTTGTTCACTTCACATTTTCAAAAAAATTTCTAAAAAGATTCTTTCCACATCTCTCATCTCTCCAATCATTAATCATATTTCTCTCTCTACTCATATACTTTCATCCAATCATTATTTTCATTTTTCTCTCTATCTCTCTCCAATCATTACACATCTCTCTAATTATTACTTTTTCCAAAAACTCATCCAAACACTATCTCAAAAAATTTCTTCTCAAAACTCTCAATCAAACACAGCCTCTATCTTTTAAAATTATTTATGACATTATTGAACTTTTTAAAAATTTTGACAAAAATTTCTTTTGTACTTTTTAGATTTTTCGTATCGAAGACAAAAACTAGTAGTAACAAATAGTAGTATTAATAATAATATTTGTACTATTTGTGGAGTAATATAAACGAGGGCGCGATCATTTGAATTTCAAACCACGACAACTAATTGATTATCGCCATAAAATAATTAATATTGTGTGACTAGAATTATCCTTTCATTCTGCGACCCGTACTCTCTCTCTTTCTCTGTCATCCGAAAAGGTAAGTATCTCACATACATTTTCACAATTGCTGAATCCTGATTAGGGTTCGTAATTACCCCTCTCTACATGTTCATAGTTTGAATAGATCATAGCAGCAAAACAACTTCGTCTCTCTTTTCAAGCGATCCAGGTCAAATTCGGAGATAGTTAGTTCACTGTAGTAATGGGTCAGATCCAGTACTCGGAGAAGTACTTCGACGACACCTACGAGTACAGGTAATTCAATCGATCATTGACCCTCCATTTCTCGATTTCCTTTGGATTCAAATTCCGATTCTTAGGTTTTTTGCGCAATGACGTTTCTCTTGAGGATTTGGAAGTTGGAATTGTTGATTTTGCAGGCATGTGGTTCTCCCTCCTGAAGTGGCCAAACTGCTCCCTAAGAATCGGCTTCTCTCTGAAGTGAGAAATTCGAGTCCTGTTTAGGGTTTCATTGATTACTGCTTGTGCAATTTTTTACATTTATTTTCGTTTGCTTGCTTTGGGAAACTGGAATAGGGCAATGATTCATGTTTTCCTAATTAGGGTTTTATATTTTATTGCTTGTGCAATTTTTTGACGTTTGTGTTCTTTTGGTTGCTATATAAATGATGGAATACAGGAATAACTGATATTCGATGTATGTTATCAGGTTTAGGGTTTCAAAGATATAACTTGTGCAATTTTTTAGCAGTTAATTTCGGTTTGCTTGTGATGGAAATAATGGAATTGAGTAGCCTAGGTGCTGACTGTGACGCAAAGTTAATCGAACTACTTGGTTTATAGCATCTAATATCATGGTTTTGGAACCAAATGGTGTTTATTGTTCCGTGTAATAAATTCATCATCATATTGGACAGTAGTAGGGGTTTTACGTAATTCTTGAAATTATAGGTCACCTTGATGGGTATTATGGTTTGAAATGATCTAAGATTCAAACTCATGTTGACAACATATTTTATATGACCTTCTGTATAGTATTCATACTTGGGTATCATTACTCTTTTTCATGGACTTTCTGTGTAGTGTACATATTTGTGTACTACCACCATATCTAGCTTTTGATTTAGTACTATCAAATTTATTACTATTTCCGTTGATTTTTGTTAGTAGATTGTGTTTCTGTTTGTTTTTCAATACTTGAGATTCATAGATTAGTAAATTCGAGGATCCCATATTTGATTTTGTGTATCAGAATGAATGGCGTGCAATTGGGGTGCAGCAGAGCAGAGGGTGGGTTCACTATGCCATCCATCGACCAGAGCCCCACATTATGCTCTTCAGGAGGCCTCTGAACTATCAGCAGCAACAGGAGAATCAGGTTCAGCAGATCTTGGTTGCCAAGTGAAATGTCACTCTCATGGCATTTATAATCCCTTTGGATATTTCAGCTAGATATGAACTTGTTACAATCGAATCCTTGGGACTTGAATGTTGGAAAACCTCTGAAATTGATTTTGGTACTATACTTTGTAGTTCTCTAAACTTTAGAGGATCTCATATGAAACTTTTGGATTCCGATATTGCGGGTAGTTGGGTAAATCAGTGGTGTGCTCAAGATTGAGGGCTATGGCTGTCATTACTGTTTGAAGGGGTTTCTTCTTGGTGTCATGGTTTATCTTTGTGGAATGCGCTATAGGAATATGTTCATTTGCTTGAAAAAATGTTTGGTTTCGTACTTAGTTTTATTTCAGGATTTGAGCATTATGCCTGTGGTGTGGATACTATGTGAAGGGTTTTCTACTGTTGAATTGATTAATTTTGTGTGGATACGTCCGTAGGATACATTGTGAATTGGTTTTTCTTCTTACTATGTGCTCTGTGGTCATAGTTTCATTTGCTTTGGAAAGATCAAGGACTACGACAAAATCTGCTATTCTCCCAAATGGTAAATTCTCTGTTCTTGCGATGATTTTCAGAGCACTAATGCTTCGCCATAAATCTCTTTGAAGTTTGCCAAAAAATCCATCACTGTCATTTCATTGTTCATATTGTATTTTTTAGTTGTGTCAAGTGCGTTGAAGAATTGTGAGATGCTGGATATATCTTTGAACCAATTCCAAATGTGTTTTGAAGTTATCGCAAATTGTATTTTCAGTGGTCGTGGTGTTGGATATTTGATCGAATCGTTGGAACAAATAGTTTAGCTAGTTGCTTTGAGACATAAATTTTCAGCTAAAACTCTTCAGAGAATGGAAGATTTTCTGGTGAGAACTAATAGGTGTACTATTACTATAATAAAGACTTAAGTAATTTGTCCCATTGTTAAACAGTTGTTCCAAATCTCGTACAGGTCTCATGTATCTATCGAGTTTGGGTTACTGCAGGAATATCAGATAGAAGTTTTGATTGGACAGAGATTACACTGTCTGTATCTGACCTTAAATTTCTTGGCAGTCTTAACACATAAATTCACTTTGTAACATTCTCATTTGTTTGTGATCATATCACAGTGCAAAATAAGTTTTTCCTGTGTATTTTTTTGAGGCATTTGTTCGTGTTGTCAATCAGCTCGAAAGTTTGGTAATTGTGGTTGCATGAATTTCCTCCGAATGAATATGGCCTTGAGAGCTCTGATACGACTTTCATTGCCAAGGCAGGCAAGAATCTTCATTGCCTTTTGCACAACATGGTTGGTACAATACTCCTATTTGTTTTCTTTGCTTATTTCTGTTTCGTGCCATTTGTTTGAATATCATCATTTACATTCTGTAAAAGTCACGTTGGTCCAATTTCTACCTGAATAGAGGATTTTTGAATGCATGAATTTTGGAACATTGGTCTTGGATTCATGCAAGACCAATAGCAAGACTGCATTACGAATTCTCCTGCACATCATTCACCACAAATTTGATGTTTAGAAAACCATAAATATCTGCTACTCCTATAAGAATGTGGGAACTTGAGGTTGTATATGACTACCACCGTTTGTACGAATTTGCATGGCTTATACAGAATTCGCCTTTTCCTCCTGGCTCCTGCAACTACCATCTCTCGCTAGAACTGAGACACTGCAAAAATCATTGAACCGAGGCATGATTTTCTTTAGAGTAAGCAAAACTACCGACGTATCAAACAAAAACATGGACTTGTTGTACAGAATTCGCCTTTTACACATGGATCAAGCTTGGTGGCTTAGAGATTCAAGTGGGTCGACAAGCCTCCCACACTCTACCACAATGAGATGATGGGGGAAAAAAGACAACCAGAAAGAAAGAAAGAAAATTGGGACTGATCGATCGAGATTGTTGGACCACTAGTTTATCCAAGACGGCACTAATAAAAAAGGTTATCTAAGAATCGGCTCTAATACCCCTCTATTAGATTTGCATAGCCATCCAATCCAATACCAATAAGTCAAAACTAATGTACTGGTGTGTGAATGAGTATTAACAGTGAATTTCTACTAAAAATATCATTTTCCCGCTGTACTCAAAAGTGAGTGTAGTTTCCGCTAAATGATACTCCCTCCGTCCCTTTTTAAATGTGTTGCTTCGTAAATCCAACTTATTAAAAAAACATCATCATTACACCTTTCATATCAACTTTTTTACTTTCCACATCAACTTTTACCTCCACTTTCCAAAATTATCCTTCACCCTTACCCATTAACTTTTTACCCACTAACTTTTCAAAAGGGCAAAATGATAATTCTACAAACTTTTACCCATTAACTTTTCAAAACACACACTTATTAAGGGACAGCCCAAAATGGAAATATCAACACTTAAAAAGGGACGGAGGGAGTATTTTTTACGAGGATGGTAATGGAATGGAAACTCTAGCCTAAATATGACTACAACCTAGTATAAAGCATGCAATAACTTTTGAGTTGACTTTTCCCATACAAAATTTTCCCAACTAAGCTGCTTTTTTTTTTTTATTATCAGAAAATGCTAAGTACTAGAAAATTTGGTCAAAACTGAAATCAGTGGCTCAAATTTACTTAAATATTTCTATAAGGTACGTACTGCGTAGCACTGCTGTTTTTTTTTTTAATCCAACAACAGTTTTTTTTTTGTGTCATTCGTCATTCCTAATCTATTACATGGGAGAGAGGGGAATGAGACTCGATCCCGAGATGCATGGGGCATCCAAGAGCTCTACTGCATGAGCTAGCCACCACTTGCAAATCTAACAGAGCAGTTAGATCGATTGAGACTTTTGGTGAATAAAAAAATTTAAGAAATACAGGCCAAACATTAATTTCTTAACAAAGTCAACTTTCTAACCAAACTAGAAACGAAAATCCAGTGTTACATCAGTTCAAAATGTACATAAAACATGGAGATTTTCAACTGATCTAACTAACAAAATCTCATCACCTCTTATCTACTCTCACAATTTCCACCTGATCACATTCAGCTACTTTTCCCATATTCATCAAAGACTTGATAGCTGGGGTGTGGCCCACGAACAAGGCAACATGGCCCATCAGCTTATCCTTCCTGGAAAATGTGGTCCCACACGAGCACTGCCACCGGAGATCGCCGCAGTGCTTCTCGTGCGTCCGGAGGTCCGACAGCACCGAGAAGTTCTTCCGGTTGCAACGCTTGCACACGTACATTTTCGGGCAGTGGCTCCTCTTGTAGTGATTCTTCACGCAAATCATCGATTTCAATGGCTGGAACTTGGCGTGTTTCTTATTCCACCTGTAGGGGATCGGCACGCTAATAAGGACAATGTAACAGTGATATTTTCAAACTTATGAAATGCAACTATTAGATTTTAGGTTAAATTAAAAGGAGGAAAAATTACATTATAGGATTTTATAATATTTTCCCTTGTGTCAATAATCCACAAAGAACCAAAAGCAAATTTGATGTGAAAGAATACCGAAAGTCTACAAACCCTTAATTAGGCAGATTTGGAGAACCCAATCCCTTGTTCTCATTTTGTCTGTGTGATGTTTTCGTGTATTTTAAGCAATTGTGACAACCTTCTCATATCTCAAAATTCAAACTGTCATTTTCAATTATTGAAAATGCAACTGTTGAGTCAAATTTGAGAACATAATTTGATGTAAGGTTAGGGGGTCAAGTTCCAAATTTAGGAACGGAGAAGATGGAGTGGCGAATAAAAACTTGTTTACCAAACATCGATAGACATATCAAAAAATTAAATTTAGGGTATTAATAGAATTTGTCTGTCCCTTTTAAGAACCAGAATTCAATTGTTGATATATCTATCGGTATTTCATTAAGCTGATTTTTTTTGCATAAATATACTATTATATAAACACGCGGTGAGACTCACAAATGGGGGTGGTGGAAACGGTAGGATTTCCACGTGAGTTGGACATAGTTTACAAAAGCAGTGTATGAAAGAAACTGTAATTCACAAAACAGTAATAAAAACGTCGTCTAAATTAAGTTCCAAGAACACCAACCTGCACCCTTCCTGTGGACACGAATACTTCCTGGGCAATTGCAAAGCTCCACCACCATCGCGACTCTCATTTCCACTCCCACCATGCTTCAATGGGTTTATCAAAGCAGCACTGGACTTGTACTCATCCCCATGAGCCCTCATGTGCATTCTCAAATTCGCATCCCTCTTAAACCCTTTCCCACACACCTGACAGTAATGCGTGTACTTCGCCAGTAAATCCGCTGCGTCCAGCTCTATTATATCGCAATTCTTCCCCGATACCCCTTCTTCGCTATTATTGTTCTTATTATTATTCTCCTCACCATTTTCATTGCAATTCCCATGATCAGTGTTGATATTATTATAATTATGATCAGCGTACCAATTTTCGAGTGATTCGCTCGAATAGAAGCTCTGGGTTTGGTTCTGGCTTTGATTTTGGATCTGGGTTCGTGTTTGCGTCTGCACTTTTTCTTCGCCGCTGCAAGTTTGCTTCGACATGGCGGCCGCGGCGGAGGCGGGAGTCGAGGCGCCGAGAGACATCTGTTGGCAAGTGAACATCATGGAAGAGGCTGTAATAATGATTTCTTGAATTAAAGTTCCCATACTGGCGATGGCGCCTGCAGTGGAATCGGCGGCGGCGGTGGAGGAGGAGAGGCGTTGGGAGGAGATTAAGATTGGGACGAGGGACTGGACCTGGTGGACTCTCTCTTTGAGAAGAGAGAAGCTGTAGAGGAGGGAGTTGGAGTGAGAATCAGAGGGAGGGGTTGGATCAAGAGAAGACGAAACGATGTCGTCGGCTGTAAAATACGAAGAAGTCATCTTCCACCTAGCTATATGTGTAATGGTGAATATCTCTGTTTTGTACTCTTTCTCTGTTTTGGGATGGGTTTCGTGTGGGATCTCTTTTTGGTGAAAAGCTTTGCTATTTCAATGAGTGGTTATATAGGGAGAATCTGTCGGTAGTAAAATAAAAGGAACTATAATTAAACAGAGAGAGAGAAGAGAGAGAGAGAGAGAGAGAGAGAGAGAGAAGGTCAACTTGTGAAGTAGAAACATCATCCCCAATTAGGACCTTCCTCATATCTCACCATCTCAGATTGAAACAAATTACTCATGTTTTGTGAAGAAAGAGTATGTGAATTTTAAGAAAGCTTGAGTACTATAGAATATAGTAGAACACAATGAAAAGCTCGACCATTGACTTCCATGATTTATTATTATTATTATTATTTTTTTAACGCGTACCTCGATTAATTCCGGAACCTTAGAGGTAACGACTGAGTATAATGCCCAGTGGCCCCAAGAGTTTTGATGGCAAGGAAATAAAACACGAGATCTTAGGTGAGAGCAAACTCCTAAGTCTCAAGTCAAGACTATTTTACCAACTCGTTGGGGTTATTGACTTCCATGAACTACTACTAAGATCGAGATATGAAGTTAACGACCATGTAGACCTACTGCAAACGGTGGAAATAGAATCCGTTTGCTTAAGACTAAGCCCGTTATTTACTATCATGCTCTCTCTCAACCAATCCTCAAGTTTACTTTTTATATATTTTTTTAATGTAGTTTCCCCGATTCCAAAGTACTAATTTGAATTCGAGATGATTAATAATTTTAGTATGGTATGAAACATAGGATTGAGATTTTGAAAATCACACATCTGGCAGTTTAATTAAACAAATTATGTGATTGGTCAACTTAATTAGAGAGGAGGTTTGAGTAATTAATTAATGTGTTAAAAAGGGCGTGAAGAGTAGTATATGATTAATGGTGCTAATAAAATTATCTCTGCGTTTTAGCTGTAAAAGGAGTATTTAAATTATCAGCTTCGCCCCGCGCAAAGAGGAAGAGAGAGAGAGATATGATACTGCTTCTTATGGCGTCATTGTACACGAATGAGTTAGTTGAAATTTTCAAATACTAACTAAAATTAATTAAGAAAACAAAAGGACCCTTTCATGGGAATCCTTTCCTGATCGAGTTGTCATCCTTCTCAATCACAAGTTGAAAATCTAGCAGCTGTTTATTAGTAATTACGTGCCCTTTTGGGCTTCCATTTTGGTACATACTCGAGCAAGAAAAAAACAAATTGCACTTTTCATTACATGAGATATAGTGCACATATTTAAGCTGAGTTTCTAGTACGAGATTTTTAGTATTTTCGGTATTTTTTAACTACAAGTTTTTAAATCAATTGATATATGCGAAGATAATGAATTCGGGGGAGGTGTTGTGCGGTACATGTTGTGCGGCAAAAAGACGTAGTTTTGTTCATTTTCTTGGTACACTTCAATAGACCCTGTTTGAAGAGTTAATTTTGGGGTTCAATTTTAGGCTCATTGGGGTAAGATATAGTGGTTTTAGGCGCTTTGAGTTTAGGCACTTTGGGTTTAGGGTTTAGACACTTTGTAGTGGCTTTTTCCTTCTTCCAAACAAGGTCTTTAGAAGCTTTAGAGGTGTGCCAAAAACTACGCCGTTTTACCGCACAACACCCACCCCGGATGTCTTGATGATTGATTTGACAATTTATAGTTTAAAAATACCGAAAATATAGTAGTGGGAACTCAACTTTATTCTTTGTATTGTTCTAATTTTATTACATGTATTTACCAAAAAATAAAATAAAATAATTGCATGTTAGACAAGCGCGCATATTTATTGGTGACATGTTTTGTATGTGACATGCGGATTCAAGATGTTAAGAAATCGGCCAATTAACCGGATGGAGCCAGGATTCCAAAATCAATATCCTCCTTCCTTTGTCCCAATTAATTTTTTTTGTCACGTTAGAATTTTGATGCAATTTTGAACTAATCATGTCTTTCAATTTATAATTTTTTAAAATATTCTAATCTTTTTTGTATAATAGAACTAATTGAGATATATCAAATAAGATCCATATTACCACCGAGGTGGTTGCCGGGATGGCCGGGGTGTGTGGCACAAGTGTGTCACTTACCTCCACGTCTGGAGTTCAAGTCCTGCGTGCCCCAACTACACCCTTTGGGTGGACAGTTGGTGTAGGACATAGCTCTCCCTGTGCCGTGGAGGGCCCTCTGCCATCCTGTTCACACGGTGGTGCCTGTGGTGACGGCCTGTTCTCACGGACAGTAGCTATGGCTCGAACCGGACATTCCACAGGCGGGTCGGGAGTCCGTATGGTCACGCCCAAGGAAAATAAGTTATAGATTAAAAGATATAAACAGTTTAAAAATTGCATCAAAATCTGTCAGGGCCAACAATTTGGGATGGTGGGAGTAGTCTATTATAAAACGATATGTATTGTTTAAATAATAATCTCACTTAGTTCTTTAAATTGGTGTCAAGAATATAACATGGAGTATTATGCACTGGAGGTGCTTTATTTATTTATCCAAAAATTTGGACATTTTTTGGTAGTGGACATTTTGAGGGTGGAGGGAGTAATTAGTATAAAAAAGTACAAGTACTTCTAAGATTTATTATTTATGACCCGAAAAGACATACATTCTCATATGTTAATCATCCATCAACATATATACTAAATACCAAGAACATCCTTATTTTCATCAATTAATCACTTATCAACATTCTTAATACTAAAAATAATATACGCGTTTTCAAGAACAATAAACTAGACAACGCGTAATTAAGAAGAAAATGCAAACAGAGAAAAGGCACAAAGGTTATTGCATGGTTCTCTGGTGGCATAATTAAGTACAACCATGGTTTACCTCAGTTTTTACTATGTATCGAATAAAGAAAATGTAACCACTCGACATGCCTGATAATTGAGTACAAGCATTATAGATTTAAAAAAATTCACTATTCACGTTGATATTCACGGTAACATACCAAACAAATACCAAAATTATAACGTACCATGGCGTACCGTACACCACTTTTTAAGGGAGCATACCATATATAGGGTATAGATATGTGTAGATACATATATATATGCACATGCATGTGTTAAACAGAGCAATGCATGGCGATTTTGATGCCATATGCTCGTCCCCGGCCTACTCTAAGCCTATCTGAACTCTTTTGAAGGTTCGAACTTCCAAGTGAAGCGAGGTTACAACTGGTCGCAAAGTGTTAATATAAAATTATACGTTTCAATAAACACAAGTAAAATATTCTAGCTTAATTTGTCTCTTAAACTAAAGGGCATAAATGAACTTCCTAGGATTATTCAAGTGATATTATTGGTAAATGAACCGCGAGCTACGTACCCGAGCTCGATCGATTAATGTTAGAGTCTATACAAGTATATTCGAGGGTACCTGCTAGTTTCTAAACCTACAAGCGAAGTCTCATTGCAATTTCAAACCTCCTTGAGTTGTTATGTCAACCATGAACAAGATATTAACAACTCTACTCGTTTCAACTTATCGTCGTGAAAAAATCAAACTACTTAGGCTTGCCTGGTAATATCAACTTGTTGAAGCTCATTAATTATCGAGGTCGAGACAGCTGATAAGTGAACCCAATATTCCTTAATGCACTTTTGAAACTCGTGCACGGGCGGATGCATTAAGGGCACAGGGGGGTCACGTGACCCCCTGGAATACCAGAATTTTTTTTTTTTGGGAGTTAAAAATCTAGAAAAGGGTCTCCACTCTCTAAAAATCTGTATCTCATGGCGGATTAATGCTTTTAGTTTCACCAACAAATAATTTAAGAAAGAATTCACCAACTAATATTGAACAAATCTGATTGGGATCCTGCTATAAAAATATTATACATGAAAAACTTTAGGAATATCTATACTCCCCCCATCCATTTTAAAATGCACACTATAGGAATATGTGCAATTATTAAACTTTTCATCGAAATTCATTTAGTACTAATAAAAAAATTGAAATAGATTGATCATTTCTCTATCTTTGTCGTTGTCCATTCCTTTTCTTTTTCCCGTATTTTATTCTGTTTTTCAAGCGTCATGAGCACAATATGTATAAAATGTTTCATACTGTTTTAACTTTAAACGTTTTTCTTTAATGAAGAATATTTAAATATTTTAGTATTTTGTTGCTATATTTGTTATATTGGACTGTGCGTTTTTTTTTCAAAGTTATGCATGAAAGGTGATCCGCCATTGAACTCGTGCATGAAGTTTTCAAACCAAGTACGAATAACTCTTCTGACTTGAACTCGGCTCATTTGCATCCTTTTCAAGGACCTTTGTTCTCCAATTAGGACCATGTCACCGGATAATTATTTGACAGTTGATATATGTTTACGGTCAAGTAAATATTTCTTGTGTTTAATTTTCTTTGAAATTGATATAATTAACACTACCATGCTTACTAACCAGAAATCTAAATGAGAATTTTTCAAGTTTAGCTGGTTTGACGGCACGATATGGACGAATTAATTTAGTACTTCAGTAACTATTTTAATCCGGACAAGCAACATCGAATTAATAAGAATAGTTCGAATGATTGGTTCACATCCTAATTCTGGATGTGAATGAATGATCTTATCTAACGGCTACTGAAAACTTATGTGGTCTGGGGTCGTGTTCTACAAAATGTCCATTTTAGTACTGAAAGAGCAATGTTACGGACAAAGACAAAAGTGCAGACCTAAGTTCTAGACACAAATGTGTCTTAAACCGTCTGATCAATGTGGGTTCCATACTATAGATGTGAGGCCCATACATAAATCTCTTTTTGCCCATATGGTGCAATTTCGTCCGTGCATGTTAGTATCATTTTTGCTACTCAAATCTCATACGTTGATTTCCGAGAAATTATTAATTGCTCTTGGAGCACTGCCTCTGGGGGCTCTCTACACTGGTGGACTCCGCCACCAAGTGTGTTGCTCCCATATTTGTGTGGTGGAAAGAGCCCTTGGAGAAATATGCGGTGGTACACCAAGAGCAGTGAATAATCACTCCTAATTTCCCGGGAGAATAAAAAGAAGTCAGATTGAATTAGAAAATTGAGAGTCAACGATATAAGATCAATGGAAAAGTCATAATTATTCACTAAACAATACCAACTGTGCTGGCATTAAACGTGAGTTTATAACGGGCGGACGGGGCCTTACCGGCTTAGTGCGACCGGGCCAGTAGCTCAGAACTAATATTAACTTATATTCTTCTAATCTTATGGAACTTTAAGCAAATGAAATTTCTTCTAATTACCATGGAAAACATAAAAGACGATAGAGCTTCTAGCCCCAGTGGTTGGGTGGTGGGTTTACTCCATACATACATAATTGACCCAAGTTCGATTATTAGGGTTAGATTGAGAGAAAGTAATTTTCTGTGAATTCCCTTGTCCTCAGCGTGAATGACTTTTGACCAGACCGGAAAGAAAAATAGTGTTGGCGAACATAAATTGACCTAGACAACCTCAAAGGCGGAGGCAGGGAGGGGCTATCTTGGGCTGTAGCCCAGGAGAAGTTGCAAAAATAAAAAAAATAAAAAATTTATATGTAAAATTTTAGCCAAACTAAATTTAGCCTAGTCACTCAAAGCTTTATTCCGGCCATTCCAAATAGAGTAATTAAATTTAGCCCAACCACTCAAAGTCGTGTACCTAGATTTATATATCCGCTCTCTTCCTCTTTGGCAACACATTTGTATTTAATTACAACGAATAAATTAATTCTCAATGTTTAATAATTGGGTATGTGGATAATTTTGTTCTTGATATAGGCAAATCCGTTTCTAACACCTCCGAAGAAGACTAGCTTGACAGAGTACTGGCCGTTGAACGTTATTACAAATCTATTTTTCGTTCATATGTATATACAAAAAGTATATATATGTATATATATTAATTTATTAAGATTTGAGTTAGCCCAAGGTAAATGCTTCCAACATCGAAGATTGATCGCATTAGGAAGGGAGCCAACCGTTTGCATTTATCTTAAACATATTCCTCAGGTGCTTTTAAAAGAATGGAAGCATATGCATTGGTTAATGAAATAAATTGAAGACCATAGAAAAAATATTAGGGTGTCTCGTTATGGAGGCTACAGTACCTTTTACGAGTGATTTTTATTTTGAGGTATTTGAAAAAAATAAAAATTTTACTTTTTGTGAGTATCCAATTAGCGTCTTTTCTTGTTCTTATACGGACATCATAATAGTGTATGAAAATCTATGAATATTGTAAAATTATTTCAAGAATTTTGCATCATAACTGTCAAAAGTTAAGTGTGCAAATTGTTGGGATATTCGGCTCGATATCTCTGCGGTTCTGTATATCCCGTCCGTCCGGCGTCCAGATGGGAGTCACATGCATTATACATTAGTTTCATAGTTGATTGTATCTTGGCCATAATCTAAGAGGTCTTAGTTAGGAGTGATCAGGAGAGCCATTTGAAAAACAAATGAAAATGATAGTAGTAAAAGCGTTCACTCCCTTATTTTGGTCTCGATGATAAGTACGCATTCACCAAACTTTTGGTGGTTGTACAGATTTTTAATATGTTGTTTGGAATTATTTCGAAGAGGAGAAGTACTCCATGCTAATGTGCCTTAGATGATCCATATCTTATGTCATTGAATATTGCTATATTTTGGCTTTTTAAAATCGTAGTACCCCAAAATAATGACTTTAAGAGCAAGTCCACCACATAGCCATTTGGTTTTTTATTGACATTTGACATATTGTTTAGCAAAATCTAAGTTCACCGACTACTATTTGTTGATGAAAAATAATGGCAATGCTATATTTTGTGCCAAATTTAACACCCAAGATGACATTGTCATTTCTCTAACATCATCTAAGCCATTTGATTGTGCCAAAATATCACCGAACCGATGTAGCAAACACAGCTTCTTCTTTTTATAGCTTTTTAACAATGTAACAGATTAAAAACTGACTTTAGCAATAATATTTTAAGACCAACGGGTGGACTGCTTATGAAACTCGTAAACATGCTTTACATAAAGCTTCATCTTCCTCCTTAGTCCAATTAGAATTTCCTTCTTTTGGCTGCATTGGTCCCTTTTTCTTGTTTTGTTTTGCAGGAGCTTGGAAATCAAAAGTTTGCCCAGGAAAGAATTTACACTACAACAAAAACTACCTATGGCGACAAAATGCGGCGAGAAAATTCAAATTTCCTAGCCAAATAGGTCTTTATGGCCAGAATTTCATCACCAAAGGATACTCTATGTAGACGAAATTATATTTCCTCGCCAAAAAGTAAAGATTTGACAAGGAAATGAATATTTCCTTGCTAAATGGCACCTATTTGGCGACGAAATTAACTTTCCTCGCCAAAAAGCTAAGATTGGCGACGAAATAACCTTTCCTCGCTAAAGGGCACCCATTTGGCGATAAAATTATATTTCCTCGCCAAAAAGCTAAGATTGGAGACGAAATTATCTTTCCTTGTCAAAAAGCTAAGATTTGGTGAGGAAATGAATATTTCCTCGCTAAAGGGCACCCATTTGACGACAAAATTATCTTTCTTCGCCAAAAAGCTAAGATTTGATTCCTTCCCGTGGTTTTTACCCGTATTGGGGTTTTCCACATATATCTAGTGTTCATCTATTTAATTGCTTTATGTTTGTGATTGGTATATATATTGATTGATTTATTTTATTGAGATAATAATTCTAGAAAATTATTAAACCTTAGTGATCTAGGATTTTTCAGAGATGGCTTCAGTACTATGGAGCACTCATCTTTGAACTTGTTAGAAAACCAAGTAAACAAAATTAGGCCAGGAAGAGTGGAAACTAGAAATAACCCTCCAGTTTTATGTTACAAGTTATTGAATATAATTTACCTATTATCAACATGGTTCTTGGTTAGATTAGTAGACTAGTTTACACATCCATGCAGTATACAAACAAGAAATAACCCTTATCAGATAGAAGAAAAACAAGAAAAAGTAGTATTCTACTTTGAATTAGAAAAAAAAATAAAAGGGTTATACAAAAATATTAAATTGTCACAAATGTTAAATTATAAAAAAATGTTAAATTATAAAAAAATATTAAATTAGAAAGGTATAAAGACTTATAAAAGGGTATAGAAAAATATTAAATTATAAAAAATAAAAAATTCAGTAAAAGCAAATAACATTAAAAGATTTAAGAAACAAGTTTAAAAGAACAGTACAAAGAAACTAAAATTAGATAAAAAGATTTAAAAAAAAATTAGTGAGGTGAAAAGAACTACAAAAGGTTTATATATTAAAAGTTATAACACTGTGCTTTGAAAATGAAGTTGGTGTGGTGGATGGGTCGCGTGTTGCTAGAGAGGAGGTCACTGGTTCAATTCCCAGCGGAGGCAGAGAAGCGAATAGATTTTTTTTTTTTTTAGTTTCAGGAGTTTTAGCGAGGAAAAATTTCGTCGCCAATTGTTCTAAATAGGTGGGGAAAACAACATTTCCTTGCCAAGTGAAGATTGTGGTGGAATAGATTGAGGGTATGAGGTGACTGGGTATTGTGGATCAAATAACATTGAGGTGTAAAATTGTGAACCAAATGATTGTGTTATGTGAGAATGTTATTGGTGATTAACTTGAGGGCTCACAAATGGTGGCCTTTGTTCCATTATGTAAAGGGTAATTCTATTGGCAACTTGTAAAATGCTACATACAACCCAATTGAAGTCGCAAATATACTCATTTGCAAAGTAAAACCCGGTTAAGTTCCCAAAATACCCTTACACTAATTTTTTCCATTATGCAAAGGGTGATTCTATTGGCAACCCGTAAAATGCTACATACAACCTGATTGCTACATACAACCAAGTTGAGGTTGCAAATATACTCGTTTGCAACGTAAAACCCAGTTAAGTTCCCAAAATACCCTTACACTAATTTTTTCCTCCAAATTTGAAAAGAAATCTCTCTTTCCTCTCTCCCTCTCAGTTATAATACCCACCTGATAGGCGCGCAATATCACAGATATAAGCGCCTAAGTAGCGCGTATTAGCGCGTTAGAGGCGCGATTTATCCGATTTTCCACTTGATGCGGTGTTGTCTTTTGTTTTTGGTGTTTTTGGTTATTTTGTAGGGAACAGGCCAAAAGAGCGTATAAAGTGGACGCGTGACGGTCGAGCGTGTTGGAAACCGGTGGGACCCAAGAAGGGAGAGCAAACAAGCTTGGAAAAGCATTTTAAAGGTGTCTGTATCGATACAGGACTTCTCTTGTATCGATACCGGAGTGCACATACGGAAACAGAAGCTACTGGTATCGATACAGGACTTCTCCTGTATCGATACCGAGTGCATTAAAACCAGCCGTTTGACTTTGGTCACGTGTTTGACTTCGGGGGCTATTAATACTCCGATTTTAGGTCGAATTAGGGTTCCGTTTTAGTCTAGTTTTCTTCTTATTTTCCTTTGGCTTTTTTCCTTTGGAGATTCTACTTTCCGGAGACTTTTGGTTTGAAGTTTACAGTTTTGATCGCGGATTTCTCGCTTTGCTTCGGTAACGTTTCTGATTATTTACTTTAATCTCAGTTCGCGGGGGTTTGTCCGTGATCTGAGACTTGAAACTTTGTTTTAATTCTTATTCAAGTTTAATAGCATGTTTATTTCCAGAATTTTCTTGTTCGTTCTAGTTCATATGAGTGAGTAGTTTCCCAAGTATGGTCGCGGGGTGATCAACACACCGTGGCCGATATATTTCTTGCTCTGGTGTTCACAAATAGAAAAGGTAACAACAATTTTAGGTTATTAAAGAACGTCCGTTGGACGAATCCGGGCATTGTCGGAGCCCATGTAACGCGAGGTACGGGGGACCAAAACTCGTTCTTCGCTGTACATGGGTAAACGGCAACCACAAGGATTCGCATCTTTCGGGGTATCTTTCTCTCTCTAAAATCTAACGTTTTCTATGGAATAAGGATCAGAGCAGGGAATATCCGGACCTGGGCACTGGTGTTGAGAACCCTACGACCGTACTTCCTTTTAATTAATTTCAGCAAAATCAGTTTTCCCCCCTTAATTTAGTCAATTCACCAATCAAAATCATAAAGGGTGGCTACCTAAGAGCCGTGTTAAACCTAGCAACCCGAGTACTTAGTCAGCACTTTCCACCTTCTCTGTGGATTCGATTCCGGTCTTACCGGGTATTGTGCTACACCGGTCTCCGCCCTACGCTTTGGGCAACCCATTAAATTAGGTATAGGATTTCGGTCAAGCATTTTTGGCGCCGTTGCCGGGGAAGGCAAAAGGTGTTAAGAATTCGGGTAATTAGTGTCTAGTTAATTTTAGCTTTCTTAAAAATAAAAATAAAGAAAATTTAGGTAAATTTTGAATTTGTATCTTCTAGGATTGAGTCAAGATAGGTAAGGGAAAGAAGGGTTCACCAAAAGGGGACCCACTCTTCTTCCGAGACCCTTCTAAACGTCTTTGTAGGATAGATAGAGAGTCGTTAATTGAAGTTCCACTTTTAGGAAATTCGAGTCAGTTTGAGCCCGTGCCACTCCAGCTTGAGTGGCCGTCCACTCAATCCGAGTCTTCCGAGAGTCAATCGGATTCCACTTTGTTCTTGGAATTCCCAAATCCACTATTTGACTTAGAGAGTGAGCCATCAATGGCGGAACAGAAGACTATGCGGGATTACATGCATCCCGAGAGGACTACTCCTCTCGGCCCGATAGTTCTGCCGACTGAGACGGTGGAGGCACGCAATGCTTTCACTGTTAAGCCAGGAACCCACAATGCCCTCCCTCTCTTTTACGGGACGGAGAATGAGGACCCATATGAGCATATCCGCCACTTTGAGGGGTTGGTGCGCACCCTAACCACCACGACCCAGTGGGAAAACGCTTGCCTTAAGCTTTTCCCTGCTTCTCTGAAAGATAGTGCGGATAAGTGGCTCAGAATGCAGAAAGAGCGGTCTCTCATAACTTGGACCGCTGTTAGGGAGCTATTCTATCGGAAGTATTTCTCGAGAGTAAGTCACACCCGACTCACCAAATCCAATCTTTCAGACAAAAAGAAGGCGAGTCATTTTTGAGGTGTTGGGAGAGGTTTAAGGATTTGCTATTGTCTCTACCCCACCACGGGTATGAGAAACATCAGTTAGTGACCTTCTTCCAGTTGGGCCTAAGTATTGCGACGGCCCAGCAGATTGAGTATCTCTGTAGGGAGGGAGATTTCCTAGATAAGGCCCCAGAGGAGGCATGGGATTTCTTAGAAGAGTTGGCCGAAAAACATAGAAGTTGGGAACCTTCCGACTTAGCTGACAGGGCCATAGCTGCACAGGGACCCAGTGGGTCCGGTATTTTTCCCTTGAGCGTGAGAGAGCACACTGTCCAGTCCCAGTTGGACAAATTGACCAAACAGATGGAGGACTTGCGACTGAAGCAAGTCCACCAGGTGAATGATGTGAGAGTTGAGGAAGTATGCGCGCTTTGCGAGTGTCCGGGGCATTCAGTGACTGTTTGCCCCGCTTTCCAGATGGTTAAGAAGGCATACCAAAGTAACCAGGCTGAGGTGAATGCGGTGAACCAACGTTGGGATCCGTTCTCCAACACCTATAATCCGGGCTGGGCTCATCACCCAGCCCTGAGTTGGGGAGATCCTAAAGCACCAGTGCCACCCCAGGCACCACCTCAGCAACAGATGCAACCGTACCGGCCTCCGCAAGGCCAAATGTCCCAATATCGTTATCCCTCACAGAATCAGCAGGGGTTTAGTCCTTCATTTTCTGGACCACCCCCTGGCTTAAATCATCCTCCGAGGGATAAGCAGACTGATGATATGTTGAAGGCTCTCATGCAGTCTCAATTAAGTTTAACTGAGCAGACTAAGCAAGCCATAGGAGACATTAGGTCCCAATTGACTCAGTTGACGACAGTAGTTGGCCAAAACCAACAGGAGAGGGGAAAATTTCCCTCACAACCTCACACCAATGTTGTCGGTACTAATTATCTGGGAGACGGTTCAGGCACAAGTAATTTGAACCCCAGTCTGGAGGAAGCTAACGCGATCACCACTCTCAGAAGTGGGAAGGTGATCGATAAGACTATTCCTTTGAAGCAAAAACCGGTTCCACCTCCGGCGCCGGTCGCTGCACCAGTAGTTGTCCTGCTTTGTGGGGAAGTGTACGAGGAAGAGAGAGAATCGAGTCACCGAGGTGGTGGTGCCCGCACCTTGCGACCCCCACGACTCCTTTGCCACCCGTTGCACCATATCCCCATCGCTTGGTGGCAAAGCCGAACGTCAATGTGAACTTCCAGATTCTTGAGTTGTTCAAGAAGATTCAGTTTCCTATTTCTTTACTGGAAGCCATTGACGCTATTCCTCAGTTGCATGGTGCTTGAAAGAGCTTTGCACATCGAAACGGAGAAATAAGAGTCAGTGCAACGTGCTACGACGGAGCAAGTGAGCTCCATTCTCCAAGCTGATATTCCGATTAAGCGGAAAGATCCAGGTTGTCCCACTATCCCTATAGCTATTGCGGGCTAGAATTTTGAGAAGGCCTTGCTAGATTTGGGAGCAAGTGTTAATTTGCTCCCATATTCGGTATACTTGCGATTAGGTTTAGGTGATCTTAAAGCCACACCGGTCACGCTACAGCGGCTGACCGGGTGTGAGAATTCCTAAGGGGGTAGTGGAGGATGTGTTGATCCAAGTTGGGGAGTTTCGTTCCCCGTAGATTTCATTGTCTTGGACACGTGTCCAATTCCGGACGTATTTGAGAAGACTCCTATTATCCTCGGCCGTCCATTTTTAGCCACTTCCAGGGCTGTAATGAATTGCGAAACTGGACAAGTCCAATTATCGTTTGGTGACTTGAAGATGGAGGTGAATGTTTTCAATATGGACAGTCGAGTCAAGGATGATGGGGAGGTCTATGAAGTGAGTCTGATCGACACGTTGGTGCAAGAGCATGTCGAAAGTGTGTTGTACCAAGATCCTTTAGGGATTGCGTTGATCGCCGAGAAGGCGTCATTTTTGGACCCCCCAGAGGTTGGGAGTCTAGTGGCGAGGTTGAATGTTGATGATATTGGGGGTGCATGTGATGGGATGTGGGACCCAGGCTAAGTGAGAGCCAGACCAGGAGTTGGTCAATCCAGTTTACACGGATGACCCCGCTGAGTAGCTTCCGAGCTACGTTTCTCACGGGTAGCTCACGCGTACCATGCTCTTAATTGAGTGTGGACCCGACTCCTAGCAATAGGGGTACCCATCATTGACTTGGGTATTTATAGCTTCACACGCCGCTATTAAAATAAGGTTCGTGTGCCCAGCTCCGGTTAGTAAGGGCGATTTGTGTATTTTCGTGTCTGTTTTTAATTTTCTCGAAAAAAATAAAAAATAAAAAATAAAAAATAAAAAATAAAAATAAAAAATAAAAAAAATGGTCCGGTATAGCCACCTAATTTCTAGCCTTAAATTTGTGTATCTGGGTTTCTAACAATCTTATTGCCGTGTCTCGGATAGTCATAAAAGACGATTGGCTCTGATTGCTTTAAGGAAGAACCTTGAGTAATTTAAGGAAGAACCTTGAGTAATTTAACCTGTTGAGTCATGACTTACCCGGGATTGTTATGATGACTTTCTCTACACAAATTTAAGTGAGAAATTAGGGAGAAAAGTAGTACCCTTGCCTTTCACGTGACGAAAGCGGTGGTGTATATTATTTTTCCTCTATTGCTCCTTTGTTTTCTCTGTGTACGCCCGGATACCACGTGCCGGGCTGGACTAATGTTTTTGCAGGGTGCACGGAGAGAGTACCTAAAATTCCTCGTACATCGGCCGAGGTCATGGTGGTTGGCTGCCACCCAGAGGTCCAGTTCCTCCCCTTGTTATTTCATTTTGTGTGTCTCCATGCTCTGGGGACATAGCATGTTCTAAGTTGGGGGGAGGGTGTACTTCGTACATGTTTTTCAGAAAAAAAAGGAAAAAAAAAACAAGAAAAAAAAAAGAGAATTTGGATGCTTGGGTGTAACTATTCTTGGTTGATGACTGCTAATTCGCACTATAGGGGTTGTTGTGCGAGTCGAAATCTCGATATGATTTCATGGATAGACTTAAGCTCGTGAACATGATGTTTAGGAACCACTTAGTTAGCCCGTATCATCTATAGTCGGATAGCGTTTGGTCATTTGGAAACATGCTCTCACACACACACTGTTCCACTTAAGTATTTACCAGTCTCGAGTTTGGTTCATATGCCTTTGATATTGCGGTATGTGTTGACTTATAACTCCTTCCTAAAAGAAAAAAAAAAAAAAAGAAGAACAAGTTATGTGTGTTGTATTGTTAATGCTTATCCGGGCGTCCATTGAGTAGTAACCGGACAATCGGGGTATGCTCCCACCGTGTTGTTCGCGTCAAAAGATGGATAGACCTTGTGAAAGTATCGCTAAGTTTGGTTAGCCTGGATCTCAATAAAGCCTTTTTGACTTGAGCAATTAGGTCCGTAGGGGTCTCTTAAAACCTGGTGCTCTAAGGCCGTTTGGCTTGGGGATAGCCGACCCAAAGCTCATTAAAGAGTCAACTAGAAAGCCCGAGAGATCCCGCATTGCACGACCACACAAAGAAAGAAAGAAAAAAAAAGAAAAGAAAAGGGAAGGAGTGTGCTTAAAGAAATATTGGGCTATCAACGGTGTGTGAACTATTCTTGAGGATTGGTGAATTTCTATATGTGGTTTTTCCATACATGCATGCCTTTGAAAATTCTCTATCCGATCGTAGGTGAGAGGATTAATTTTTGTGCTAAGAGTACTGTGAAGTTCACTTGTTTAACTTTGTCCATGGACGGAATATCTTGCTTTTGACTTGCCTGACAGTCACTGTAGTATTTCAAGAAGCTATTGATTGGGTTGAGTTGCATTCAAATGTCTGAGTCCTTTGTGTTTTGTGGGTGATCACTACTGAAAACCCTCACGAGACTTCACTCGTCCTACCGGAGCCGCCCGGGGGTTTAAAAGATCTATCCTTTTATTTATTTGTTTTATTCTTTTCGTTGCTCGGGACTAGCAACGCTCAAGTTGGGGGGTGTGATAGGCGCGCAATATCACAGATATAAGCGCCTAAGTAGGGCGTATTAGCGCGTTAGAGGCGCGATTTATCCGATTTTCCACTTGATGCGGTGTTGTCTTTTGTTTTTGGTGTTTTTGGTTATTTTGTAGGGAACAGGCCAAAAGAGCGTATAAAGTGGACGCGTGACGGTCGAGCGTGTTGGAAACCGGTGGGACCCAAGAAGGGAGAGCAAACAAGCTTGGAAAAGCATTTTAAAGGTGTCTGTATCGATACAGGACTTCTCCTGTATCGATACCGGAGTGCACATACGGAAACAGAAGCTACTGGTATCGATACAGGACTTCTCCTGTATCGATACCGAGTGCATTAAAACCAGCCGTTTGACTTTGGTCACGTGTTTGACTTCGGGGGCTATTAATACTCCGATTTTAGGTCGAATTAGGGTTCCGTTTTTAGTCTAGTTTTCTTCTTATTTTCGCAGCCGCTTTTCCTCTGAAGTTATTACTTTCCGGAGACTTTTGGTTTGAAGTTTACAGTTTTGATCGCGGATTTCTCGCTTTGCTTCGGTAACGTTTCTGATTATTTACTTTAATCTCAGTTCGCGGGGGTTTGTCCGTGATCTGAGACTTGAAACTTTGTTTTAATTCTTATTCAAGTTTAATAGCATGTTTATTTCCAGAATTTTCTTGTTCGTTCTAGTTCATATGAGTGAGTAGTTTCCCAAGTATGGTCGCGGGGTGATCAACACACCGTGGCCAGGGCTGGATACGTTCTTGCTCTGGTGTTCACAAATAGAAAAGGTAACAACAATTTTAGGTTATTAAAGAACGTCCGTTGGACGAATCCGGGCATTGTCGGAGCCCATGTAACGCGAGGTACGGGGGACCAAAACTCGTTCTTCGCTGTACATGGGTAAACGGCAACCACAAGGATTCGCATCTTTCGGGGTATCTTTCTCTCTCTAAAATCTAACGTTTTCTATGGAATAAGGATCAGAGCAGGGAATATCCGGACCTGGGCACTGGTGTTGAGAACCCTACGACCGTACTTCCTTTTAATTAATTTCAGCAAAATCAGTTTTCCCCCCTTAATTTAGTCAATTCACCAATCAAAATCATAAAGGGTGGCTACCTAAGAGCCGTGTTAAACCTAGCAACCCGAGTACTTAGTCAGCACTTTCCACCTTCTCTGTGGATTCGATTCCGGTCTTACCGGGTATTGTGCTACACCGGTCTCCGCCCTACGCTTTGGGCAACCCATTAAATTAGGTATAGGATTTCGGTCAAGCACCACCCACACCTAATCACCACCGACTGCCCCTCCCTAACCCCTGAGCAAGTGACCACGGAGAGAATCCGACCGGCAACCACCTCTCCACCAACACCGTCGATCAAGAGGTACCTCCATATCCCCTCCTATCCGCTCTTTTTTGGTAGTTTTTGGTATATATAACTCCTATGTATATATATCTATATGTGGATACGAATATCTGTAAATGTTTATGTATGTATGTATGGAGGAACTCTCTAGTCCGGGACTCTTCGGTCCGGATCAAATTTTCATGATCCGAGCAATTTTGCGAAAAACTGCTTGGATCAAGTCATTCCCGGTATTTTGTTTTGAAGATTTCTCGCGTGGACCTTGGAAAACACCTTTTGAACACATTGGACGGCTTGGATCATGCAAAAACATCTTTTAAAAGCTTCAAAACACCAAAAAACCCCAGTCCGGGATACCGGACTGGAGAGTACCCGTGTATGTATGTATGTATGTGTATGAGTGTATGTATATGGATACACTCCCTCTTCCCTATATTTTTCTATCGATGTAATTTCATTTGGATTGAGATTGAATGCAAAATGGTCGGAAATTTTGGAACATACATTGCCAAAATCGATCCTACAAACGAGAATTGATTCCCGTTTTTAAAGCCACTAATCGGTAAACAAGTCCCAAAAAAACGACCCATATTTCGGGAGTTAAAGTCGATACATGATTGGAACAATTTTTTCACAATGAGAATTCTGGATATCACTCCCGAAATTTAGCTATTACTTCGGTATTTAACTTCCAAAATTTATCTATTTATTCGGTACTTCCGGAAACAAGGCCCACTTTCGGGTATAAATTTCCGATTTTATTATCTCATTTGTGATTTTAATTTTAATTTTTTTCATGTGAATGGCAAACAGCTTCTCACTATCAGCGCAAGCCCTCAGAGGCTACCCCAGCCTACGGGCCGAAAGCCCAAGCATGGTCGTCATGCCCTCCCCGAGCAGCAACCCCCTCACGTGGAGGAGCAGGCCAAGGATGAGGCTGAGGAGGAGCAGCTCGAGGCCGAGGAGGAGGAGGAGGAGGTTGAGGAGGAGCATGGAGAAGAGGAGGAAGATCAAGAGGAGGTGCCGTAATCTGATACCTGTTGAGTTGACCAATCTGGGGAAAGTTTGTCTAGCGGCGTCGATAGAGGATGTGCCTAAGAGCAACAGCAGCAGCTAAGCCAAAAATTTGGCCAAAATACCTGGTGTACAGTGCATATAGCTACCCTGTCACCATCAACACTCCAACAACCTATCCATTTTACCTTACCTTTTATTAAAATATTATTTTTTCGTTTATATATATATATAGGTAAAATTTCTTATCCACACTCCTGGATTTAAGGAAAAAAATGGGGGTTTTTTGTGTTGCAATTTTTTTTTGGAAACGCTCCCGGTATTTTTTTTTGAAGATTTTCCGCGTGGACCCTTGAAAACACCTTCTGAACACATTGGACGGATCGGATCGTCAAAAAAAAATTTGGATCACGAGGTGCGGAAATTAAAAGTCCGGATAAGAGACGGACCCTATATATATATATATATACACACACACACGCATACACACATTGTTCATCGTCATCTACTATTCATCGTCTTCTCCGCCCGTCGCCGTCGCCCGTCGTTCATTCTACATCGTCGTCGTCCGTCTTCGTCGCCTCCATACCCATCGCCGTCGTCCGTCTTCGTCGATCTGTGCCGATCCAGAGTTCCATGGTCGTAGATCTAAAATCCCGTCCCATCCCGTCGCCGTCGGTACTGCAACTCCCCGTCGTCCGCCGTTGCTGTCATTGCAGTACAACCAACGATCCCGTCCCATCCCGTCGCCGTCGGCACTGTGCTCGTCTTCAGTGGTAGAGAGAGAGAGAGAGAGAGAGAGAGAGAGAGAGAGAGAGAGAGAGAGAGAAATAATAAACAAATCAGTTGCTGGTGAACAGTGCTTGTCTAAAAATAGACAAGCACTCTATAGCAAATATAGAGAAAATGTAAAATAGCTAGGGTAATAGACAAGCTGCTGCAACACCCATTTTCTTCATTCTCTTGTCTATTTTGCCCAAATAGCTATTTTACACTAGCTGCTGCTGCTGTTGCTCTAAAAACTTTAGCGCTGTTCATTCTTTAGGTCACCAAAATTGTTTCTCGGTGGAATACAACCCCCAGTAATCATTATGCATTCAAGGAAAATTGCCGCCATGATATTTAATTTAGTTTCCATTTTTCAGCACATGCCTATAAAATATCAGCAGTGCTACATGCACAGAAAATTTAATCAGAAAAGTGCCCAAAATTTGAAATCAGTGGCTCAGATTCACTCCTCTGATACCAAGATAGGTAATGATCGAAATAAAAAGAAAGAAAGAGACTTACTGGAAATACTGGTAATACTGGTTGTTTTTATTGATGATGGAAGATGGAAATCCAGAAGTATTTAAAATCTCCATATTTAAACTGAAAAACAATGAGTGGCTTCTCACTGGGTTTTGATAATAAAATGCATATGTTCAGGCACAGACATAGTCCCAGTAGTTGTACTTCTGTTCATTAATTTTCAAAATTCTGGTTGCAAATGTGGAAAGTCCCCATTCCTGCGGATGTATCACCCTGGCTATATAACATTTAGAGTAGGTGATTGGGGTTTTCGCATCCAACTCATCTAACTGATGATGCGTTAATTGTACTGATGATGTTTCAGTGAGGATTGCCTCATAAATATAACGAGGTTTTCCCTCCTGAACAGTATACTGTTGATGCTGAAGATACCTTTCTTTAAGTTACCATGGATCCTGTTGTAGTTTTAGATCACTTACAGAAAGTGTGATCACAGGTTCTGTTATGGTTTTCTTGACATATTGAGGCCCTTGCTCAAATGCCTCTTTTGCAGTTTTCTATTTGGGCTGACTGGAAGATTCTCCCAGTGTTGGATATTCTGATATGGAAGTTTTGCCTCTTCCATATTGTTGATTTACTGATTTCTTGCCACGACCACGGCTCTACCCCCGACCTCGGTCTGGTGGTTCCATTCTGCAAGGAAATGATCAAGCTTTAGAAAGAATAGTTAGGCCCCTTTGCAGCCTTCTTACAATAAATTTCATATAATGATAAGTCGGTTCATCCTCCGGTTGAAGATTGATTTTAAAACGATCAAGTTTTCGATTGAGTTCACGAATCCAATATAAAAGATTCGCTTTTGTATGGGGTTGAATTACTGATTGAACCCATAAACGATTCATTTAAGTTCTAAGACGTTCCCGTTCTTCAGCATTCATCTGCAAAAATTAATTAATTTGTTGTAAAAATTCTCGGGTTAGGAAATCTGGTAAAGAATTATGTTCACCTTTGATATATTAAATCTCAAAGTCAAAGGCAGATAATTTTGATTGCCATCTAGCAAATATTTGCTTTGAAACCAAATTTTTAACATCTTTTGCTAAAATGAATTTAGCAAAACTGCAGTCAATACAGAGTAAGAAGGTTTGATTTAACAAATCATCCTGAAATTTTGAAACACATTTCACAATAGAAAGCATTTCTTTCTTAATCGTGGAATAATTAAGCTGAGTTTTTTTTCAGGTGCCTGATGTGAAACGAACTAATTCCTCTTTTTGGGAATTAGGATTTTGCTGCTTAAGATTCCTCCATAACCATTATTGGAGGCATCCGTTTCGACAATCTTACACCATGCTGGATTGGCTAAGCATAAACAGGGCAAATGTTTAGCTCTTAATTTGATCCTTTTTACTGCTTTGGTATGTTCCTCTGTCCAGGGAGGACGACTCTTCTGTAATCTCTGATAGAGAATAGCAGTGTCTTGGCTAAGTTCTGATAATAGTCTGCAATGTAGTTCAGACTTCTTAAAAATCTTTGAAGTTGAGTTTTCTCTCTAATTTCATCAGGAAATTTAGAAGCAAACTCAATGCTACGGTCTATAGGAATGATAGTACCTTAATTTATATTATGACCCAAAAATCCTACAGTTGTCTGAAATAATTTCATCTTAGGAGAAGAAATAACTAAACCATTACGCTTAGTGGCTTCTTTTAAGGCTCTAAGATGTTTAAAGTGCTGATCAATAGATGAGGAAAAGACAAGAATATCATCTATATAGACAATACAGTAATCAGAATATGGTGAGAATATCTCATTCATAATGTTCTGAAATTCTGATTGGGCATTTTTTAAACCAAATGGCATAACGTTCCATTCGTAATGACCGAAAGGAACTACAAATGCAGTTTTATACCGATCATTTTCTTCAATCTGGATTTGCCAATACCCAGATTTTAAATCAAATTTTGAGAAAATAACTGCGGATTGTAATCCGTCAAACAGATCTTTCTTGTTGGGAATTGGATAACGTATCCATTTCAAAACATCATTTAGGGGTTTTATAATTGATAACAAGTCGGGGAACTCCTCGTTCTTTTTCTGCATTATTGAAAACATAAAATGCAGTACAGGTCCATGGTGAATAACTTTTCCTGATCAATTTTTTGTCAAGGAGAGTTTGAATCTCCTTTTTGTAAAGCTCCAAATAATCAGTCTTCATCTGACTAGGTCGAGCTTTTGTAGGAATAAATTTCTCATTAAAATCCTGATTGTAGGGAAGTGAAACAATATGACACTTTCTTTCCCAGAAAGCGTTTGGAAGATCACTGCATACTTCCTTTAAAAATTGATTTTCAATCTCTTTAATTCTTTCTTGTAAAACAGGAGATTGAATTTTCTGATTGATATCCATTATTTGGATTTCTTTTTGAAGGAAATTTAATTGTTTTTCTTTACTTTGAAGAAAACCTTGTAATTCCTGAATAATTCTAGTTTCAGGATCAGTAACAAAAGGATAAGTAATATTATGATCCTGGATACGACTGTAAATTCCAGTCGGATCAATTTTACTAATAGGCATAATCATATTTAAAAAAGGTGTTCCTAAATCACCCGTTGTTGCAGATTTTTGACAATTAAAAACGTTGCTGGTAAGCAAGTACCATTGTTACAGATCAAAACATCAGATAATTTATACTGAATGTGCATTCAATTTCCCCCGGCGGAGGTTAAGGACTTAACTGTTTTCTCAAAATACTACGTAGGAACTAATCCTTCTTGTATACAGTTCATGTTAGCACCACTATCAACAAGTGCAATAGCATTTTGAATAGTATATTCACGATTAACAACCAGATTAATTTGAATATACCATTTCTGTTGGGTGACCTTATTGATGCTATTCAAGTAAGTCTAACCTCAAAAGTTTGAGGTTCGCCTTTAGGCTCCGGATTTTCTATGGGTTTTAGACTCAATTTCTCTAAACTAGAGAGTCTATTTTTTACGAAAATTATGCTTCCTTGATTTTCCAACTGAGAAATTTTTAACTGTTTTAATTCAGATTTAAGCTCAGTGACCTCTCTTCGAAGATCTTGAAGAGTAGCAGGTTTGGTAGTACTAGTTCCTTGTAAACGATTAAAAACTTCATTAATACTGTAATACTTTGTAGTATCACTGGGTCTATCGGGTTCGGTGTCCGAAATGGAAGAGACCAGAGATATTTCTATAACCTTTTTTCGGATTTCTGGATCTTGAATTTGGTCTACAAGATCTAGAATTTCCTGTTGAGATTTTGTTAAAACATTTAAAATTAATCCGTTAAGATTAGCAAAAACTTTCAGATGATCCTGTTTTGTAGAGGAAGAACAACACTTACCTGTGCAAGATTCAGGAGGAGAAAATTCTGAATCTGAGGAGGAAGAATATTCCAGTTCATTAAGCTCATCACTTTCAGATTCTGATTCCGAAGAGTCGCTAGAATTGAGGAGCAACTTACTGAGTTGCAGCTTGAGATCTTCTTCTAGCTGAAGTTCATTTAACTTCTTCTTGGTAAGACATTTGTTGGCATAATGGCCAATTTTTCCGCATGCACTTGTAACAACGGGCTTCGGATTTTGATCGTTTTTTCGGGATAGACTTTTCTTTCCCTTTTCCTTTGCTTTTGTTATGCTTGTTTTTGGGATAGTCGTTCTCATAGGACTTTTTTTGTATTTTCTTTTATACGGTTTAGAAGACTTTGCAACAGTCTTACGACGATGTTTCTTCGGACAATTAGTAGGTATGTCATAAGCAAATTGTTGTCAAAATTCACCAATTTCCCTTTTACTAGTGAGATTCTGCTTTTTGAGCTGATATTGTAGCTTCATATCGTTACAAATGGACAATCCCACTTGAACACAAACACTAATTAGGTGTCCATAGGTACAACTAGCCCATTGGATTATATTTCCTACACTTAAATCGATCTATAAGTTTCTGACGAACTTTTTGAGCGAATAATGGGGTTAGACCATCAATAAATTTAGCCTTCCAATGTTCTGAATTAGCGTCTTTACGCTGCATAACTTTGGTAATAAAAACATCCTTGTACCATCTAAAATGGGTTAGTGAAGGACATCTTAAATTCTGTAATAATTCTCTACCACGCTCTTGGCGTTGCTCTACGGCTCCGATAAAATATAAAATTATGGCTTGAACAAGAGAATACACAACATCTTGTACTGGTTGAGACCTCTGTTGGGGTACCGTTTGTTGAGTTGGTTGATCAATAACCATCTCAGTTGCTACTTCGGTTTTTACATAATTAAGAACCTCTGACAACTGGGGTAAGGAAAGATAATTGTCCCACCAGCCCTTGAGACTTCCAGTGAATCCATTGACAATAAAAACAGCAATATCCCTATCACTATTTTTTGCAGCTTTGCAGACACTGGAATACATAAGCATTTTATGAATTACTTCGTAAATATGATATTCTGATAAACCATCTATATTCCATTCATAAATGGTTTTCGCACTATAGGAATTCTTAACATTGAAGAAATCTTCTTCCCAAAGTAAATCTTGGGGAGTAGGTCTCTTATAATAAGTTTTCTGAATATTATAACTTCCTGGTCCTCTCTCATCATACTCAAGTTTATTGAGAGAGTAGTTCTGCATATTCTGAAAAGAATTTTGAATATCTTGGATTCGTTGAGGATCTAACTCTGAATCAGAAATATCGATGTCAGACTGACAACTAAGAGTACTGATATGTAATTTGTTATCAATTCGACCCATAAGCTGATCGATAAATTCAGAATTCTTCTTATGATTAGAGAATTTAAAATTCTCTAAGGGAATAGGAGGTTTAATATCCGGTTTCGTATCCATCCCTTCCAAAGCTTTGGCTAGAGAAGTAGAAGGGGTAGAAGCAATAACCTTCTGATTTTCAATAACAGCTTGAATATCATGCTCAATACGGGTTAACTGCTGACCAATCGTCTGCAAACTCATATTAGTGAAATTATTCTGTTTAACCATACTTTCCTCGTTTGGGAAAGAACGGGTCAAATCTACGTAAGAAGTAGCTTCCAAAACATGTTTAGTGTTTTCCATTTTGATGGGTTCTGGAGGAGGGTGAACAGATTTAACAATAGTACCATCCGTTTTACTCCAGATCTTTTAAAAATCTTGGATTACCGCTATATGATACTGGTTTTGGTACCAATCCAAAAACCATTTTTTGAAAAATATTAAAGTTTGATGGTTTTCTAGATCTTTATAAAAATGATCTTTGATAAAATCACGTTCTGATTTGTCAAACTTGGCAAAATACCAGTTCCTAAACTCTTTATGTTTAGGAGACATAATTTCTTTACTGATAAGTAATCTGATAGAAGAGTTTAGCGTAAAATCCATAAAAACTAACTTTATATATGAAAAGCCATTTCTGAGGCTGTTGACGAATCACGCTTTTTACCCGTGTTACTGCCATAAATTCCATGAGGAATTTGTTGTTCAGAGATTGTTATCCCTTCTATATGGGTTTCAAAGGGTTCGGTTGGAGTTTCTAAGGGTGTTTGGTCTGGTATTTCAGATACAGAGTGCCTCGATGTGGTTGGCTGGGAGGCTCGATATGGTGGAAAGTTGTTCCTAGAAGAAACGCTTTTTGTCAAAGAGATACGGCTAACAATATCAGGGGTGAACCTGATCTCTACATCTCCTTCGGATGTTTGAGTGATTTGATCAATTTGACTACTGATAATTGGTTGTGGTGGCACAACGTTGGATATAGTCCAATTAGTGGGAAAATTAACTTCATCCCAATCAATCAACCTTGGTACAACTACGTTAGTCTTTAAGAGGTTACTCTCAACGACTACCGTTTTTCTTGGATCACTACACAAAATAGCGTTAGGACACATAGTATTGATAAGTAATGAATACGATAAACTACCGCAACAGTTTCAGATCCTGGCAAGAAACTATATCCTTGAGTTTGGATATGCAAACTTACAGCTTCAAATAAATTTCTATCAGTCAAAGATAGAGCAAGGTTAGGATAAACATTAAAATATACTGGTCCATGACATAAGCTAGTTTGAACAATCCCAATAAGAGAGAATTTCCAATCATTACATCTAGGATCACGCAAATCTGCGTGAATACTGGAATTTAATCCTGGTAAAGTCAAGGGTTTAAAAGCAATCTGTATTAACCCAATATGCAAGTATTTGTATTTATGCAAGTACCGCTGAGATCTATTCTCAGATTCACGGGAAGCATACTAATCAAAGAAGTGTATTGTTTAGTTAGATCTTCATGAGTATATATCTTCCACAGATATGAATTAACTACTGATTTAGCAAGACATTACTGGCTCTGATACCAAGATAGGTAAGGATCGAAATAAAAAGAAAGAAAGAGACTTACTGGAAATACTGATTGTTTTTATTGATGATGGAGGATGGAGCTAATTTACAAGTGGAGGGGTAGACGGAGAATTTTAGAGAGAGAGAGAGAGAGAGAGAGAGAGGTATTGTTTACATATAAATTAACAAATCCAATAATTAATTGACACGTAATCAATTATGCCAAACGTTGGCAAGTATGTGTCAATGAAGATGCATTGGATTAATGGAATAAAGATGGATTAATGCGATGTCGTATTAGTTCTTAATTTAAAAATCAGTTATTGGCAGTTACAGGTCAAACTAATATAAGAAAATTAACTTCGAAGCCATTATTTCAACTGCTAAATGCATGATCTCCACGTGTAAACGTATGAAACAAGGTAGTTAACAATTAAGACACGTGGAGAGCATCATGCAAGGCAGTTAGTTCATTAATGTGTAATCATTTGAGTTATTTGAAACAAACATGCAGATTCAAAGTAAAACTTCAGAAGGAAGTTTAGAAGAATTCAAAGTCAGGCGTGGAAGAGGGAAGAATTCACAAGCAGTTCCTATAAATAAAAGATATTGAAGAAAGAAAAGACCCCGGACAAATCTTCAACAAACAGCTATAAAACAAATGATGCTTGGTTTGTTCATTGGCAAAGTAGAATTAGGATTTCAACTCAGTTCGAAGTAGATTAGGAAGTAGATTTCGATTGTTCCTATAACAATCAATTGTTCGAAGTTCTTGATATCTTGTATTTGAAGTTGAAGGCAATTTTGAAGTAAGTTTACCTTTGATTTATTAATCGAAGTATCTTGTTTCTTTGTTATTCTTTGATTTCCTAAGTATATTGGTTTGCATTTCTTTACTTTGAAGGAAAAATCCTCTTAATTGAGGTAATTGAACCAATAAAACACAATCGCCTGATTAGATTTGGTTTTCCAAAGTTAATCTGAGGGAGGAGATTTAAAACTCTCTCTGGCACGCTCACACACAATTATATTCCATTGCAAAGAAGTAAAAGAACCAAACAGGTACTGAGAAGCCTGCCTCCAATAGGAAGATTACAGCCTTTTATAGACGCTACGCACTACTGTAGCGCTAGCAGTTACTGTAGATGACCTCACAGATGACGTTTTACAAAATATCTATTACTGTATATGACGTCATGGATGACGTTTTATGGAGTGTTTACTGTTGCTGACGTCAGGGATGACGTTTAGCTTTTGCAATCTTCTGGAGAATCTTTTATCGATTTTTCTTCTTCTCCTTTGCCTTCAGCATTTTTAATTCAATCATAAAGTCCCAAAGGTCCGCCTCGTCTGGATAAATTTCAGTGTTATCCTCGGGGTCCTGAGATTCTCCGGCTAGGCATGCAAATTGTCCTTGGTCCTGATCCTCAAGTTGAGAGGACATGGATATGTCACTCTTTGAGTCGGCTTGAGATGAACTAGGTCCCTGAAGGGCCAAATACTGATTTTTAATGAGGTCCATGAGCTTGATGTCCTGCTCATGCTCAGATAGATTTGGATACTGATTCTGAATCATCATCTTCATTTGCTGAATAAAATTTACTGGACCCTGAGATGGGTTACTGCTTGAAGCTTGACTCATGTAGTCAGTTTGGTATTTGTCTACGGTTTCATTTATAAATGTTAGGCAGTTATCAGTCTCAAAACGAGACCACCACTTGACAAAGAAAGTTCTTTGTATTTCTGGTATATGGAGATGATCTTCGGATATTTCATATCCCCATTGCCACATCCATGCAATTCATAATTCGTGCAATACCATCAGGGGCGACGCTAGCATTGATCCACTAGTGTCAGATGAACCCAATGAATGGGAATTTGTTAAAAACTACTAAGTAGTAATTTTTTTGTATGAAGGTCAAATAGGCTCTTGACACCACTACAAAGCGCCATTGAACCCATATGGCCAACAAAAAGCTGCTGAAAACTCCTCAGAAATTTCTATACTTTTGTCCAAAATCTGACTCCTCGCAGTACTTTTTTTCTTTCAAAGTCCTAAAGTCCTCAGCGGACAGCTATGAGTCTATGACACAACTATTATTATATACTAATGGACAAGATTAACCTCAATTTTTCATCAAATAACAAAACCACATTGTCAAATAGTCCAATAAAGTTTTTATTGTACTCCCTCCGTCCCCATTTATTTGTCCCTTTTGGAAGTTCGTGCCACTTTTCAATTGATTTTCTCTCGTAATTTACATTGTTTTACATGGTTTTAAAAACATTTTCTATAGATTTAATCTAGATCTATCAAACAAGATCCATATTGAATATAAAATTCATTATTGATTTAAAGTTATAAGTAGTTTTTTATCCGGTTAGAATAGAACGAGGGATCAAAAATTGGGAACGGAGGGAGTACTTTTTTGGAACATTAGTACTTAACATGGAGAAGTATGGAAGGAAATGACTTTCACACTTTTATTTTTTTACAAATACACACTTTTTCATTTTGTAGTGCACTTTTATGTGCAATTTTCCCGTTAAAACTCAGAAAAAGTGTGCATTTATCAAAAGAAAAAGGCGTGCGAAAATTATTACCCTATGAAATTTCATTTTCTTTCTAATTTGGCCATTGCAGATTTATTTTTTAACTATACTAGAAGTATACGAGGACATAATTAATAAGTGTGACTTTGCTACAAAATTTTTGAATGACACCACTAAGCAAAATTTCTGGAGTCGCCACTGAATACCATAACAGGTCTTGCCCTACAGGTGGGTTTACATCTGTTATTCCCTTTAGCTTCGGATGATACTTATACCAAACTGGGAATTGTTTCAGAATGGTTTCTGGTAAAATTTCAATTTCTGGTGCATGAAATTTCCACCAATGGAGAAACCAAGATGGAAATCTGAGGAGTGAATCTGAGCCACTGATTTCAAATTCTGGCTAGTTTTCTGAACAAGTTTTTTGAGTACTTAGCGTTTTCTATAAAACATTTCCAGTACTTCTCATCGGTTGGTGACCCGTCATTGTTTAAGCTCGTACACTTTCATACACATTCATTAAGCTAGAAGGACCGAAAAGAAAAGCTAGAAAGCCAGAAAAGACTATTCCAAGAAAGTATGTGTGGACATATTTTGGATCAAAAAGTCTTGCATGCCCAAGTCATCAAAATATGATGGGTCCATTGAATGCCCGATGAATTTTGGGATATAAGATAGCAAGTAGAGATAAGATAATGAGGGTATTATATTTAGAGGATTGACCCCACAGTAATGTGATATTTATAGAGGGGGATTAAGTAGGAGAACAAGCTTTGGATTTTTTTGGTAATATGAGGAGATTAAATAGTACTTGGTTTGTTCGGTAGTTTAAATAGGGGTGCAAAGTTAAGTGGATGATGTAAAAAATTGTCAAAAGACAAAATTGCCCTTGTGCATGCCCATATTTTCTTATATTAAATACAAAACTTATTAGTTTATTACTCTCGTCAACAAATAAGCTATAATAATAATTTGTTTTAATAATATATTTTAAAAAATAATTAATAAATATTAAAAGCTCTGTTAAAAATGTTTGGAATATACCATAATTATCTGTAATTTACATATTAATTTCATAAATTTTATATTCTACCCCAACACCAAGTATAATAATTGAACATCCAAAAGATTGAAAAAGTGGAGAAATACATATTCTCTCTCATAAGAAAAAGAAATTTTATTGAACTCTCAAATGAATGTGCTAACTTATTTGAGATACCATTAATACAATGGCTTAAATAAAGCACAACTACTAATTCAAGAAAAGAAAATAGTTATAGTTAATAAAACATTTTGAGTACTTCTCCTCAACCAATAATTAATAAGCATTCATAGAAAATAGAAGCCCTTTATTTAATTTAGCTCGCAACAGATGCCTATAAAACATTTTTCTGTCTCAAGAGGAAAGATGGCTATGAATAAGTTACCTACAACCACCTATATATGACCTCTTCTTCTTAATTTCTAGTCCTATGCCAAATCACTTGTTTGCATGCCCACCTCTGCACTCAATAGACCTCTGTGTTGCTCTAAAGTCGATCTGTTGTCATATTTTTTTAAGCGGTCAATAGCTTTTGCAACCGGCAATAACATAAACAAATCGTAACTTAAATGGCCAAACTAAAAAAAAAAAGGAATTAAATAAGATAAGAGGATTTCATCAAAGTTTGTATTACCTCTGCATTCCAATTTGTTCTGGCAGTTATGATGATTAGAGTAGCAGTTTGTAGGATGACTCCTACAATCATGCCCCACCAGATCCCCTAGACAAGAAAATATCCATGTAATTATGTTGTGACATTTCATGCCTTTTTGGGATCTTCAATTGCAAAAAGAAAGGCATATTAAACAGTAGTGAGAATTCCCCAAACTGCATCTCCGGATCGAGTCCCATTCCCCCATCCCCATGTAATAGATTATGAATGACGAATGACAAAAAAAAAAAAGTATCGACTCATTGTCTTCTCATACTCTAAATCAGTACAACAAAGTTGAGGACCTCATGCTTCCCATTCTAATGAGGGATCCCTCATTTTAAATAAAATGAGGACCTCATGCTTCCCAACCAAATTTCGACGATCCGAACCGTTAGATGTGTTTAAAATGTGTTTTTAAGGTCCACCGCGAGGATTCGTCCAAAAAAAATACCCGTAAGGGCTTCATCCGATCATTTTTTGTTAAAAACGCTATTTATAACGTTTTTAACAAAAACTGATCGGATGAAGCCCTTACGGATATTTTTTTTGGACGAATCCTCGTGGTGGACTTTCAAAACACATTTTAAACACATTTAACGGTTCGGATCGTCAAAATTCACTTCGGAAAGTGGACAAATTGCTTGGTCCTCATTTTATTTAAATGAGTGATCCCTCATTAGAAGTTGATTATATATATATATTTTTTGGACGAATCCTCGTGGTGGACTTTCAAAACACATTTTAAACACATTTAACGGTTCGGATCGTCAAAATTCACTTCGGAAAGTGGACAAATTGCTTGGTCCTCATTTTATTTAAATGAGTGATCCCTCATTAGAAGTTGATTATATATATATATATTTCCTCCAGTTTATTTTTCTCCCTTTTTGTTTTCCCCATGGAAAACTATGATTCAAATGTAGCATTAAAAAGGCTAAAGCATTTACAATTTGCGATTAGATCAAAACTATTAAAATGCTACGGCCTACATGGATATCATTCCATATTAAGATTTTAATCTTACTCTATGTGCGCGCTCATGCGCACACATTGTGTGTGTGTGTGAGAGAGAGAGAGAGAGAGAGAGAGAGAGAGAGAACTTTGACTTACTGCAGCTGCTAAACTAGTTTTGAAGCCAAGAACACATCCAATAGGCAGACCAATAATATAATAAGTTGTTAGGTTCACATAAGCCCCGAGACCTTGCCATCCACTCCCAATGGCCACACCTGAAATTCATAAAACACATAGGTCAGGAAGATTATAACTAAGCCTCACTATAGTTGATACTAGAATGCGATGTCAAACTGGATTTCTCGAGTCATGAGATCACGAGAGTCACGACTGAAACCATAGAAAAGTATTTACCAGAAAGAATAGGTTGAACACCATTCAAGAAAACGGAGATGGCAAGCAATGGGGTCAAATTAGACACAGCCTGAATAACCTCCTCATCGCTCGTAAAGAGTTCGCTTAACCCAACCCGGAAAACCAGAGCAATTGCACTAAAAAATGCACTAATGAGAATGCTTGTCATGTTGACTACAATCACAGAAAATTTTGCAACCATTGGATTTCCTGCTCCTAGCTCATTACTTACTCGAACGCTGCAATTCATCCCAAAAATCGATAGAGTAGAATAATAAGATCTAGGCAACTAAACAAGCCAGACAACTAAGTTAAATCAACTTATCTTCTGATTACCTCACTGCTGCACTCAACCCCAGCATGAATTCAATGTCCCAAGTCCAGTAATTCAAACTGAAATTTTTGTATCATTAGATGTTGATAACTCAAAAGCAAGGAAAAAAAAAAGGAATATGAAATTGAAAAGAAGTGTCATACTACCAGATGGAAAGGGAGTCTAGTGCGATCATTGGGTTGGAAAGGAATCCAGATATTAGTACCAGTCCTTGGACGTACCATATCTCTAGACTGCATCAGCAAATGGTTAGAGATAATGCAAGATAAGCAAAAATTAAGCACAAAAGTTTCTTATGAAACTGATTTGTTTGTCTACAGTCCTTTCGTTTCAAAACCAAACCCTGACTATAGCTCATAATTTGTAAAATCCATGTAATATCATTTTGGATGAGTTTCCAATATAAAAATTCTGCTTTCAAATCCTTTTTCATTTGATACTCCTCTAGCATGATGCAATACAGTTTTTTGTGAAATTATGAGTCGCAATGATAGTATTTTACATGAAAAACCGTGGAGTACTACAAAAGGGCACATTGTTTTGTACAATACGTATAGCAGCATTACTGAAAAGAAAGCATACAACATACCACAACATAACAGCAGAAGCAAAAGTTAGCTTGAAGTAAGGCCAAATCCCATGAACTGCTCTTATAGAGAAGCCCGTCCAAGTATTCTTGCAAGATGGGCTTAAAAGAATGTAAAGTCCTTGAAGTATGACCAAAAACCACCAAGAGAGGCTAAGTGTAAGAGCTGCTCCAAGGAGACCAAAGTCAAAGTGGTAAATTACTAGCCAACTGAGAAAAATGTGAACAAGGAACACCGAAAGGGACATGCAAGCCAGAGGGTTCACGATGTTCTGTGCTTGAAGGAACCTCTGAAGGGGGCAACTTATAGCGAATGCATAGATTTGAGGAATCATCCCTCGCGCGAAGATTTGGCCTTTCTCAGCTATGTCTTCTGCTTGCCCAATTATTTTTAGGACTTCCCCAAAGTAGACAGAGAAATGTGAGAAGAATAGCCATTCCCAAATGCAAGATTATTGCCCTCTGGCAAATGATGCCCATTGTACCATATTGTTTTGCCCCGTATGCTTGGCCGCAAAGAGTTTGCACAGCACTAGCCATTCCCAACTACAGATATATATAAGAGCTTTTAGATAAACAGGTTGATACTTGAACGTATTAAATCAATATATATTGGTTTGGACTCCATGCACTAAATCAATATGTTGGTTGGGCTTTGAGGGTCTCGTAAGACACTTTCCTTAACGTAATTTTTGCCACTGGCACAGCGGCACTCCAAAGAGTTTGTTGTATAACAAAGTTAGCTTATGAAAAAGTCAAGTTATGAAAAAGCCTCTTGGATAAAAAAGACCGCAACTAGCAAGTTTAAGGACTTCCACACTCATTTTTTGTATTGAAAGAACATTATTATTTCTTCAAATTTTTGGTATCAAATTAACCACATTGATGAGTTCAATCGATGAAAATGTGTAATTTTTAGGTATTAAGTATGTTGATGGATGATTAACATATGATTATTTGTATCCTTTCGAGTACTAGAAAATAATTAATATTAGAATACTTGTCCTTTCTTATACTAATTACTCCCTCTGCCCATAAAGATAGTCTACTACCAAAAAATCTCCAATTTTGGAAAAAAAAAAAAATAGCACTTCCATGCATAATTTCTTACATTTATTGACACAAAATTAAAAAACTAATTCATATTTTTTTTATCTATATTCATTTTATAGTTAACTATCTTTGTGGGATGGAGAGAGCAATAATATTGATTTTAGGCGTCAACTCCAAATTTGAATCCTGGCTCCATCCTGTGACAACAGATTGATTGTTTGTGATAAAATTGTATGTATGCGTCCATGATAATTCATTGAAGCAACAATATTTCATAACAAGACATGTTTCCCAGAGCATTCATCCTCAATGGCCTAACTAAAAGTTGTCACGTCAAATTTTGGTTTAAAGGTTGCTAAAGTTAGCAATATCAAGTTTCAAATTGGTGTTTTTAATCCATAACCAAAAATAATGGGCCCTCCATCACTTTTTTAAATTTGAATAACCAAAACTTGCCGCATCGTAAAACTGTCATTTTTTTTTATGAAAAATTGCTCAGATCAAGCCCTTACCGAATTTTTTTTTTGTTGAATCCTTGCGTGGACCCTTAAAAACATGTTTTAAATACATTTAATGGTTCGAATCATTGAAATTCGATCGGGATCTATGACGTCCACACCAAACCGAAATGAGGGATCCCTCAATGGATCGCTACTATATATATAGTTAGGATCCAGTCACAGATCCGTGAATGGCTTAAAATACAGACCTCTCCTCTCCCAGCAATATTTTGATGATCCGAACCATTCAATATGTTTAAAACATATTTTTAAGGGTCCACGCTAGAAATCACCAAAAAAATGATCGGGCTTAGTCATTTTTTTTTGTTATTTCTCGCGTGGACATTTAAAAATATGATTTAAACATATTGAACGGTTTGGATCATTAAAAAAAATTTTTGAAACAATCATTTTTTAAAAAAATAAATAATTTTCAAAATAAAAATTCGTGAAAAAAAAGTTTTCTGAAAAAGTAGTTTTCGGAAAAAAAAAAAAAAAGTTTTCAAGATAAAAATTTTAAAAATAATAAATAAAAAACTATTTATGAAAAAATTAGGTTTTCAAAATTAAGTCTCCAAAAGATTTTTTTTTTTTTTTCCCAAAAAAACAGCTTTTGAAAACAATGTTGAAAAGGAGAGAAAAAATTGCACACTTTGGGTATGCAAATACCAAAATTTGGCTATTGATTAAGATGTTAACTTTGATTATTTCATTGTGAGCACTTTTTGGGTCAAACATTACTAACTCGCGCAATATTTTGATTTTTATCAGTATGCAAAGTGCATCTTTTGCTACCCACTGAAGCTACAGAACGACTGGTTCTTATCGGTTTTTAAGGGATGTTTCACTTCCTAAAGGCTCAGGGAGAGAGTTTAGGAAGGCTTGCTTCAAATTGACATCATCAATTCCATCAAGGAGATAGAACCGTTGGGACATACGATCACTGGTTTGGATGCTGGCAGGTTATTCTTCCGCTTCACACTGAAGCTCGTTTGTAAGTGCCAAAATGTATACAAGGAGGCTCGGTAATTTATAATTTTATCAACTTTTACCTTCACTTCTCAAAAATATCCTCCACTTTTGCTCTTTACTTACCCATTAACTTTTCAAAATGGCAAAATAATAATTGTACAAACTTTCATCCATTCAGTTTTTAAAACAAACTATTTTTAAATGGAATACTCGACTATAATTTGGGAACGGAGGAAATATATGTTAACTTCTTAATATACATATGTTACTTGACTAACTATGGGATAATTTGTGATTGTAGGTCACCTGAGCTTTAAGGACACAGAGACGGACTGGAGTGCAATTTGAAAAGTCATATTAAGAAACAAATTAAGGAAGAACTACACACTTATTAGAAGGTTTAAAACCCTTGGATTCTCCGGATCTTGCGAGGAAATCTCGACCAATCCAATATGGAAGGAAAAATCAAGAGTTTGATTCCATCCCGTAATTTACAGTACTTTGAAATCTCGACCAATCCAATTTACAGTACTTTGGATTGAGGATATAACTAAATTTGAAAAACAAGAATTATAATCAAATTTTAAGTAAAAGCTTATTTGGATAAAAACTAGACTAAAATATCAATTTACATCAATTTTATTGTTATAAAAAACGCTCATTTTCGGCTTGATTGACTCATATACATGGTATGATTTGACACCTGGCTTTTTCACATTTTATAAGAATCCGAATTCGAGTTCTACTAATGATTTAAGTGGGTACATAGGTGGTTCTAGGTGGGTTTCAAGTGTGAATTCTATAGTTCTGGCGTAGACAATCTACTTTTAACCAGACCATGAACGAAATTTAGTCAAGACCCGCGCATGTAAAACCATTTAAGAAAATAGAGAATGTTAAGAGTCCATGAAAACCATCGACCCTCAAAAACGTTCAGAAAAGAGAGATTGGATGGCTCAGATCCATAAAATTTAAATTTGAACCGTTTAATTTCTCTTTCCTAGACGGTTTTTGGAAGAATACTTTTCCTACTACTCTTGCGAGAAATTAAATGAACACCCGTCTCTCAAATCAGAACTCTGAATTTATCAACCTTACCATGTTGAGTGACAAACACAAGAGAGACAAGTACTTACCATGATCCCATAAGCAAAGTGTGGAGTCCTCTTTCTCCGATGATCCCTTCAGGTGGTGATGGAAGACGAAAGTAATATCCTCGCTCTTGTATCGCGCCTAGACCTGCGCACTCAACGAACCGTTAGCACCAGACTGGACTTTGGAGCCCAGAATGGTACTCCGACGGTCAAGTAAGTAAACAGAGAAGGCGAAGAGTAGATCTAGGGTTTTTGTGGAGAGAGTATTGCGTACCTTTTTCAGGTGGTCGAGTTTACCTTTTATAGGTGAGCTCTGGTGTGCTTGTCACGTGACTTAACCGCTCGGCTGACGTCATGGTGACGAGCCCGAAAGAGCATGCGTCGAAGGCATGCCTCCAGTAGGATATCGACACGTGTCGTAACTGCTCGGGTCACGTCACCTGTCACTATCAAAGTTTGTTATGGGCACAGGCTGTGTTAACTGCCCTGCTGACTCGGCTTTCGATCTCTTTGGAACATTCTCGAATCATAGAGTTGGTTTTAGTCACCCCTCGGATAGTTCCCGAAGTCTTTCTGAAATCAACCCTGAAAGGTCGTGAACAAGTCATCCGTTCAATAGTGCTCGGTACTTTACCGAGGCAGTGGTTTGAAGCCTTGCTCCGCTCGTCTAAATCAGTATGAGTAACCCCTACCGAAGCGTCCCTTTATGACAATCGCTCGGCGTTCATCAAGGAGGTATCTTTTACCCGAAGAGTCCCCCTATGATATACCTCTCGGTTAATATCATAAGGGTGTCTCTTTACGCGCATAGTTCTCGGTATATCCGGACCCCTACAATAGCCCCTCGATCCCTTCGTGTGGTATAACTCCGCAGGAAGGGTTGAGTACTCGGGTGCCGAGCAGGGTCCGGGCTGAGCCCCAAATTTACGGATAAGATCCATCATTAGATTCTCTGTCGTCGCCGTGCTCTTCATCCATCCGGAGCTCGCCACGTGTCCCCTAGTAGTAGGGTATCAGTGGCGACGTGACAGCTGTAGTCACGTCGCTCTATAATGCTGACGTAGCGAAGAGGGGATGCTACGGTGAACCGCTGTGTTAACACGTGTCACGTTTGCATTGGTTGGGCGCACGCCGTTCCGGAGGTTGTAATCTTTAAAACAGGTTTATTTATGGAGATGGCACCGAACGAGTACCACCCCGCCATGCTCCGGTTCACCAGAGTGGTGAAAGTGTTTTGAGCTGAATATTTTGAATGGATGTTTTAACTTTTTCGTATATGAATGTCTTGCAATTTGTATGTTGTATGATCTTTATTGATTGGTGTGAAAACCTTTTTCAATACTTAGAAAATTTCTCACTCTGTTTATGAGAGTTTCATCCTTCTGATAGCCCCTGCTCGGTTCTAATCAGGGGGACACCTGCTCGGATTGGAACCGAAGCATAATGAAATGATAAAAAAAATTTCAACACTTGGAAAAAATTTCCACTGATGGCCCCTGCTCGGTTCTAATCAGAGGAAGTCATTGCTCGGTTGGAACCGAAACAATAATATGAATGGGATAAAAAAATTTCAATACTTGGAAAAAATTTCCACTGATAGCCCCTGCTTGGTTCTAATCAGAGGAAGTCATTGCTCGGTTGGAACCGAAGCAATAATATGAATGGAACGAAAATTTTCCAACACTTGGAAAAAATTTCCACTGATAGCCCCTGCTCGGTTCTAATCAGAGGAAGTCATGGCACCGGGCCTTAGCCTTTTCCGAGGTGTTAGTTGGAACACCGGACCTTGATAGTTGTTTTGTCGAAGTAATCTAAGTAAACAACAGTTGTAGCGAAAGATTCTTTTCTCACTCATTATCCGAACACTGTAAATGACAAGAACAAAGGGGCAAAACAAACATCCCAAATATACTTTCTTCTAACAAAATTTTTCCTAAGCGTAGAACTTCCTAAGCTTAGTGGCATTCCAGGGGTTGCCAATAGGTGTTCCATCCATTTCTGCTAGCTTGTAGGACCCATGTCCGGCCTTTGCGACCACTCGGAAGGGTCCTTCGTAGTTCGGTTTAAACTTAGTCTTCTTGGACTTCTGAACGACCTCTCGAAGAACAAGGTCGTCGATGTTGAAGGGCCGCATTCGTACATTCTTGTTATATCCTTTGGCAACCTCTTGTTGATACGAGGCATGTTTCAAGTGTGCTTCGTCCCTAAGCTCTTCGGCTAGGTCGAGCTCCCTGTCCATGGCTTCATCGTTGGTTGGTACATCGAAGCTCTCTGTCTGAGCTATTGGGATTAGGGTGGCTAGGGGGAGAACAGCTTCCATGCCGTAAGCCATAGAGAATGGAGTTCGGCCTATTGCGCGCCGGGGTGTGGTTCGATAGCCCCAGAGAACTTTTGGGAGCTCCTCGGCCCACTTACCCCTCTTTAGAGTTAGGCGTCTCTTGATTCCAGAAGATATGGTTTTGTTTGACGCCTCGGCTTGACCGTTACCCTGTGGATACGCTACCGAAGAGTGGAAGATCCAAACATTGTACCTTTTGCAAAGCTTCTCGATCGCTTCGGCCACGAATTGGGTCCCGTTGTCTGAAATGATGGCATATGGAACACCGAAGCGAGAGATAATGTTCTTCCATATGAAACGTTCCACATCGGTGGCGGTTATGGTGATTAGGGGCTCGGCCTCTACCCATTTGGTGTAGTAATCAGTCGCCGTTATCAAGTGCTTGAACCCTCCGGGAGCCGTCGGCAGCTTTCCCACTATGTCCAGCCCCCATTGCGCGAAAGGCCAAGGGCTGGTTATAGGGTGTAAGGCTTCGGCAGGCTGGTGCAGGTGAGAGGCGTGCTTTTGGCATTGTTCGCATTTCTTGGCGAATTCCTCGGAGGTCTTCATCATTTTCGGCCACCAGTACCCTTGAGTAAGGGCTCGGAGATGAAGAGACCGTCCGCCAGAGTGGCATCCGCTGCTTCCTTCGTGGAGTTCCCGAAGGATTCCTTCCACTTGGGAATCGTGGACAACCTTTAGGTCTGGGCCCGTGTAGGTCCTTCGGTATAAGCTGTTGCTCGGGTCCAAGTAGAAGTAAGAAGCCTTGCACCTGATTCTGTGGGCTTCTTTTTTATCGGCCGGGAGCTTCTCGTGCTTGAGGTAGACATAGATCTCATTCATCCAACTTGGGCCGAGGGATATAATTAGGACTTGCTTCATCTCCTGCTCGATGCTCGGACCTTCTATCTCTCCTAGGAGAATGGTTCGGTTGGGACAGACAGCGCAAGCCGTTGCTAGGGAGGCCAGAGCGTCCGCGTGGGCGTTTCGCTCTCGGCCTACCCATTCAATATTTACCGACCCGATCTCCTTTATCAGTTCCCACACCTTGTCGTAGTACTTCTCCATCCTTGAGTCCTTCAAGTTGTATTGATCTTTGATTTGGTTAACAATCAACTGTGAATCGCTGTATACTTGCACTGTCTCGGCACCTAAGTGTTTGGCCATCTTTAGGCCAGAGACTAGTGCTTCATATTCAGCCTCGTTGTTCGATGCCGGGAATCCAATCGTCAATGCATTTTCATGCATGACACCTTCCGGAGAGATGAGTACGATGCCTGCTCCAGCTCCTCGGCTATTTGAGGCTCCGTCAACATGTAGGCGCCACGTATCTCCTTGGAACATTCTCCAAGTTTTGCCTCGTCTTTCTTCTGAAGGTTTCTCGGCCATAGCCAGAGTCCCTTTAATGACTTCACTCGATCCGGCTTCCGGTAACTTTAGGTCGACTTCAGGTGTCAGTTCGGCAATGAAATCTGCCAGAGCCTGTCCCTTAATAGCGGTTCGGGGTTCATACCGAATGTCGAAATTTCCTAGCTCCAAGCTCCATTTGGAAATCCGAGTGGAGAGGTCGGCTTTCTTGAGTACGGGCTTTAGAGGATATTCGGTGATTACGACGATGGTGTGGGCTTGGAAGTAGGGGAGCAATTTCCTTTTAGCCGTTACGAGGGATAACACCAACTTTTCCAGAGGGAGGTACCTTGTCTCGGAGGGAACCAAAGTTTTGCTGGAGTAGTAGATTGGATGGAAATTGGCCCCTTCTTTCCTCACAAGGACCGAGCTCACGGCATGGCCTGAAACCGAGAGGTAGAGGTATAGATCTTCTTCAGGCAGAGGCATCACGAGGAGAGGAGCTCAGGAGAGGTAGTCCTTAAGTTGGCCCAGCGCTCGGTCGCATTCTTTGGTCCACTGAAAACTCCTTTTGCTTGTTTTCAGGGATTCAAAGAAAGGTCGGCACAGATCCGAAGATCGGCTGATAAACCTGTTGAGCGCCGCGGCCATTCCCGTGAGCCTTTGGACTTCCTTGATGGTGCTCGGGGCCCTGAGGTTTTGGATAGCAATGATCTGCCTTGGGTCTGCTTCGATGCCCCTTCGAGTGACCATATATCCGAGGAACTTGCCTAAGCCGACGCCGAATGCACACTTCTCGGCATTAAGGCGCAGCTTGTGCTTCTTCATGATAGCGAAAATTTCGCCGAGGTGCTCCAAATGATCCGAGGTGTGCTTGCTCTTGGCCACCATGTCATCAATGTATGCTTCCATCGTGTCCCCGAGCTGCTTGGCGAACATTTTGGTAACCATTCGTTGGAAGGTAGCCCCAGCGTTTTTGAGGCCGAAGGGCATGACTTTGTAACAGTAGGTCCCTCGGGGAGATATGAAAGCTGTTTTCTCCTGGTCCTCTACTGCCATTGCTATTTGGTGGTACCCGCTGTAGGCGTCCATCATGCTGAGCCGAGCGTGTCCCGCCGTGGCATCGACTAGCTGGTCGATCCGTGGAAGGGGGAAGCAGTCTTTCGGGCAGGCGTCGTTAAGATTGGTGTAGTCTACGCAGACGCGTAGCTTCCCATTCTTCTTTGGCACAACTACGGTGTTTGCCAGCCATGTTGGATATTGAAGCTCTCGGATAGCCCCGGCATCGAGTAACTTCCCAACCTCAGCTATAACAGCATCTGAGTGGGCCGGAGACGAGCGTCTCGGTTTTTGTACCACGGGCCTTCGGAGAGGATCGACGCTAAGTGAGTGAGAGATGAACTGAGGGTCGATGCCCGGCATCTCATATGGTGTCCAGGCAAAGACCTCGACGTTCCTCTTGAGGAAGTCCACCAGTTGCTCTCTCTCGAAGGTTGTCAATGTTGATCCGAGGAGAAAGTAACGGGTTCCGTCGTCGTTGATTGGTATAGTGACGAGGTCCTCCACTGCTTTCTCCTCGGCTGGTAAACCGACGTCCTCCAAAACCGGCCCATCCGCTCGCCCTATAGATTTAGGTTTTGGCTCTTTTTTCTTTTTTCCCTTGGTGATTATCTTCTTCATGTGAACTGCGTTCACCTGGCATCGTCTCGCCACCGTCTGGTCACCTTTGATGTCCTCTTGCCATCCCTCGGCGCCTATGAACCGGACAACTTGGTGATAAGTTGAGGCGATGGCCTCCATTTCGTGCAGCCAAGTTCGCCCGAGGATGGCGTTGTAGGGGCTCGGCGCGTCGACGACAACGAATTCCATTCGTAGGTTCCTTGATCCTGCTCTCACCGGTAGGATGATCCGTCCCATCGGCCAGACCGGAGCCCCATTAAATCCGAAGAGGGGAATCGGCCGGCATCAAATGGTCCGGTTCAAGTTGAGCCTTGAAGGCCGAATAATACAGGATCTTGGTTGAACTCCCTTGGTCCACGAGCACTCGTTTGACCCTGGGGATCCCCATGTGAACGGAGATTACCGGGCGTCGCTGTTGTGGGGTAGCTGCACGTCTTTTAGATCTTGCTCGGTGAACGTGATAGTCCACTGCTCGTCACGATCCGAGAGAGTTCGCTTAGGGTTTCCCAGATCGTGAGGACTTGGGAGGATGCGCTCGCTCTGCCCGGAGCGCCGCTGTCTTTTCTTTGGTTGCAGCCCCGTGGATTACGTGCACCACGACCTCTTCCGGAGGGTCGGCCCCTCCTAGGGCCAGTAGATGTTGTGGCCGCCGTGTGTGCTTGGGCCCCCGTTTTACTGTCACAATGAATCGGTTCAAGCGCCCCTGCGTAACCTCGCCTTTCGAGGAATTCCTTAAAAGGCCGGGCAGGCGGTGGTATAGTGTCCCGATTCATCATGATAGGTACACTTGATCTTATCGGCCGTTTGCCCGCCCTTGGCCACGTACCCAGCTTATTGGCCGGCCAAACGAACCACGGTTCCCGAGAAATTGCCCTTATGAGTTTGTAAAGGGGTTGATCGAACACGGTGCGCACCGCAACGTACTCCTGAGGCCTCGGCTCACGCTCTTGTCTGATCTGTGCCCGGTCTTTCCAGGGCTCTCGGACTCTCTTCCAACTTTTGCTGTCCCCAGTTTTGATGGTGTTAATTTGTTTCTTCCCCGAGTAATCTCCGGCGTTAGCCTTCTGATTTCCCGAGGATCTTGATAGCCTTCTTTCGGATATAACATCCTCCAGCTGGGCAAATTTCTCCACCGTCTCCATCAACCGGCTCATGTTCGCCGGAGGGTTCAGCATCAGTTCTTCAAAAATCGTCGAGGTCTCGTCCAGGCCGTACTTGAAGGATGTGGCTGCCATTTGTGGGTCACAGCTCTCGATGGCGTTGTAAATCTCCCGAGCGCTCGGCGTACTTCCTCGCTTTCGCCGTCTTTGCTTGAGGCCTACGAGTGCGTCGATTGTCTTCGGTATCGTGCTACTTGTCACGAACCGAGCTGTGAAGGCCACTTCCAGTTCTTCAAAAGAACCGATGGAGCCCGATTGTAGTTGGTTAAACCAAACTAAACCGGTCCCCTGGAGTCTCACCGGGAAGGCTTTACACATCATGGCTTCGTCGTAGCCATAGAGCCCCATTAGCTGTCGGTAATGCACTAGGTGCATCACAGCGTCCGTTTTAGCATCATACTTTGTAAATTTCGGGATCGTGAAGTTCCTTGGAGGCTGAGTTTCTTGGATCTTTTGTATGTACGGTGAGTCCTGGATCTTTCGAAGCCTTGAATCGGCTAGTTTCTCGGTTGAACGTGGGGCCTCATAGGCCTTGCCAGTACTGAACGCCTTTTTGGCGTTCAGTCTGTGCCGCTCATCGTTCGTGCCGAGGTCTTGGGGATGATCCTTCCGCTTTCCGGAATCTTTGGGCGGAGCTTCGGCTCTATACCTTTTGGACTCTCCGGTACGTGGGTCCCGAACGACTATAAAATCACCGGTACCATCTATATCGTAACCCGGTTTGTCAAGGTGTCCGTCACCTCGGCTTCGCCGAGGGCTTTTGTTATGAACACTTTTACTCGGAGCTTTGTCGTATGGCTCTCGGTGATGACCACCGCGTTGATCGTCGTGGCCGCTAGATCTGTTTGGTATGATCTCTCGGCCGTCTGCATCGTATTGTACCGGAGCCTTGTCATGGTTTTTACGAGGCTGGACGTCGTTATGACGGGCAGTCTGAGATAAGGACTGCCCGGTTGTGGATTGGGAGCTTGATGTAGAGTAGCCTCCCGTCCTAGTTGTGCGTTCCGTTCGGGCGTAATCCGAGCGTCTATGCGGAGAGGGGGTCTGCTCCCTTTGTTGAATAACTCGTCCTGTCGCGTCGGTGACAATGATCTGTTGACCAAGGCGATCCTTGGCCGAGGGGCGTTGGGTGTACTGTGTGGCATTAGTGGCCTGAGTTGCTTGTGCCGTCGCCTTCCTCCGCCGCCTCGATGCCCCCGAGCGCGAGGGTGAGGTTGCTGGTTGTTTCGTCGTGAGGGCTTCAATCTGAGCCTTCATGGCAGCCATTTGCTCCTGCATTTGCTGCACGGTATCAAAAGCATTTGGGCTCGGAGTGAGCCCAGTAATCGGGTGAGTGACAATGGCTGCACGAGAGCCACCTCCGGTGGCAGCTCCTGCCTCCGGACCGTCGTTTGGAATGATCACCATGGAAGTGCTGAGAAGCAGAGGAAGAGCAATCTCCAAGAAGAAGAGAAGAACGCCGGAAAGGTGATTAAATCACTCGTCCCCAGCAGAGTCGCCAATTGTGGAGTCCTCTTTCTCCGATGATCCCTTCAGGTGGTGATGGAAGACGAAAGTAATATCCTCGCTCTTGTATCGCGCCTAGACCTGCGCACTCAACGAACCGTTAGCACCAGACTGGACTTTGGAGCCCAGAATGGTACTCCGACGGTCAAGTAAGTAAACAGAGAAGGTGAAGAGTAGATCTAGGGTTTTTGTGGAGAGAGTATTGCGTACCTTTTTCAGGTGGTCGAGTTTACCTTTTATAGGTGAGCTCTGGTGTGCTTGTCACGTGACTTAACCGCTCGGCTGACGTCATGGTGACGAGCCCAAAAGAGCATGCGTCGAAGGCATGCCTCCAGTAGGATATCGACACGTGTCGTAACTGCTCGGGTCACGTCACCTGTCACTATCAAAGTTTGTTATGGGCACAGGCTGTGTTAACTGCCCTGCTGACTCGGCTTTCGATCTCTTTGGAACATTCTCGAATCATAGAGTTGGTTTTAGTCACCCCTCGGATAGTTCCCGAAGTCTTTCTGAAATCAACCCTGAAAGGTCGTGAACAAGTCATCCGTTCAATAGTGCTCGGTACTTTACCGAGGCAGTGGTTTGAAGCCTTGTTCCGCTCGTCTAAATCAGTATGAGTAACCCCTACCGAAGCGTCCCTTTATGACAATCGCTCGGCGTTCATCAAGGAGGTATCTTTTACCCGAAGAGTCCCCCTATGATATACCTCTCGGTTAATATCATAAGGGTGTCTCTTTACCCGCATAGTTCTCGGTATATCCGGACCCCTACACTCTTGGATCGTTTTTTCGTCGAAAATCTTTATGCCGGGATGCCAACCTCGCTCCCCACTTCTGTGCTTTGCTCTAACGCTTCAGTCTTCTCTCTTGGTGTCCCTATTGGTGGAGTTGGAGTTCGAAACCATCCATTACTCTCCAAAGTTTTTCAAACTCTAGTAAGGGAGAGTATACTTCCCTTGATTCATCAGGGTTTTCCATTGTGAGAGATGAGAGATGGAGGAGGAGAGGATTGAGTAAATAAAATGAAAAAATTTACGCTGATCATTAGCATTTTTAACTAGCAACACATTAAAGCGGTTAATCAAGGGATACCGACCCACCAACGCAGGTTGGTTCAAGTGGTTCGGAACTTGCTCCCCTTAAGCAAGGTCTCGAGTTCGAGTCTTGTGAATGGAGGAAACTTGCGCTGGGAGAGCTTTACCCTTTCGTAGGCCGACCCGGCTCGCACCGGATTTAGTCGGTGTCCAGTGGGCTTCCGGATACCGGTGGTTTAGACCAAAAAAAAAAAAAAAAAAAAAAAAAAGGGATACCGACCCCATGCACCGACTGACCTCGCTGTCCCACTTTTAGGACCCACACGAAAGATTTGAGCCATTCATTCATCTTAAAATGATTTTTCGAGGGGTCCCTTGTGCAGATCCGATGGAGCTGATTTCTCGCAGAGGACCCCTCGAAAAATCATTCTAAGATAAATGAATGACTCGAATCATTCGTGTGAGGCTCAAAGTGTGGCACCGAGGTCGGTCGGTGCACCTCCATCTGTATCAATAGCAGCGTTGACATTAAAGTCATCTTGACGCGAGGGGGGTGATCCGTCGAGTAAATAATCTGGTGATCCCGCAACCATTACAGTGACAAAAGGTTTGTCTCCCCATTGGTTACATTTTCGTCTGACTACAAAACGGCATTCCGGATAAGACCATCACGATAGATACAGCTTCGCGTGCCGAAGAGGGAGAGAGAGAGAGAGAGTTAACAAGGCCAGTGATTTCAGGAAATGGCATCGACATCGGCAACTCTATCATGGACTTCCACCTCGTGGCTCAACACCCACAACTCGACCAAATTCACTAACCAAATCACCACCGGAGGCTCAGTCTTCGTGGTGGTGGCTCAGAAGAAGGCGAGGAAAATACGGAAGGTATTCGGTGCACGGTACCCAACACGGGTTCATTGCCTTATTAGCTTATTTAACGGTGTTTTTGGTGAATTTTTTTGACTTAATTTTAATGGTTTGTGGTGGGCATCAGATAATACTGAAGGAGGATGTGACTGACTTGGGAAAGAAAGGGCAACTTCTTGAGGTCAAACGTGGGTATTTCAGGAACTATCTGCTGCCCATGGGCAAGGCCCAGATGGTCACTCCCCGCTTGATCAAGTACTTTCCAACTTGAACCATTTTCATTTGCTAATTGTGTTGATTTTTGCTGTTTTAACTTTGTGGTTTTTGTTTTCCATTCCTTTTCAAAGCGTCAATTTCGGTCTCCAAGCATAGCTATTATCGATTTATGTTGCTTGGTTGTTTCGGGATCTCTTTTCTGGTGGCGTAGTCAAGGTGTTTGTTCAAATGATTTTCAGGGTTATAGTTGAGTACTACCGAGTAACATAGTGCGAATGCACATGAAAGCGTTTTTCGTGAACATTCCAAACTATTAAAATTTACTAAAGCGCGGACTGAGAACAGAACACGTGAGTAGAGTGAGGATTGAGAGTACGAACGAAGGGTTTTATTGCGGGATTATGTGACTGTGGTTTGACATAGTTGATTGGATTGTAATATTTGTTATGTTTTAATGAAACTTCTTTGGTGGGAGTGGATGAACTGTTGATGGAATTGCAATACGAAGATTCGAATTTTCTGGTCTCCTTGGCATAAGTGATGCGTATATGGAGGGAGTGATATGATGTCACCGTTAGACATCTATTCTATCTTCTCTTCTATTGATGAAGGGAGAAATACTTTTGGTATGGACTCAAAATTGAAGCTGGCTCATAATTTGCTATTCCGAAATTGCCCATTGCAAAGTACAGTTCACAACACAAGACTTCTTATCTTAAAGACTTAAACCAACTTCAAGGGGTAAATGTGGAATAGAAACAGCTACTCCTTATCCATAACTGCGCGTCTTCTTCTTTTCATAAGCGTGTCTCTTACTCTCACTTTCCCCACGTCTCTGGTTTCCTTCTCATGTCTGATCGTTCCGAACGTTTAGAACTTTGAATCCACTCTTCCTCAGGTTTTCCCTTGGTCCATTTTTTTGCCCTTTTGTTCCACTGTTCTTTCCTTTGTATAAGCACAGATGCTTTTTCGGCCAGTGAAGAGACAATATTATTTTGAGTTCTACAGAATGACAAAGAGATGATATTGCTGTATCGACATGGGGATCAATTGCAACAGCAAATGAGGTTTGGAAAATGGGACTCCAAGTTGATAGTGGTGTTTTTCTACCGTTATTTTTGCGTGTTAAATAATGCTCAACGTGACCTCTAGTGCTTAAAAGGACTACTTCTGTAATACATTCTGTTAGAAACCCAAACGAAAGAAAAATAACAATGTAGGTTTTGTGTATGCATAATCTTACAATATTGTCCTCAGCACTAGATAGTTCTAACTTCGTGTTTCAAACGCACCTGAATATTTTGTAGTGCTCTCTGGATGCAGTTGATTTAAGATCAATGCTGTTGCATAATCAGTATGGACCGTTTGTGGATGCTCAAACAATCTTATGATTAAATTGCATGATCATAAGAGTATGAGATTATTCTGATTGTGGCTTTCGATGACGGGTGTATCTATAATGGTAGTGGGAGATTTATTTGGATCATGTGTTCACTTCATTTCTTGCTTCCTTTCTTCCAGGGAAATGCGGATGGAAGAGGAGAGAATTGAAGCTGAGAAAAGACGGGTAACGAAGTACTTTGGGAATTGTTGGATTACATCTTGACAAAAACTATTTTGTTAATGTCGTTGATGGGTATATAATCCCAGTAAAGAAAGTATATTCCTTCTCAAAAGCCTGCCTGAAGTATTATTCTGCGCATTCTGATTGGAAACTAAATGCAGTATTTAGCTTCAGTGTTGCCCTTATGCGACACCGCCTTACAATCTTTTTTGTGCTTTGTATTATGGGTGCGGGTCTTATTGGTGCAGCCTATATAATTTTCATTGGTCCACGTGGACAGATTGGGCTTTGATATTATCTTGTATGCAGGTAAAAGAAGAGGCTGAACAGCTTGCCATAATCTTTCAAACTGTTGGTGCATTCAAGGTGAAGCGCAAGACTGGGAAAGGAAAGCAAATCTTTGGCTCGTGAGTTTAATTTAGCACAATTTTCGTGCAGTGTATCTATTCATTGGTTTCATGATTCTGACATATACTTATTCTGGCAGTGTTACTTCTCAAGATCTTGTCGACATAATCAAGGCACAGCTTCAAAGGTAATGTCTTCAAATCTACTCAGGCTAAAGATGATTGTCACCTCTACAAGGGTTGTCATTTACTGAAAATGTGTCTGGTTATGCATTTTCTTCATGTTCTTGCCATCTTTTGTATACCTCATTTTTGTTTGCATGGGACTCAATATTGCTAACCTCTTTCTTAAATAAGCTTGTAGCAGTTAAAATTTATCTGCTCCTTTTTCCATCTTTCTCGAAGTTTTGTATGTACTCCCAATATAGTGCTATATTTTGGTATTTCCACTACCTCTTTTCCACTCGTCACGACATTCTAAAAAGTTCTGTTGAAACTTGAAGTCCTGTCATGGTTACAAGAGGCTTATTAACCTTTTTGGTCCCCCCAAAGTTTTATAACAAAACATTTTCGAAAAAAGAAGCGTTTTGCAAGCAGTTTTTCAACAAAAAAAAAAAAAACAACCTATTTTTCATTATAGTTTTTTTGAAAAAATAAAATTAGGAAAACTAATTTTGTAATTTTTTTTTTTAAACATTTCAAAAAAAGAGAGTTTTGGAAATGGTTTGGAGAGAGAGAGAGAGAGAGAGAGAGAGAGAGAGAGAGAGAGAGAAATGAGAAGCAAAATACCTGAGATGTCCGTCATTTTAGCAGTTTGAGCTAATGGCGTTAGCCTTGGGCGACTTGATTGGTGCAAATGTTGAACATTGGGGACTAAATGTCAGCAATTTTTACAGTGGAGACTAAATTGAGATGCGGTTAATACTTTGGAGACCAAAGTGGTTAATAAGCCATTACAAGGTGCTAATTATCTTGTGGGGGCAAACCTGACGAAGAACAAGTGTGGGCCTAATGACATGGAGTTTGCATAACAAGATGCTGCTGTTTTTTTACTGAGGAATTTGATGCAGCATATAGAGGCAATCAATGCAACGGAACCTTGGACTGTCCTTTTACCTCAGTTCTCTTTAGAATGAGAGACTGGATTTTTTCTGCCCTTCCTGGGCCACACGCTTGTTAGGAAACGTTATAGGAGTCTTACCATTATTTCGTTGATCATGGACCTAGTAATGAGTTAAATTTTTCCGTTATGGATTTTGGATTTTATATTTGCATTTGTTTGCTGCGTTTCTTTTATCCTTAGGGATGTGGATAAAAAAATGGTCACCCTACCAGAGATCAAGGAAACAGGGGAATACGTGGCGGAGCTGCAGCTTCACCCAGAGGTCACAGCTCAAGTAAGATTGAATGTCTACGGCAATTGAGGACAGACATCTTCTGAATCATGTGGAGCAGAAATTCGGGTTTGCGCCAAGGTATGCAATTATCTTGTAGGGAGTCATTCTAGGAAGTAGAATATAAAGTTCATAATATATCACAACTCAGGTGCTGATAAAAAATATACATGGGTGATCAACTGATGTGAAAGAGTCTTTCCCTACGGCTCCTTATCATGAATCTCATGCTTTACTTGTCCTCTGCTTCTCATTTTAATATTCTGAGTAGTTTTCGAACTGGTATTTAAAGAAGCCTATTTCTTGTTTCGGAGAACCGAGTTTTCTGTCTCACTGGCTTGACAGAAGCAGCGGGGTTACTAGCTTTCGGGAAAATGGCAATAAAATTAGAGCACGGAGAGAAACTTTTGCATAATGTAGCAAGTATATTCTTATTTAGTTTGGGAATCAGGTTTGACCTGGCCTTCTTCCAGCTTTTCTTAGCAATGTTCAGTTGGTTACTACAAATTCCAGAAATAATTTCTGCTTGTGTGTACAGATATATGCAGTTTCTAAACTTCAAGTGTCTTGAAATTTTTACTACCAACAGCTATGTTTTGTGATGTCTCCTTTTCTTCCCATTTATTCTTCAATTACAGGGAAATTAAAAAAATATGATATTTGATTATTCAGTTCGATAAGAAAATCCTGTTTCGATGATAATACGCAGGTCCTTTGCTAAACAATGTTACTCTACAATAACAACCCGCGGAGTTGTATGCTAAATACATCTATTTACATTTAATGGTGCAGGAGGAGAATCTGCCAAGGCAATACTGAAATCAAAGAAAACGCTGTTGCAGGACATGAAATGTGTTGGTGGTTCTTTTGCTCTTGGTTCATTAATTCTGTCTTATCTTCTGATATTGTGGAGGATGGTGGATAATACGTTTATTGCTATAACATAGTAGTAGAGCCATTTTTTTGAGTATTTCTTCACCCTGATGAGTTTGAAACAACATGGATGCTGATATTTGGGACAACATGGATGTTGTCCTTTTAGGGACAGCACCATCCCCCAGTTCGTTTTTCAAGTAGGGTGAGCTCACCTCAAGACTTTAATCCTCCAAACCCCACCAAACCTCAACCTTTTCCGCTTTAATTTGGGCCCAAAATAACGATTTGAACCGTCTATTTTTGTAAGCCTCGCAGAGAACAATGTTTAAAAAAATAGTTTGAGCAGACATTGGTAGATACATGAGTAAATGATATCAATTGGACGGTTTTTGTAATTTAAGACATTAACCTTTCATTGTATACGATTTGTTCATGTATCTACAATGTCTGATTAAGTTTTTTTTTTTTAAATATTGTTGTCTACGAGGCATATAGAATGAACAGTTCGGATCACCATTGTGGGTGCACGGTGGACCAGAAAGTTTTGGAAGTTTGGTGGAGTTTGGCGGATACTAGTCTAGAGAAGGGCATTGAGAGATGGTGAATCTTTGAAAAAATTCTTATCCATCCACTCATAAGTGAACTGGAAATTAGTTTATCAGAAGTGGTTTTGCGAGTCAGAACATGCAGCACTACTGTTATTTTTGTAAATTACGTAAAATTTTATTCATCAAACCCCCATGGCAACAAGGAAACTGGGCCATGCACCTGAGTACACGCAGCTCTAATGTTCTTAACAAAAAATTATCAACCGTAGCCTTGACATGCTAACCATGGCAAGAAGTGAACAAAGGGAATGACTACAATACACACAAAGGGTTGTATCATATAAAATGTTATGAATTTTATTGTTAAAAAGTTACGAGAAGCAAAGTTATGATTCATAAGGAAAATATTATGAATCATATTGGTAAAAGTTACGAGTGTTAAGTATAAAAGTTATGAGACGCACTAAAATGTAATGAATTTTTATGAGGTGACACAATTTAGACCACACAGGTACATATATATATATAGTACACACTTTTAAGGGGTGTATATTGTAGTATTTCCCGTGAACAAAAAGTGTTGGGGAGGGGTATGGAGGAATGGAGTATGGAGAGGAACAGATGAGAAAAAAAGAATCTAAAAACATCGATTAATTGTGGCGATGGTTTAGTAAGTAACCGAGTTTGTTGAATCTAATAGTTTTAAAGATCATGTTTTAGAGTAACTGAATTTCCCCTTTTTAGCATCAATTACTAAAAGTCAATTTTCCATAAAAGTGTTAAAAGTTTGAGTTTTCCATTTGATTTTAGCAACTGGGTTGCTAAATTTTTTTGAAAAACTAAATGTTGCTAAAGGTCAATTTCTCTCACATACTTCTTTTGTTAAAAATAAGTTGCTAAAATCACATTGATGCTTTTAGCAAATGGGAGTTGGGGGTGCTAAAAGCTCTTAACAAACGGGAAACTCAACCTAAATAGTTCGAAAAAATGCTCTCACAAGTCTTATTTGTATCGCAAGTGGTGGCTAGCTCATGCAGTAAAACTCTTGGATACCCCACACTGCATTCTGGGATCGAGTGGCATTCCCCCTCCCCATGTAACAGATTAGAAATGACGAATCAAAAAAAAAAAGGGTCTTAGTTTTTATGAACGTAGTCGTGGTATTTGCATTATACTTGCTTGGCTTCATTTTAATAATTAGAACGTTTTACTAAAACATGAATATATATTTATACATCAATGGGTATCATGGATTTCTTTTGGGCTTAAGATTATATGCCTTGATAATATAATGCGATGAATTCCTCCCAATTGATTTAATGAATTAAAATGTTAGGGAAAACTTTGTATTGCAAGCTACTACGCCCCTACAGATCTTGAAAACTAGAATGACAGAAAAAACAAAACAGTGTTTAATAAATAGAAAAGAAAGAAAACACATATTCATGTGGAAACCCTAAGTGCAAGAAAAAACCACGAGAGTCCCACCAGTCCACCATAAGCAAAGAGTCAATGGAGTACAAGTCTTCTCTTTTTCTTTCAGAAAAGTTTTCACTCGCCTCCTCTCATGTTAACTTTGAAATGCTCAAACCCTAATTACAATGCAACTGCAATATAAATAGATAAGACCCAATGACCAAAATTGCCCTGTCGAAACACAAAATACAATATTCGCCCTGGACTAGACTTTTGCTCTCGCAGAGACCAATTTGTAAAAAATTAGTTTGATCGGACATCGGTAGATACATAAACAAATGATATAAACCGGACGATATTTTTTGTGATTTAAGACTTAACCATTCACTTTATGCGATTTGTTCATTTATCTGCAATGTTGAAATAAGACTGTTTTTTTTTTTTTTTCCCTTTAAAAAATTGTTCTCTTTTTTTCGGTAGATAAAAAAAATTGTTTCTTGTAAGTCCTGAGGTGAGCTGACCCATTTCTTGTAAGTTATGTCATACTTCATTTTACTGAATCTTTCACATAAAAAGATATTGAGATATGGTGAATCTATGACAATTTGTCTGATCTATCCACACTGATAACTATTATCATAACAGTTACTTGTTAATTTTGTGTGAACTAGAAATTAGTTTATCTGAAGTGGTTTTGCGAGTCAGAAGACTCAGAACATGCAGCACTAATGTTCTTTGACAAAAGAGCATCAGTAGCCTTCTTTGGACTTAGAACAGTATCAATTTGCTGCAAAAAAAAATTTTCAATGACCGGGATGTTTGAGCTACCTTGCATGCTCCTTGACTAATTCCGGGACTTTAACATGTAGCACACCAACGCAGGTTGGTTCAAGTGGTTCGGCAGTTGTTCCCCTTAAGCAAAGTCTCGAGTTTGAGTCTTGTGAATTGAGGAAACTTGCGCTGGGAGAGCTTTACCCCTTCGTGGGCCGACCCGGCTCGAACCGGATTTAGTCGGGGTCCAGTGGGCTTCCAGATACCGGTGGTTTAGACCCAAAAAAAAAAAAAAAAGTAACATGTTACATGTAGCACTAGTGATGAAACCATTTGAGAGTTGATTGAGGACTGGTAGTATTGTAGTCTGCTACCAAAAAAGGCAAATTACTATTTCATTGACATTGATGCTTTTCTTCTTGTCATTTGACTCCATATCTTCCTTTATTCACGAATACAAATTAATAATTTGTGTGTTCCTGGTGAGAAAAATATTGCTCGTCGCCTTTTTAATCACTGACTACTAAAATACTTCTGATTATTAATTGGTTTGTTGAAAAATATTGCTATGAAAAAGACAAATGCAAATAATGCTTTGTCACGTAATCTGATTGATATAAAATAGTATCTTAAAAATGAAACGAGTGACATATGGCATCCGTCTTACATTGGTATTATTGATCTGGTGATTACTTTGTGTGTATGCAAATACACATAAACCTACGTGTATATATTTGCATACACATACATGTATCTATGTATACATACATGTATGTGTGTGTATTTATACAGTAGCAAATCCCAAAAGTCAAGGGGTTGGCCTGAGGCTTAGAAATGCAACCTCCAAAAGTTTTAAGGTTTCGAAACATAGATACGAGGTGCTATTAGTAACTTTTTTGGGCCAATGAGTCCAATCTTCCAATTTTAATTGGACTTTCTGCAAATAGGCTCGGTAATATTGAGCCCTCAGGATTGCCAATCTCAAAAAAAAAAAAAAAAAAATAAGCCTTCAGGGTTAGTCAAGGTGCGGAAAGCTAACCCTGACACCGAGTCATTAAAAAAAAATGTATATTAGCATAATTCAACTTGTGAAATTCAACAGGTACTGATCCTTATCACTAGCCAATTAATTTGTGCGATGGTAGTGGACGGCTATATGTTATCTTCACCTTTTCCATGGGACTATTGTGTCTGTGACCAGTAATCAAAAGCAATCCAATTCTATGAAGCAATCAATTAAGATACCTCAATACCCCATTATTTGGCCACAGAAAAAAACAAGAAAAATTGTATTCGGCAGCTAATCCAATTCAAGAATACCATTATAACAAACCAGGCTAGCTGGTTGGGTATCATATTTTCTAATTGTATTCGGACATTATTATGGTCATGTATGTGGAAGATAAGAGATCACAGTGTGTCATCTACACTTTTTTAAATAAGAGATCACGTGGTTAATCTTTGCCAGAGGAATGCAAAAACTGATGAAATTTTCCTCATTAGTGGTACTCCTCCACCTCTGGTCCGCTTACATTTACAAAATATTTCAAAACTTTGCAAAATGCAACCTCTTGGAGACAAGCCTCAAGCGAGAAATTTTTTGTGAATTTTCTAATTTTGCTGTCGATGGATTGCCTTTGACCGGACTGATAAGGAGACTAATCAAAGTGCATGTAAATCGGCCCAGACACGAGACACCCCTGACCATCGGAAAAAAAGAAAAAGAAAAGAAGAAGTATGTGTTGTGCCAAAACCAACAGGAAGCTATAGAGGTACGTCCACATGGAAGAGCAAGAAGATTCACTATCAATGGGGAGAAATACAAAGAGACGCCTATACCCGTAACTCTACTTGAAGTATCCAATAGATATCTAGGAACAAATCTCTATTAAAAACCCTAACAGAGCAATATCAATGTCTCACATAAACAAAAGAGATGACTCTAAACCATACATATCTCAAATCCCAAGAAAAGACAAAAACCCTAGGTCACAATGCTTCTATTTATAAGAAAACACAGAAAATTAGGTTAATACCCCAAAAAAAACGTGTAGCCACATGTATTTCATACGGAAGTCGGTCAAAACCGTCTGAACGGCTTTGATTCCCGCTCGAGTGGGATTTCCAAAAAACCACCCGAAGAATCCAATCTGCCAACCCGCCCAGGTGGCACTGAATCCTTCCTGGTCGGTTTTTCCAGAAGCAAATCCCCCGGTCCAAAATGCAATCTGCTCGCGACAAATTTCTGTGCATTCTTGGAACATCAATTCAAGGCACAAATTTCTGTGCATTCTTGGAACGTCAATTTCTGTGCATTCTTGGATTTTCTTACGCAATTGAATGTCTATTATGATGCGATTATCTTCAAGTATATAGGATTTTCTTACGCAATTGAATGTCTATTATGATGCGATTATCTACAAGTATATAGATACCAATACCGCTAGAGATTGAAGGGCCTGTTTTGAAGATTACTTTTTTTCGCATTTTGTATTATTTACTATGGCTTTTTGGATTATAATTGGAATAAATTATGAATCTGTAGAGTGTTGTGCATAATACATTTTGTAAGAGAGTAGTGTTTGAGAGGGAGTCTGGGGGGTGTTGTGCACCCCAATGCACAGCACCGTGCTGTGCAGCCTTATGGCGAGGCCGCGCCGGCATCTTTCCGACAATCGGAGACGTTCACTACGTAGAGCTCGTCGAGTACTACAAGCGTGCCAAAAATCATCTTTAAGTGCCTCATCGGAACACAAATAACTTGAAAAAGTGGTTGTGATCCAGTGTTTGTGTCCATTTGTGTTCCATATCTTTTTAAGTTATTTGTATTCCGATAAAGTACTTAAAGATATCCGATCGAGTTGATTTTTGGTACATGTGTAGTACTCGACGAACTATACGCGGTGAACTTCTCCGGTCGTCAGAACGAGGCCTGCACAACCGCGCAATGGTTGCACAGCACGGTGTTGTGCATTCCATGAACAGCACTTCCCCAAGGTCCGTTTGAGAGTATGATCATCAAAATAGATTATGAATTGGTTTTTTACCATGTTGTCCTTGGTTATTTATTATGTTGTGGTATCCTAATATGTGTATGAATTACCCTTTTATATTCATTATTATTTTTAAATATTATTAATTACAATATCATTTCGAATAGCTTTTGCAATATCGTTTAAAATATTATTAGTTAAAATATCATCAGCTATTATTAATTAAAATATTTTGAATAGATTTTGCAATTGTAAACTAAAATATTAAATAAGGACAGGGATAATATGGTTATTTCATTCAAAGGGTAAAATTATAATGCAAAATGAGAATCCAAAAGTGCCTCCAGAGCTGATTATCAAATTGTATTTCCCATATATGTAATGCGGCTCCCAAACACCAAAATGAGAAGTCACATGATGCAGAATGGGGCTTCCAAACAGGACCGTACTTATCCCATTTTCCATTTTACTTCTTTAGCTCTCCCTTCCTAAAATGGATTCCAACAAAATGCATTTATTATTTTTTGTGACGGAAGTAAAAGGCAAAAAGTATGAGGAGATGATCTTTTTGAATTCGTTTTTTTTTCTTTTCACTTTTCTCATTTTAACATAAAGATCTACATAATCTAGTCTGCACATATCTCTCAAACACTATTCGTGTTATGAAATACATCTACTCATATTTGATACTCTATTTTCAAACACTTTACAGATTCATTAATACATTCTAACCATAATATCTGAAAAGTCAAAAATACAAATTGTTAAATATATAAGGGTTAATTTCACTGACCTCCCTTGAGGTTTGGGATAATTCCACTGACCTTCCCTCTGCTTTCTGATATTTCATTGCCCTCCCTTACTTTACAAACTATTTGGCAGATACCCCCCTTGCCATCTATTTTTAACTAACAGGGTTAACTTTGTTGCTGAAATGACTTTGCTACCCCTGCTTATATAAACTACTATAACACAACCATTTCCCATCTCATTCATTCATTTCTTTTTTTTTTTTTTTTAAATTCCACTGGTAGCATCTTTTTTTTTTTTTTTTTGCAAGGCAAAAAGAAATTTATTAATCTTTGAAAACGGATTACAAAGATTAAAGGGGGCCGAGGCAAAAGGCATCACAACGTATAGAAGCATTGCTTGACCGAAATCCTATACCTAAATTACTGGGTTGCCCCAAGCGTAGGGCGGAGACCGGTGTAGCACAATACCCGGTAAGACCGGAATCGAATCCACAGAGAAGGTGGAAAGTGCTAACTAAGTACTCGGGTTGCTAGGTTTAACACGTCTCTTAGGTAGCCACCCTTTATGCTTTTGTTTGGTGAATTAACTAAATTAAGGGGAAAAACTGATTTTGATGAAATTAATTAAAATGAAGTACGGTCGTAGGGTTCTCAACACCAGTGCCCAGGTCCGGATATTCCCTGCTCCGATCCTTATTCCATAGAAAACGTTAGATTTTAGAGAGAGAAAGATACCCCGAAAGATGCGAATCCTTGTGGTCGCCGTTTACCCATGTACAGCGAAGAACGAGTTTTGGACCCCCGTACCTCGCGTTACATGGGCTCCGACAATGCCCGGATTCGTCCAACGGACGTTCTTTAATAACCTAAAATTGCTTTTACCTTTTCTATTTGTGAAAACCGGAGCAAGAACGTATCCAGCCCTAGCCACGGTGTGTTGATCACCCCGCGACCATACTTGAGAAACTACTCACTCATATGAACTAGAACGAACAAGAAAATTCTGGAAATAAACATGCTATTAAACTTGAATAAGAATTAAAACAAAGTTTCGAGTCTCAGATCACGGACAAACCCCCGCGAACTGAGATTAAAGTAAATAATCAGAAACGTTACCGAAGCAAAGCGAGAAATCAACGATCAAAACTGTAAACTTCAATCCAAAAATCTCCGGAAAGTAATAACTTCAGGGGAAAAGCCGCTCTGAAAATAAGAAGAAACTAGACAACAATCGGAACCCTAATTCGGAGTCAAAACGGGGTATTTATCCTCCCCCGAAGTCAACACACGTGGCAAGTCAAACGGGCAAAATAAGGCACTCGGTATCGATACAGGGGAAGTCCTGTATCGATACCCGTGGCTTCTGTTTCCAAAATGGTGCTTGGGTATCGATACAGGACAATCCCTGTATCGATACCGAGCCTCAGAGTTGACTTTTTCAGCTTTTTGGTCGTCCTTGCTTGGGTCCCACTGGTTCCCCGCATGCCCGATGCCTTGTGTCACTTTTCGTGCTCCTTTTTCGGCCTGTTTCCTACAAAACAAACACAAACACCGAAAACAAAAGACAACACCGAATCAAGTGGAAAATGAAATAAAACGCGCCTCTAATGCGCTAATTTGCCCTACTTAGGCGCTTATATCTGTGATATTACGCGCCTATCACACCCCCCAACTTGAGCGTTACTAGTCCCTAGGAACGAATCGAAAATTAAACAATGAAAGGAAACTAGAGAAACACAAACGGGGGTACGGGGGTTATGACACCTGTAGAAGTAATCAAACATAGCAATAGATATTCGCCTCTAAATATGCCTGTAACTCAAATGCATGCATGCTTTGACAGAAAATTGAACATGGTTAGCATAGCGCCACATGAGCGAATAAATATCCCTACAACAATAATCGCGTTGCATTACTCACTAGAACACTCAACATCCCATATAAGCGCTCGGCGAGATGCGTGGAACCGAACAACTGGTTTCCACGTGCCAATCAAAATCAACGCTTAACAAGAAATAACGCACAATTTGCACAATATGTCCAAATATGATTTCACAAAATAAGTACATCATTATGAGTCATGCATAAGTGAGAGATAGAATATGTGCACACGATCGACTAAGGACTTTCTGGATTATATTGACCTTGGTTAGAACAAAATAGGAAACTGCAAAATCAGGTGACGGCCTATAGAAGCTCAAGGTTAACTACCCTGACTGGCCGCACCTATCACGTCTAAAACCATGTCAATGCGCCCATCGGCGCCACCCAAACCAAGTCCACAACATAGGAATAAACATAGAAACATCATCCATGCAGGTTATATTACAAACCCAACAGAAAAAAAAAAAGATAAAAAGTTCCACATAAAATAAACGAAAAATCCAACATGAAATAACAAACTATCCTAACATAAAATGACACCTCCTCATCATACTCCTACCCTCGGTCAATGCAATCACAAGTGCCTCGGTCAATCCGACTCAACCTCCTCCGGTTCCGGTTCACCATCTGCGAAATCATCGCTGACCTCCAACTCGGGGAACTCAAGGGGAACATATGGATCTGAAGTCGACCCCTCGAGTCGCCCTACCATCCACTCTTCCCTGTGATTCATCTGCTGCAGCATTCTTGCATTTTGTCGCACCTCTCTCTTAAGCTTCTGATGACTTCGAATGGTAGCGACCCCTTGACAAAAGATCTTCTGACCAAGTGGTATTGGATGAGCCTGGGGTGGTAAATAAGCTCCT
>CM029281.1:23972293-24219793 GCA_016920895.1 Vaccinium myrtillus
TTAAGAGCTTCCATCTCAAACTATTTTGCTAATGACCTCATTTTCATCTCCACCATAGCTAATTTCGAAGAGTTTGTCTACTGTCCAAATAGCCTGAGAATCAGCGATTTACTGGTAGCATCTTTTCATAAGACGCGGCTTTTTTTTTTTTTTTTGAAAAAAATACCATGGGTAGCGGCTTTTCGTTAGGCGCGGCTCATTTTTTTTATTATTTTCATTAGGCGCAACTAATTTGGCGCCAATTGTTTTTTTTTTTTAATTCCAACGGTAACATCTTTTCATAGGCTCGACTTTTTTTTTTTATGAGGTTTAAAAAAAAATTGCCATGATCAAACCATATGTTGGTATAAAATTTAAAGGAAAAAAAATTTTGATATAAAATTAAAAGAAACTAAAAAATTTTGGAGTCAGTCTTTACCTGGTATTGAGAGAGAGAGAGTGAGTGAGTCTTCTTGCTTCCAAAATGTGAGAGGGAGAGTATGGTTAGTGTATTTATAGTTGTAAGAGTAAAAAGAAAAAAAACAATTGGCGCTAAATGAAAAGACGTTACCATTGGAATTAAAATAAAAAAAAATAAGTCGCGCCTAATGAAAAGCAGCTAAGCATGGTATTTTTTTTCAAAAAAAAAAAAAGCCCCGTCTTATGAAAAAGATGCTACCAATGGAGTTTACAAAAATAAGTAATAAAAATAACAGAAATGAACGAATGAGATAGGAAATGGCTGTGTTGTAGTTTATATAGGTAGGGACAACAAATTGTTCGGTTTGGGTTTTGAGGGAGGGGTTTGGGCGTAATGAGTAGAGAGAGATAGAAAGTAAATTTTATTGCGGACCGTGCAGGGTGGGTCTTGAGACCCAAACCGAACAAGGTGAAAGTCATTTCAACAACAAAGTTAACCCCGTTAGTCGAAAATAGACGGCAAGGGGGTATCTGCCAAATAGTTTATAAAGTAAAGGGGGTAGTGGAATATCATAAAACAGAACGGTCCGAGCGGAGGTCAGTAGAATCAACCCAAAACCTCAGGAGAGGTGAGTGAAATTAACCCAACATAAAAAGCCAAAAGAGAGGAATCCAAACACCCTGGAAGTTCTATAACTGGACATGTACTCGTGTCATGTTACGAAATGAGAGATCTAACTTTGTTCAATCGCCTTAAGTGACGTTCAAGACGGTTCAATCAGTTTTTGGATAAGTAAACAAAATCATAAATCCTCGTATTGACAGAGTAGTAATAGCTGGCAAATGCCATGTATATTTTGTGTGGGAGTGGCTTCGCCGGAATAATCTCTTTGGCCCTTCTGGTGTAGAATGGAAGGTGTTGAACTGGCTGAGCTCTGCCTGAACCCTAGCTCCTTGACTGAGAAGAAGTCTTGCACACGTGAACAACCACGTTAGTGCCTAGCCCGAATGGTGGTGGTCCGGGAAGGCACTCAAATGGTTAAGTAAGTGACTGGAGAAGAGGAAGTAAGCCGGAAACTTAGAGAGAGAAGGAGAGCTAAGAGGGTATTGAATGAGGAGAGAGAGATGCCCAGTGTGGTAGTTTGGCTTGGTATTTATAGGCAGAGGGGGGTGGGCGTGCCTCTCACGCCCTCCGTGCCCCTCACGCGCGGGCCATCCGTACCAGGAATGACGGCTGATGTGACGTCAATCTCTGCTGTAGACGCCGCGCTTCGGCTAACGTCATGGCACATGGGTCTGAAGGGTCAATTCATCTATGGATATTCCCCATCACCCACTAGCTCATGAAGGCGTAGAAGCCAGGGTAGGTGACTGTCGCATTTAATGATCCATCATGAACTTCCTAGCATATCAGACACGCTACCGCCGACCTACAGAGATCCCTGTGCCCCACAAGGTCGACGTCAACCGACTCGGCTCATGGGACGCTCGGCCGCTCGGATAACCAAAGTGTCGAGCGATGAAGCCCCCAAGGGCTGTCCGAGAGCTTTGCCGAGAGCCATACGCAGATGACACCTCTGTGCGCGGTGGATTTGCTTCAAATCGATATTCGTTTAGATCTGGACCTTCACACCGTGTGCCGAGAACATATTCCGCTCGGCGAGAGCAAGACGGTTCGATCTGCATTCGCTTTTGTGGATTCTGAAGAGGTGATCTTTTACTCCCTTTGTGGGAATGGTTGGCCTCCACTGGCCCTTATAGACCCGGCCGCTACAATAGCCCATCAACTTCCACATATTGGCGCTCGGCTATAATTGTGGGAGTTGATTAACTCGAGCCAAGCGGTCGGGAATCATTCGCCTTCCCGAAGATTTCCCCGAGCCCCTGCCCCCGATGTCCGAGACCTAAACATCCGATAGCCTGGAGAGCGGTCGAGGCTCGGAACGTCACGTCACAAGAGGATATGAAAGGACACCTAATGTGACGGTTCGTACACAATGGTTCAGGAATCTCTGATGTACCATGATGTCATCTGTCATGTGTCGCTGTGTGATTTGTCCGAGAGGCGTCGTCTGGATTCGCGCCCAAACAGTTTGAACATGATGGACAAGTGTCATGCTCTAATCAGTCTTGGTGTCGCGCCCTTCATCTCCCGAGCCAGTGCCATTATGGCACCTATTCAATAGGCACCTACCCCTACTCTCCCCCTATAAATACAAGGGGGGAGGAGAGAGAGTCATCGTTACTCTCTCTCTCTAGCTTCAGACGTCTGCTCTGCCACTCGCTACCGTCGATTTTCATCGTTTACTTCACCAAATCCAGGCTTCAGGCCAGGATCTTCGCCAAAACTCAAGGTAATCTGATTTCTCTCTTGTTTCTCTGCATTTTTTCAAAGTTTTTGCATGTTTTTTGCGTTTTTAGGGCGATTTTTTAGATCTTTTGGGGGTTTTTGGGTTTCCCTCTGTTTTCTTTTGAGTTTTTCGGCGGTGCACGGCCGTCGGATGCCGCCGGATTCTGGGTTTCATGAGCATTCAAACTGTTCTTCCGACCGCTGAGTGAGTGCAACCACATCCACTGGCCCGAGAGCCAATCGCCTTCCCGAGAGCATATCGTGCGCTAGGACCACCGAGATCGTCCAGTGGATCAGCGATCTCGGATTAGATGACACCTTCTAGGGAGCTCGGCTGGGGCCGAGACTCAACCCTTCATTCATTTTTTAGATCAGATCTGTGCATATCGCTAATGGTTGTTCCACCCGTGCACTGTAGGTTATCAACTGGATGAGCTCGGATTCTTCGGACTCATCCACCGACGACGTGCTGACTGACACTCAGGAGAGAGACTTCATCAACGACATCCTTGTCCGAGAACAACTTAGGGCTCTCGGAATGGATTACCAGTGTCAACCTCCGCTTAAACATTCCGCCTCTCCAGGCTATTCCCGAGGTCGTAACCCTGCTCTAAGCGATAACACATGAGTGTTGGATAGAAATGGAGGAAGAGATGAGATGTGCCGCTCAGACCGGATCTGGCGCTACAACATCAGCCCGGGGGGCGTCCCCCAAGCCTACTGTCACACCCGCCGAGATCCCCTCTGTCTACCCATCTGAGACTTCCCCTTCATCCTCAGAGGTAGCCCAGACGGAATTTCCCAATCTCTCTGAGGGCTTGTCCTCTAATTCGGACGTGATGGAGATTGGCCCAGCCACCGCTGGATTCCAAGTGTCGGAGCATGTCGATCTTATAGAGGTCGACAACTTCGTTGCCGAGAAGGAGCAAGCCGAGGGTGCAAGCTCGCAAGCGGTGCCCAACGTAGGCACCGTCGGATAACCAGAGGAAGCTGACGCTCCCGGGCACCAAGATGCCGAGGCCGAGGATGCCGAGGACGCTGGCATGGCCCAAGCGGGGGTCGAATATGCCGCTAATTAGGACTCTATCCCGTCACCAACCCCAAAACATAACATTTGCAAATATGTTGCCCAATACTTCGACGGGACTCCGGGGAAACTCGTCGAGTTCCAGAGGGACTGCCGTATCCCCGATGATGTAGAGATCTCTAGGCCCTCGGATAACAAGATCCATTACCGTGAGGGACAAATTACAGTGTCGCTCATGGCCATAACCGAGGGCGGGTTGACGTTCCCCCTACCGCGCTGTTTACATATAAAATTAACAAATCCAATAATTAATTGACACGTAATCAAGAATGTCAAACGTTAGCAAATATGTGTCAATAAAGATACACTAGATTCTTGATATAAAAAATGGATTAATACAATGTCGTATTAGTTCTCAATTTAAAAATCAGTTATTGGCAGTTACAAGTCAAAACTAATATAAGAAAATTGACTTCGAGGCCATAATTTCAACTGAACTCCACGTGTAAACATGTGAAACAAAGTAATTGACAGTTAAGACACGTGGAGTACATCATGCAAGGCAGTTATTTTCTTTAACGTGTAATCATTTGAGTTATTTGAGCCACCGTGTAGGTTCAAATTAAAACTTCTAAAGGAAGATTAGAGGAATTCAAATTCAGACATGGTGGAGGGAAGAAACTGCCAATTCGAAGCGCAAAGATGGAGTTCAAAGCAAGCCAAGTTCAAATTCTTTGAGCGGGAAGTTCAAGTCACAAGCAGTTCCTATAAATAGAAGATATTAAAGAAAGAGAAAACCCCCGGATAAATCTTCAACAAACAGCTATCAAACAAATGATGCTTGGTTTGTTCATTGGCAAAGTAGAATTAGGATTTCAACTCAGTTCGAAGTAGATTAGGAAGTAGATTTCGGTTGTTTTTATAACAATCAATTGTTCGAAGTTCTTGATACCTTGTATTTGAAGTTGAAGGTAATTTCGAAGTAAGTTTACCTTTGATTTATTAATCAAAGTATCTTGTTTCTTTGTTGTTCTTTAATTTCCTAAGTATATTGGTTTGCATTTCTTCACTTTGAAGGAAAAATCCTCTTAATTGAGGTAATTGAACCAATAAAACACAATCGCCTGATTAGATTTGGTTTTCCAAGTTAATCTGAGGGAGGAGATTTAAACTCTCTCTGGCACGCTCGCACACAATTATTTTTCATTACAAAGAAGTAAAATAACCAAACACATTTTCTGGCACGCCCGGTGGGACACCTGAAAGTGTTGAATGGCTCCAAAACTTAGGAAGCAAGCAGATGATTCTCAGATTGGCCAAACGCCAGAGGATGAGAATAATGTTAATCCTAAAGAGAACAAACAAATTGAAAGCATTCAAACAGGCCCAGAAACTCGTACTGGTCAAGATCCAAATGTGAGAATTGGCCAGACTTCTCGAATGAACACTAGGAATAATAAAATTGTACATGTTGATGACCCAAAGAATCCAGAAGTTGGAGGAAAATGTGTCATCTAGCCAGTATGCTGAAATAATTGCTACATTTAAAGAATTAGCTCAAACCCAGAAACTTATGTTGCAAAAATTAGAAGAGCAATCAGGGCTTAGGAATGAGCCTTTGCCTTCACTTGAGAAAGATAAGGGAGAGGCTAGTACAAGCAAGCATAAGTCAAGGCCTGGAAAAGAGCCCATAAATGTAGACAGTATACCAGAGTCTTGGTATGAACCTGCAAAGACTTATGACCTTAAGCCTAAGAAATCATTTAAGCAAACTACTAATATCCCATTCGAACCTAATTTTGATGGTTTTGATGGGGATAAGGGTTTTAAAAATGATGATTATGGGTTCGATGAGTATAATTTTACCCCAGGAAATCATTTTCCTGATAGGGCTAGTTTTTTAAGGAAGCCTAATCCAGAAACTGGAATTCCCAAATATCCAGGAGTACCAGAGATGGGTAGGGCACATTCGAACCATCTTTATGAGCCCTTTGGGAGGCAAGAAGGAAGTTTCAAACAGTCTAGACCTTTTGATGGTCCTTGTGAGAGATTTCCAGAGGACCACATGCCTAAGAATGTGAATTGGGAACCACCTGCCAACCCAAGAGTTCCTTTAGGGGGAAATCCTGCCCTTCGAGATGAAATACTAGGCCTTATGCAGGAAGTTTATGGCCCTCTAAACCGGGGGGTACAAACTCAAATATACAGAAAACCTTATCCAGAATGGATAGATAGGCAGTTCGAAGTCCCTAGGGGATTTAAGATCTCATATTTTACCTTATTTCATGATGGTGGAAAACAATCAACAACTGAGCACATTGCTAAATTTACTGCTCAATGTAAGGAATTGGGTAGTAATGGTTTCATTAAGTTGAAGTTGTTTTCTAATTCGTTGACAGGAACAGCCTTTGAATGGTACTCTAATTTGCCACCAGAATCAGTTCCAAATTGGCAAAGGATGGAAGAATTATTCCATGCTCAGTTTTATCAAACTGAACCTGAAATTACCATGGCTGATTTAGCAAGGTTGAAACAAAAGCTTGATGAAAAGGCTGCTCAGTTTATTGCTAGATTCAAAAAGGCTAGAAATAAATGTAAACTTCAACTACCAGAAGTTGAATTTGTTAGAATTGCTCAAGATGGTTTAAGTAAGGAACTTAGGAAGAAATTCGATTCTACAGAATTTAGGGATTTGGTTTATTTAACCTACAAAGCATCAAGATACGAATCTTTGCTTGAAGAGGATATTGAAAGAAATAACTCTTCTTACTCAACATATTACAAAGATCCTACTTATGAAATTGATGCTGCTGAAATTGTTGAACATGATCCTTGTGTGTGTTAAAATTTAGTTCGAAATGATTCTTCTATAGCACCAAGGACTAACAAGAAAGCAACTAGTAAAGTATATTCATTTGATGTTTCTAAGGAAGATGAAATCTTTGATTATCTGTTAAAGAAAAAGTTTATTAAACTTCCTGAAAATGTTAAACTTCCAACATTGGAAGAAATGCAAGGGAAAAGTATTGCAAATGGCATGCTTCTTGGACTCATTCAACTAAGAATTGTAATGTTTTCGTGACAGGATTCAAGAACAGATTAAGAAAGGAAGGATCATGTTTTCAGAAAAGCCTATGGGTGTAGATATAGATCCATTTCCAAAGATTGAAGAAGTAACTGCTAACACCAATGTGCCAACCTCTTTGGCCAAGACAGTTCGAGAAGTATGGCAGAACAGGCAAGGTCATGTTGGGATGAATTCTGTGCAATTTGGAAGAGGAAGACCAAAGATTGGTCAACTTCGAAATGATGTTAGGAGGATCAACAAAAAAAAGTATACACGAGAAAGTTCGTCTCAGAAAGGTTTTAGGCAAACAAAAGTATACAAAAGGATACCAAATGGTACGGCTGGACATGGGTGATAGCGTCCGTTGTAGGCTCGTATTTGTCGAATTTGGGGATTTTGAACCCAGGGGCGGGACTGCTTCAGCGATTTCCCGAACAAAGGGGGACTGCTTGGCCTTCTCCAGTCTGGAGTCGGCTTGGCCTTGGCCCGGGCGGTTGAGGTCGATCGTCCGGTAGTCCCCATAGGCACACTTCCTGGGGACCGCAGATCGTGATCATCCATTTGTATATTGCTTCTCTCTGAGGATCATCTTTTAGCGGGCGGCTCCCGTCCCCTTGCGACCTCATACCGAGAGTGGGGACGCCTTGTCTCCTGCTCGGCATGGTAGACCTTTGTTTCCCCTACGCGTGTGTTAACAAGCACTATACTGCCCCCGTCGTTTTGGAGCTCTTACCTTTCTCCGGGGTTGAAACCTTGGTTATCGCCATTGCCTCTTCTAGCCGAGACATCGATCGGGGCCGCCGCTCTGTTTCCCCGCGCGCCAGTCTCTCGAGCATTGGGGCCACCATCCCGCACGCCCTGCCTGTCCAACGACCAGCAGGGTCTGCGGTCACCTCCCCGATCCACCGACCAGTTATGGTGATGGTCATCTCTTCGCCCTGACGATCGGCCTTGGCTGTTGCACTCTCGGCGCGTCATCAGGATTTCTGTTGGACCCTTCCTTTTGTTTAACTGTTGATCCACCTCGCGAGCATATTCCGCATCCCTTCGAACGTCCGGCGTCCATGCGCTTAACGTCATGGCGCTGCACTCCGGGTATTCGATCCGTCGAGTCTGCTCGCCTCGGGCTGTTGATCCCGGGACCGAGCAGTTTCTGAGTGTATGACAAGAGCGTTGCCTCGGTGGTCTACCTCCACGACCTGACCAAGGCGACTGAAGACTGGGGCCCTTGTACCTTTATTGTGCCTCCCGCTAGGCCCACCTCTTGGTCTTTGTCCGACCAGCGGACCTTGAGGTGTTGGGTTGATCTCTGGCTTACTTTAAAGCCTCTATTTCATTCCTCATTATGGCCATCTGGGCCTCCATAGTAAGAGGAGGAAGAGGTGGTAAAACTTCAGTGCGAGTGGTAGGAGCTGTGAGGTTGTCAAAGGAGACAACATTCCCATTCATGTTGAACAAGATGTTGTTTGCTCTGGCGTTGTTGGTGTCGGCGACGTTGGACACTACAATGACAGTCCCATCTCTTTTGAGAGTGGGTGTGAGAGAGAGTCCCAGGTCACTTCTGACCTGGTGGTATCTGTGGCGGTCATCGCTGATGATGTATTATCCATTGACGTCGAATGCGTCAAGGCCTAGAGTGAGATCAGTCATTTTGAGTGAAGTTTGGGAGAGTTTTTAGAGAAAAGGTTTTTGTGAGAGGGAAGAACCACCATTAAGGTGTCTAGAGAGGTTGGGAGGAGTATTTTTCACTCCCCAGCGGAGTCGCCAATTATGGGAGTGGCTTCGCCGGAATAACCTCTTTGGCACTTCTAGTGTAGAATGGAAGGTGTTGAACTGGCTGAGCTCTGCCTGAACCCTAGCTCATTGACTGAGAAGAAGTCCTGCACACGTGAACAACCACGTTAGTGCCTAGCCCGAACGGTGGTGGTCCGAGAAGGCACTCCAATGGTTAAGTAAGTGACTAGAGAAGAGGAAGTAAGCCGGAAACTTAGAGAGAGAAGGAGAGCTAAGAGGGTATTGAATGAGGAGAGAGATATGCCTAGTGTGGTAGTTTGGCTTGGTATTTATAGGCAGAGTGGGGGTGTGCCTCTCACGCCCTCCGTGCCCCTCACACGCGGGCCATCCGTACCAGGAATGACGGCTGATGTGACCTCAATCTCTACTGCAAATGCTGCGCTTCGGCTGACGTCATGGCACATGGGTCTGAAGGGCCAATTCGTCTAGGGATATTCCCCATCACCCACGTGATCGTGCAGACATAGAAGGCAGGATAGGTGACTGCCGCATGTAATGATCCATCATGAACTGCCTAGCATGTAAGACACGCTACCGCTGACCTAAGGAGATCCCCGAGCGCCACAACGCCGACGTCAACCGACTGGGCTCGTTGAACGCTCAGCCGCTTGGATAACCAAAGTGCCAAGAGGTGAAGCTGCCGAGGGCTGCCCGAGAGCTTTGCCGAGAGCCATACGCAGGTGACACCTCCGGGCGCGGTGGATTTACTTCGAATCTATATTCGTCCAGATCTGGACCTTCACACCGTGAGCCGAGAGCATATTCCGCTTGGCGAGAGCAAGACGATTCGATCTGCATTCGCTTTTGTGGATTCTGAAGAGGTGATCCTTTACTCCCTTTGTGGGAATGGTTGGCCTCCACTAGCCCTTATGGACCCGGCCGCTACATTTTGGAAGTGAGGTTATGGGACAGACAAATCACAAGCTTCTTAAAAGTTAAAACCAACTTCAGGGCTAAATTTGTCTCCATCAGTAAATAGAGAGCTTCCTTTTTTTTTGTCTTTGGGTACATTGGTAAATAACAGAAAGCATATGCCATGTTGCCAACTTCAAAACACACTGGAAGCTCCGATCAAAAAAAAAAAAACCAAAAAAAAAAAAAAAAAGAAAACACTAGAAGCAGAATGGTGATCAACTAGAGGACCACGGACTCCTCCCTCCGTCCCAATTTGTCTATCCATTTTCGATGTTCGTGTTAAAATAACACTAGAAGCAGAATAGTGATTAGCTAGAGGACCATAGACCACTCCCTCCGTCCCAATTTCTCCGTCTATTTTTCAATGTTCGTACTATTTTTAATTACTTATATTTTTTTAATCTATAATAGTTTGGGAAATGATGATTTTCACACTTCGCTTTTTGTTAAATGCAGTTTAGTTCTTATCTTTTAGTGAAAATGTTTCACTGAAACATAAGAAATGGAGTGTGTTCATCAAAAAAGGGAGTACATAAATTATTACTTCAATGTTTTCCATGGTTTTGAAAAAATTTCATAATAGAACTATTTTTTTAGAAGCTATAATAGAAATAATCGAGAACTATCAAACAAAATTCATATTAAATATTTTTGTGATACCCTAACAACCGAAGGATAAGTGATTGAAAACTTGCACCAATATTATAAATGGACAGGGAGGACATTTAAATAGTTTTTCATTTTCCTCTGCATTGCAAAGCCTCAGTTTTCACATACAGCCAACTAGCTGTCAATTTGGGAGGCACACCACGTGGAATTTCTTGTTTCTTGATAATGCTAGGGACCACACCCCAAATCACACTCGCCTGTGTGACACTACATGATTGGTAATGGAAAAACAAACTAACAATGATACATGTACAACAAAAGTCTCCAACACAGTCACATGGTGTGTAGATCCCACACACACACACTTCACACTCAAGTGTGTATGGGATCCACACACCATATGAGTGTGTTAGAGACTCGTTGGAGCTAGTTGTTGTACACTTATCATTTTTTAAAACAAACACCTTGATACTACTTTGCAACCACCAACCATACAATTACACACAGGCGAGTGCGGCTTGCGTTATGGTGGAGAGATGCGTCTCTATTATCATTGGAAAAGTGTGGGTGTGATAGTACACTGAATGAATCACACCCACAAATTTCACTTTCGGGAGAGTTTTATGGGAAAGTGTTCATGTATTGTACATATCAAACCTCAATTATCATTAGAACAAGTTTGCCCCTGTAATCCGCGCCACGTGTTTTGATCTTCAACTCTTCATGAGGGGGAAAAAAGATTTATTGACTACTTTATTTGTTCTCTCTTTGTTTCAATGTCCAAGACTCCACAATCGATCGAGGGTCTAATAAATTAAATTTGAACTAAATTAATAAGTTTTTTAAATAAGCAACTTAGTTTCATTTTCAGTATAAAATAACTCACTATTACGTAATTTTTTCTATTTTTTGCCGATTCGTCTCGAAAAGACAAATCATAAAAAGAACAGATTAAACTTTACAGAAGTTTCAGAAAAAAAAAAAAAAATTGGCTTACCAATATTCACCAAGACTAATTAGGCCCCAACTACACCTGACAATGTCAATTGCCTCTCTCTCTCTCTCTCTCTCTCTCTCTCTCTCTCTCTCTCTCCGCAACGTGCCTTCATGCTTAGCTTACCATCTACCAATATACACCAAGACGTGCACATAACAAACACTTGGAAAGAAAAGGAATGAAAAAAAAAAAAAAAAATAGCACCCGAAAGAGTGAATGCACGAGAGTGAGAAGTTGAGTCCTCTCTCTTCCCACTCTTTCACCCACTGTCCCCACATGTACGTACCAGGTAATTTTAATTATGAAATTTCACCAATAGGTTCCAACATTTGAGACTCAGACCTCAAACCCCTTAATTACATCTTTTAACTGACGCTATATTTTAGTTGAAGCCTCTAATCAAGTTTAATCCACCAGAGTCAGCGAGCTACCAAACTCACATCCCAAGCCCACCAGCGAAAGGTAAATCCAAAGGGAATGGTTCGGCGGTCATGCCTGAAAGTTAAGGGTTTGCTTTATTCTAAGATACGATCAGGTTCTCATGAATTGTAGAGAGGCCGAGCCACCTCATCTCACTTCACCCTATGCTTGATTCAGTAGCGGGAAGATTGTAGAAATTAGTCCGATGTGCGAGTAAATTGACATTATTTCCAAAAAAAAAAAAAAAAAGAGAGATGATATTAACTATCTTTGACATATCATTGGACAACGGAGATGCACCAAACTGAAAAAGTAAAAATACAAAACGAGGAGATATGGATGAGGAATGGATGGAACTCCACAAACACGTACAACACACACCATCAACTACGTAGTAATCTAATCTTATGTTTCGGTTTTCTCAACAAAAAAAAAAAAATGGAGTATAATTTTCAAACAGAATGAAACTCCACTCAGAAATTGGGACTTTTTTTTTCGAATTTTTTTTTTGTTTGAAACCATGATGATTCATTACTCAAAAACGTAGATCAGATATTGATAGTTAGGTATCACGTACTTTCCACTGGTTTTTGTTTTTGGCACCCGTCACCTTTGTCAAAGATAGAGTATTACTCCGTCACACCACACCACTATTTGTAGGGGATCCCACCCAGGGGCGGAGCCAAGATTTTTTAAAAGGGGGGCCAAAATTTGAACTCTTAATATGTTTGGGCAAAAATTTGAACTCTTAATATGTTTGGGCAAAAAAGGAGATGTAAAGTGGGGTCAAAATAGCAAAAATTTGGGCAAAACTATAACTATCCCTACAAAAATTTGGACCTCAGGGAGGTCAACTGACCCCTTTTGTCTCTTCCTCCCTCCGCCCTTGATCCCACCGCACCTATATCAGAACCGAAGCTCAGATCCCACCACATGTGGGTGGGGTTAGGTTAGTTAACTTGAGAATATTTCATCTTCCGTTCAGAAATAATAATAAATAATCAAAAATTGTGAATTTGTGTTTTTTTGGTGCAAGGCACTTTTTTTTTTTTTTTTTTTGTTTTTGTTCGACTTTCACGAGTCATGACTTGCATGCTAATAAAAAGGTTCTTTATATATCAAACCATTCTAAAATTTGTCCCGATTTAAATTAGATCCTATTGGACAGTGAGATTGGTCACCCGACCTGTATTAGACAGTCTATTTAGATAATTTTGTGGGGTAGATACGGAGTTAAAAAAAATATTTACCTTGATAAGGGATGACTCAATTGATTAGTTAGGTGTGTAATGCTAAGCTGAGAGGTACAAGAGTGTGACTTGAGTGAGGTGGAGCCACTAATCTATAACATTTAGTTTTTTAGTACAGAAACAAAAGGCAAATACAGATAGATACACATGGGAAGGCATAACCAACTCATCACCCATGACTCATGAGGCTTCTCATCCATTAATTCTTGTCATTTATTGAAACAGACAATATTTAGATCAGAGTTTTTTTTTTTTTTTTTGGTAAAAGAGAGAGAATTTCATTTAACGGGAAGTGTTATTACAAACTATCGGAAATAAGGACAACAGAAATATAACAACATACAGACGAGAAGAACATAAAATAGGTACAAAAAAATGAAGGAAATATATCGGGTGAGAGCTTGCTTAGGCCATCAAATGTCTGTGATCAATGTACGTTGTCGATACGCTGCCGTCTCGATAGCTCCAAGAATGGCGAAGCTTCCAAGCAGAAACCCGTCTGATACAAACCAAGTGATCACAGACTTATAGTCGAGAGCTCAGCGGCGGTTAAGATCGTCTGAACTACACGGTAACTACATGGCCCAGGCCAACTACAGAGCTCTAAAATCGATAAAGAAGCTGCTGAAAAGAGACGCAACCGTGGAAAGTAGAAAAGATTGCTCGAAGAATCCATATTCATATGTGGTGATCTCCGATAACTTATTGGCTCCTACGTACTTACAGCAAAATAACACTCCCACCTCCCACACCATCACTGCCAACTGGATCAGAGTTTTATTTTTGCAGCTTTTTATGGTAATCGAAACAAGAGGAACCTAATCCACGACTTTTGCTTGTGGTGATGGCGTTGCCAAACCCATTACGTGCCACGCCATCTCTCTCCCACTCATGAAGAATTAAAACAAAAACAACTATTACACATTACTATTTTTATCTAAAAAACACACTTTTTAATATAAAAACTTCCAAAATTGCCTTGATTTATCAATTCTTTTGTCACTCTTTTGGTGCATGCACCTTTTGGCTTTTCCACAATATGCATGGATGAAGGTATATAGTGCATGTCGTGCCCGTGCCTGAAAGCACAGCTTAGCAATTGACGCACGTGCCGGTATCGTGCTTGTGCTCGTGCCCATTCTTTATGGTCCTTCAAATAAGGAGAGAAGGTAATGAGGGAGAATGTGGTTTGAATTTCGAAAAGTGTAGAGAGAATGTGGTTTGAAATTTTGGGTATAGTGGGCCGGTGGAGGAAAAGGTAAGGGAGAATGTGGTTTGAATTTCGAAAAGTGGAGAGAGAATGTGGTTTGAAATTTTGGGTGTAGTGAACCGGTGGAGGAATAGAGAGAGAGAGAGAGAGAGAGAGAGGGAGTGAGTGAGTTGGCAGAGAGTTATAAAATGTCATATGATGACTGTGAGAAAAAATATGACTGTGACAAAAGTCGCTCTCCGTTATAATGCAGATGTTTTATTTATTCTTTTTCTTACTAAAAACAAAAACGAAAAAGTGCTTTTGATGTATAGGTTGAATGTGAAAATCAGTCGGTGAAAATAAAACGTAAAGATGCTCCATCACCTACTTTTCGTGAACGAAAGGCAACCATTAACAAACACACTAACCACTTTCTCACTTTCTCACTCAAAGAATTTAACTTCAAACAATTTTTTTTTTTATGACGAGATAAAAATTTCACTAATTTACCAATCAAAATACAGCCACAAAAAAATAGAAAATAAAAACAGAAAATAAAAAATAAAAACGGAAAAGGAAAAGGAAGAAACAAGAAACCGCCGGTTCATGCGCTGCCACTATCACCCGTCGTCACCCACCACCGCCAATGTCGGAAGCCCAGATCGAGGGGATCTCGATATGGGCTTCCGACAAGTTGTTTATCATCAACATGAAAAAAATAAAATAAACAAAAAACCTCAACCAACAAAAAAGAAAAAAAAAACAATGAAAAGAATTTCCATAATTCAATAAAAACAATCAAAAAAATCGAAACAATAGACTTACTATATTAATTTGATTGACAATAACGCCAACATAATTCCCAATATTCAACAAATCTTTTCCTAGTAATAGCAATCAACCAAAGCCGGAGCAGAAAATACAAAACGTCTTTTACTAGCTACTATAAACTCAAAATCATCCTCGAACGGAGCCGGTAAATTGAGATCCAGATGCAGGATTTTCCTGGGCTTGTTATCCGCTTCACACGACTCCGTAGTGTTTATTCCCTCGTCGTCGTCGCTCGTTGAAATTCGAGCAGTGGTCTCCGCGGCCGCTGGAGGCCCTCTATGCCGCCTCATGTGACCGCCTAGTGCCTGGCCGGACGAAAACACCACGCCACAAATCGAACACCCGTGTACCTTAGACGACTTGTTATCAACGAGTGATGCTTTTTTAGTTTCCACAGGGAATGAAAAAGGAGGGCTAATGATCATCTTGTTGGTTTTGGGTAATTTTGTTTCTTCTTTTTCTTCTTCTTCGAATTTGTCCGGTCTGTGTATCGAAGGAAGTGAGTTTGTGTCTCCTTTCGGCTTCTTGTGGCTTGCTCGGTGGCCGCCAAGGGCTTGGAACGAAGGGAAAGTCCGGTTACATGTTTTGCAATCGAAGAGAGAGAAATCGGATTTCCGACCGCCTTGACCTTGAGCCAGGAGGATCAGACAGTTGGCCATGTCTTCATCTTCGTCTTCATCTTTGTTAGTTGAATTGTTTCCTGAAGAAGTCGGAGATGGAGTTGCAAAACAAGATTCGCCGTTGCCGCTGCTAGCTCCACCGGTGGATGAGCTAGATGTTACCGTCGTGGCGAGACGAGAAAGAGGTGTTTTCCGCTTGGCACGCTTATGCTTTATGAGGGGGGAGTACTGATCGTTAGAACCGGCGAATTCAACTGGGAATTCCATGAGAGAGAGAGAGAGAGAGAGAGAGAGAGGGAATTGGAGTTAGGGGGGGGAGAGTGGGGGGTGGTATATATACTGAATGGTAACGCAAGTGTGTGGAGTTAAAAAACAAACCAATTTTCCTGGCGTTTCCAATTTGAAATCAAGAATAAACAAATTGTTTTTGACCACGTAAGTAAAAATTGGGTTTAGACTTTAATCTGGCGAGTGTTGAACGTGGCATAATTATTCATAAATGAGGCCACGCATAAGGTAATGTATGTAACCGATTTTGTCTCGATATTGAGTCAATATTATATATATAATGAGTCGATTTAAATTATACGAGCAACGTTAGTACAAATAGAGTGCAGAGCCGTCCGATGCAACTGTGTACGTAATTGTTAAGTTCAAAAAAATTATTAGTACATTCACTTGTGATTCGTACTCTGTAGTGGTTTGAATATTTTGAAAAGGAAAAGCAGGTGGGAAAATGTGGGCAACGATTAGCGGAATAATTTGAGGGGTTAATATGGGAAGAAATATTAGGGTTAAAAACTGGTGGAAGGAAGATAGTTTTCACACTACCTTTTTGTGATCTTATTGCTGAATAAAAAGACAAGCAATAAAGCAAGGGATATTGCACGTAAAAAGCATATGCCCCCATATACTCCATTTCATCTTAAAAAAACATATGCCCCCACTACTCCATTTCATCTTAAAGCAAACTACTCTTTTATTGGTGCTTAAAGCAAACTTCAGGATTTTGGTATAGTGATGTGTATATGTGAAGAGGGGCGGATATTATCATTTGATGATGTATATATATATGCTCCGCTTCTAGTCTGGACTCCGGACTTCCGGACTTTCACGTTTCCTATATTTTTTTGACGATCAAATGGGGTCAACGCGTTTAAAAATATTTTAACATATCCTCGGAGAAATCAACAAAAAAAAATACATGAAAGGCTTAATCCGAGTAGTTTTTCACAAAACTGTATATGTACAGTTTTTGTGAAAAACTACTCGGATCAAAGTCTTCCCAGTATTTTTTTGATGATTTCTCGTCGGAATCCTTAAAAACACATTTTAAACACGTTGGACGGTTCGAATTTTGCAAAAACAATTTTTAAAACATTCAAAACACCAAAAATCTTCCAGTCAGGAATCCCTAACTGAAAAATCTGTCTGTTGTATATGTGTGTGTGTGTATATGTATATAATTCGATGTAATAGTAGTGTTTTTTTCAAATTGAGCAGAGGTGATAGTCTCTACTAGCCATCTCCTGCCTCCATCCTTGTGTGAGAGAGTCCGAGGAGAGAGATAGAGATAGAGGAAAAGTCTCGTGGCTACATGACTTGCAATCAAATAGAAGAATCCTTTGAGGAAAATTGAAGTAATTAATGGGTTTGCTTGAAAACCAACCGAATGTAGGGACACAAGTGTCGATGGCAAGTGGGTTAGAAGGCGAAGGGAGTGTGTGACTCCACCATTTTACTGGTAACTGTCATGCCATCGACACTTAATTTGTGACTTTTCAAATAGTACTATCACAATTTGTGGCTACTGTTTAAGGCCCCGTTTCCGTAAGAGGCTTTTGGACATTTTGTCGTATTTTTAGTTGATGTATTATGAAAGAATAGTTTGTCTCGAAAAACGTAATAAATTATTTAAAAAATTCAAAAAGCCTCTTAACGGCACATTGGTTTGCACCACTTCTTCAAATGGTACTCCTCCCCGTTACATTCTTCTTTCGATTTAACATTTACTACATCCGTCCCAATTTAAATGCTCCCTACGGTTATGCGTGTTTTTTTAAAACTCTTATAGTTTTCATTCTATAATGTATTTTATATGCAATATGAATCTTATTTGATAGATCACAATTAGTTCTATTAGAAAAAAAATTAAAAAACTTTCGAAACCTTACCAATAAAAAGATATAGACGTTTGAAAATGGCACGGATATACGTAGGGAGCATTTAAAATGGGACGGAGGGAGTAGTAATTTTTTCCCATTTTCCCTAGCTAGTAGTACTGTGTGGTGCCGTTAACTAGGGCATCTTCTATCAGCAATCCAGGTTCTATGTTATGTTTAGGGTATTTTTGGTAACTAAAATTATTCGGATCAGTTTATCTCCGTCTCGAATGATTATTGGAAATTCAATTTCACCATCCTCCAAGCAGGACCAGATTAAATACTTGGTCGTTAATTTGTTCGAAGATATTTTGTATACCCAACTAAAAAGCCAAAAAAATAACCCAAAAAAAAAAAAAAATTAATCCGTTGGCCACATGCCATTTGAATGTTTTCTCGATCGGTTTATTTATTTCTATTTTTCTCATATTTATTAGCTTAAAATGAGTCTGCATGTTCAATTCAAACAAGTTTAGAGCATCCTCATCAGCCTCAGCAAATTTTGGACCAAATTTAACCTCAAAAACACCTTTTATACTTTAACAAGTCACGTTTTAAAAAACTCACAGAATCAGGCTCTCTATTCTAACCCATGAAGGTAGAAATAATAATATAAACGCTAACCCATGAATAGTAAAAAAAAGCAACAATATAAAGCTTAACCCATGAATAGTGACTCATTTGAAAAAAAGTAAAAGAATTATATTATATTTTTTGGCCAGGAAGTGGCGAACTGATTTTCTTATATTTCTTGCACTTCTACTTGGTATTTTAGCTCCAACGCCAAAGTAGCAAGGCTGATGGGGATGCCTTACAAGATTCATCAGCACACGAAGCCCATCTTTTTCATTTCTTTTCCTTTTCTTGTACTTCACCAAACTAGCAGAAAGTTTTTGATGCCCTTTTCACTAAATTTTAATTTTGACTGGTTTATTAGAAAAGAGTAATCCTGAAGCTAATACACCCCTCCTTTGGTGGTTGACTTAAGGCTCACTCCACAATCCCAACGACGTCACATAATCGAACCAAATCTTATATGATGTGCTCGAAATATACTCTGGAGCCACAACTGGTTTTCGGAATAATCTGTTAAATAAGTGGTACCAGTGAGCCTCTCTCATATTCCTTAATTCCTACCCCATTTTGATCGGTTGGACTTCAATGAACATACAATAACTTCACCAACTGTTACATATAAACGCCGAAAATTGACATACGTAGTCGATCCGATCACAAACAGGCCCGGCCCTGTGTTTCGCGAGGCCCCAACCCTATTCTCAATTTGAGGCCCCTTCATATATATATAAAAAAAAAATTTATATATAATATTTTTTTTTATATATAAATATTTTTTTTTCTACGAGAAGGGGCCCCAAAAACCGGGGGGCCCAGGCCCGGGCCTCCCTAGCCTACCCACAGGGCCGGGCCTGATCACAAATAGACATTTTTCTTTCGTTTCATTGGCTCGTTGGTATTAATTGTATAGACTCTATATATTTTGAAATGTGTAGTGAAAAAGTGTGTTAAAAGTTAAAACTTGGGAGCCCATTGAATAATGACTTCTTAAATAGTGCTACTATTTTTCCAACCTTTGAGGTCAACCCATGACCTTCCATATATATGGAAATTATGGGCCTCAACAACCAGTTGATTTTCGCAAGCAACTAGTACTAACTACTTTATTTAATTGGTCCGGACTAGTTTGCAAACATCACTTTTTTATTTTTTTATTTTTTTATGTTATTTGAGTTTAATAAAAAATACGCAAAGATTCATAGACAAAATAAGCAAATTATAAGTACAATTATTCTAAACATGTCCTAATTAGTTTTGACGCTTGTTATTTTTTTATAAATAAAATAAAATAAAATAAAAGTCACCTTCTAATAAGTTAATAAAAAAATTAAGGTGATGGATAATGGTGGTTAATTACCATGTAAATGGTATGTGTGTACACTTAAGGTGTATACTTTCTCAGCATTCATTTGGCCTACAAAAAGTAACCTAATCCAACTGCAATTGGGTAGTTAGAGTAGTGGGTAGGCTTATTAATCTCAACTGCATTCATTACCTTTTTAGTTAGATTCCAAATACAGCTACACACACATACACAATGTTTTTATATGGCAATTTGGGAAAGTCTACGATACACATACTTTAAAGTGTTCAGTATATGCACTTAATACGTGGTTCAAATTGTGTCAACTCATAAATATTCATAATATTTTGGTGTGTTTCATAAATTTTATATTTAAAACTCGTAATTTTTCAACAATATGATTCGTAACAATTTCGATAGGAATGATAACATTTGCTTCTCATAACTTTTCAGCAATGAATTTCATAATATTTCCACTAAAAATCATGACATATTGATGCGTATGTGTCATAACTTTGATACTAAAAACTCCTAACACTTTGGAGGTGCATATGATACACACCCAAATAGGGGTTATGTAATTTCCATGATTTCCATGTATGTAGCTACTAGCGTTGTGTCCGTATGTGTCATAGGCGGCTCCACGCTTTACCAAGGGTGGTCACCTGAACACCTTAAAAAAAATTTGTTTAAAAATACATGTAAATTTTTTAGTTTTAGACAAGTATAGCCATTGTTGAACGCCCAACACACAAATATTTGAACACCCTACTAAAAAATATTTGAACACTCAAGCTCAACAAATCAACCCATAAATCTAGTTTATGTGAACAATCCAACTAAAGTCTAAAGTCTTCCCGTAAACGGTCAATTGAACAGTCTAAAGCCTTTTATATTTTATATTACATATAAATTATATAGAGTTTTGTTTGAACATTTAATCTTACACAACCAATACTCATCAATCCTCGTAATTCACAATGGAACCTTTAACACATTAGCTTAAAACAAAGTATACACTCGTAACGACAAAAATTAGAAAAATTGAGAGAAAAAAATCTATTATATATTGATATCGGTCTGTGACTTCTCTCCGAGCAACAAACAACTCTCTATACAAAAAATTAAAAAATTTATCCGTGCGAACCTATTCGCCATACAAATTTCTACAATAAATACTAGTATATATGTGCTCTGGTTTAATTTTACTTGTCCAAAGTACATAGATTTTGCCTTTTGACATCTTGTGTATTTGAATATCATTTGGTAACATTATTTAAACTACTATATGAAAATTGATGCAGCGCAGCCTATGGAACAGAATCAGTCGTGCAAGAGAAACACGAACAATAAGATCGACCCAGAGGTACTCCCTCCTTAAACGATCAGAATATGAGTAAAACTCGTGTTCTTTAATTCAATAATAATAATCAACTACCTGCCATTAGGCTTACAATGATACTTATAGTGCTAAGAATCCTAATCCAACTAGGAAACAAATAACAAAAGAAATCGTAACCCAACTAGGAAACAAATAACAAAAAGAAATCCTAATTCTTTTTAACCAAGCAACTTATAATAAGGAATGCTAGATTAAAACAAATTAGGAAACTAAATATTTCTAGAAAATCTTGATTAAAATAAAATGGTGCTACTAATAAAATATAATTCCTATATTTGTAGAATAAGAATATTAGCCTACATCATTCTCCTCTGCTTGAAGAAACTCGTCCTCGAGTTTATACAGTTGAATTCGCCGAACCTTGTCCGCTTCCATCTTGTACTTCAAATTGATTTTTCCGAAGCCAAATTCCAAAAGGAAATCTTCAAAAATTAGAGGAACAATTTCCATTGTTAGGTATGAAACACATGATCTGCTTGCAAAGTCTTCAATAAATTCCCAAAAAGGATCGATAAATTGTGATACTTCGAATCCTAACGATGGGCATACGTTGATCGCCCTTTTTCCCACGTTCAAGACGCCATCGATTGCATCCAAACCATCAACTTTGTCAAGGATAGCAACAAACTTCTTCTCAATTTCCACAAATTCATCATTCATATTTTCTATCACGTTATGAATGACAAGTTTCTCCTCATCCGGGTACTCATCAAATTTTGGAGGTGAATCCCAATGAATTTCTGACTGCAACAACGATGAATCTGTGTCCAAAAATATTTTATCGGACTCTTCCTCTAATACATCGTCGATAGAATCTCCTGCGTCTCCCTCAACTAAAATTTCTTCTATAACCTCTTTTTTTCTCCCTCCACGGAATTGTGGAAGCCCAATTTTTTTTGGAATCTCAATTTTCATACTAGAATTACAATAATGAGAGCCACGGGTTCTAGCCGCAACGTCTCTATACCGCCCCCCATGGTAGTTTCCGCCACCAAAAGGTTTGATATCTTCATCGTCTGAAAAACCATCCTCTATCGGAGGGTTAGGTCTAACAGGACAACGGCGAGTTGGGTCAGCGATCTCTAAAGCATCCATGCGCTGGACGATATTCCCAAACATGGCTCTGAGTTCAGCAAAACCCTCCTCCATCCGAGCATCCCGAGCAGCATCATCTCGTTCATAGATTTCGTCGATACCAGCGGTTCGACCACCCCCTCTTGCACGTCCTACACCGCGTCTCGCCGCCATGACAGGATTGCAACGTGTGCTTTGATACCAACTGATGCAGCGCAGCCTATGGAACAGAATCAGTCGTGCAAGAGAAACACGAACAATAAGATCGACCCAGAGGTACTCCCTCCTTAAACGATCAGAATATGAGTAAAACTCGTGTTCTTTAATTCAATAATAATAATCAACTACCTGCCATTAGGCTTACAATGATACTTATAGTGCTAAGAATCCTAATCCAACTAGGAAACAAATAACAAAAGAAATCGTAACCCAACTAGGAAACAAATAACAAAAAGAAATCCTAATTCTTTTTAACCAAGCAACTTATAATAAGGAATGCTAGATTAAAACAAATTAGGAAACTAAATATTTCTAGAAAATCTTGATTAAAATAAAATGGTGCTACTAATAAAATATAATTCCTATATTTGTAGAATAAGAATATTAGCCTACATCAAAAATTTGCAAGTATATATAAGTTAAGAGTTAAGGTAAATCTTGAACACCCTGTTCAAAATTTCTGGAGCCGCCACTGGTATGTGTCATCAGAGTAACGCTAGAGACACACCCATTCTTGCATCCTCCTTACAAGTGATGAGACCCACCTTAGGGATAATCCCAATTACGAAACAATTTCCTTGAATGCTTGGGTTCCCAACATAGAGCCCTTTGTTTAGACTCCGTGACACGTGAACTTGATGAATACCAAACCATACCAAACCCTTAAAAGTGTGTCAAATGAACATTAGAAAACAAAGCCTGGCTAGGCTTTAAAAAAAAAAGGAGAATAAAAAAAGGCGCCTATCTAGGAGTGGCGACCGCTACATGCATGCACTAATGGCCGCTACTAGGTTTCTGGTTCCATACCACACCTTGCAAACTTTCAACCGTCAACCGATAGTCTGATTGTCGACCGCTACTCTTACTAGCGGCCGATGTTCATCCTTCAGCAAACACTCTAGAAGTGCAGAAGACGGGAAAATCTTTCCACAATTGATCATCCAGCCTTACAACATTTTTAGCATCTAGAGCTTCGCCCTAACCCAATTCGGCCGCAGCCATGAAGATTTGATACTTAATTTTGTTTCCGTAATGGATTCAATGTCAGCCTATTTAAAGACCCATTTGTCTACACTTTCAACACACCTCAAATTAAGATCTCTAAAACTGCCTCAATACACTACAAGACCCGTAGATTACTCTCAATCAACCCTAATCCATAGCCTCTTTTCCAGTAGCAAAAACCCTCTCAAAACCTTAGTTTTCGTAGCATAAAACACCTCATGTTCATCCAATTCCAATTCCAAAGTTAAAGGCAAAGCTCTGTGCTTTTAATCTGTTAGGTTTATTGTCGATTCCCGGGTGTGTCGAAAGACCATTGGAGTCTGTACTTCTTCTCTTTGAGTTTGGGAGGTGTTTTGGTTTTTAGAATATCTAGATACTCCACTCCCATGATCATGAATCGTCGAGAAGACCATTGCCATGACGAATGCACAATCGTTCAAGAGGTATATGCATTGCATTTCATGCATCACGTAGTCCATGGCATTTAAATCCTGATTTTTACCTTTGGATTTTGTGGAGAAATATTTTTCTAGGCATGAGGATGTTTAGTTTGTCTTGGTTTGAAAAGAGAAATATTTTCTAAGGCATTTTGTGTAATTAGGAGCTAGCGCACTCGAAGGGCACTCTAAGCACGGTGTGCCCTTGCAAGGGCACTCTTGGGGCATTATGCGCTCTTCAATGCGCGTTCTTAATGTTCTTGGCTTAAATCAAATTTTATTTGAAGAGCGCATTCGAAGCACGTTCGTGGCGCGCAATGCCTCTATCCAGGCACTTGAAGCGCGTTTTGGGCGTGTTTGCTCAATCCGGAGTGCTTTCTCATTGGCTGATCCTAGGGTGCACTACAAGGCATATAAATACATGTTTTCTCATTTTTATGGTACCACTTTTGACATCAGCCCACTTTTAGATAGAGGAAGTCCTCACTCTTATATCCTTGTGTGCTTGATGCATTTTGAATGGTCTAAACTTAGTGTTTGATCATTTTGTCTTTCAATCTAGTGCAATCTTCCAATACTCCATGGATTGTCTCTAGATTGATTTGTTTTTCCAAAACCTTCACAAAAATCATATCTTTCATACATCATGTTGTGTTGCCTGCATATCTACAATCAATCTACCCACTGGCGGTTGTCACTCAGAGTGTCGGCCGACACTTATCTACTATCCTAACCCATGTTTTGTGTTTATCGCTTTCATCACTAATATGTATTAAATGGCTAATAATATTAATTGGTTAATTGTGAAAACATAAGAGTCGTTGAAGTGTTCTTGGTTAAACAAAGTAAATGCCAACCTTAAGATTGGACAAAAAGGGGTGCCTAACACTAGGGGTGTACACGGTCCGGATCGGATCGGATTGACATGAATTCAATCCTAATCCGCGAGCCACGGTTTCTAGAAAATACAATCCGTGTCCAGACCAAAAGTCTCACGGTTCGGTTCCAATCCGATCCGCGAGTCACGGATCGATTCCGATTTTATCCACGGATTACATGTTACACGCAAATAAGTGACAAACAGTTTGATCAAAGTAAAATCCTAAAAAATCCAAAGTAGAAAACAGAGAGACCTTAGATGGAGCATGTGATGGAGCCACAACCAAGGCCTAAACAAGCAACAGTAGAAGTATGTAGCTTAGTTCAGTTACATAGGGGAATAGAAACATGGGCAGTTTAATACAAAAGAAAAAAAAATAGTGAACAACTACTGAATGCAGTGAACAACAACTGAATTCATCAAAGTCCAATACAAATGCAAGGTAATGGAAAACATCAAAGTCCAATTCAAATTAACAATATTTATAGGAGATAACAGTATAACCCTATATCAAATTGACAATATTTTGATAAAAGTGGTAAAATTATATATAATAAAAATCTCACGATCCGGATCGGTTAATCCACGGTTTCAAAATCAAAATCCGTGTCCGGACCGCGAGTCTCGGTTTATTATTTTTTGAATCCGTGTCCAGACTATTAATCCACGGTTAAAATCCAAAACGTGCGGATCGGTTCGGTCCGGACCGGATTCACGGTTCACCAATTTTTTTGTGCAGCCCTACCAAACACCTTCCCCTTTTCTTACCTTTGGCACCCGAAAGTTGAAATCTCGATACGGTTTCTCAGTTTTCTAATATCAAGTGGCGGCTCTAAAGAAATAAGGTACTGCAATGGACACCTCGACGCTATAATATTACATTAGACGCCAAATTGGCCACCTTGTGTGGCGAGGCATGCCCCACGAGGGCGCAAAGGAATATCCACAGGTCCCACCATCAATTGTGAGAGAGGATGTAAACTTTGATGCATTTTTGCTTTTATAAATTAAAAATCAAAAGTCTAGAAAATTAGGATTGAGGATTTGGAGGCACAAACACATTCGTATAGAGTATATCTTGATTGATACTTGCCTGCTACTAGTTAATGGAGTAATTAAGAGTTGTGGCCTTTTCATATCTATTTTAAGAAAAAGTGATTTCGATCTAGTGTGCCCGTGCCCGGTATGCTTTTTTTCAAAATTAATGTGATCTGACTAGTTATTAAACGGTATCCGATCAACATGAATTTTTGAAAGGTTGAAGTACTCAACGAGATCTAAGTAATGTACGATTCTGATCATCAATGTGGGCTCGGTATGGGTCCAAAAAGAGCATAACTGGACGGGAAGTTTCTCTCCATTACTGGAGAGGAGCCGGATCCTTATTTTAAGGATGTTTATTTCTTAAGATAAATCAAAAGGACTCCGATATTTTCACCATGTATGGGAGGAAATCATTCCAATTTTTTCCGGTACTGGCTGTAGCACCTACCCACTCGTTCGAGGACAAAATCATTTTAATTTTTCTCAATAATTAAAGGACTCAGGCATGTTTCTTTGGTAAAGACCATCCGGTGTCAGATAACCACATTGGCCCCGACTAATCCGGATTCGAGCCGGGTAGGACCACAAAGGCGGCAAAGCTCTCTCAACCAAGTTTTAACACAACTGCATTCCCAAGTCTCGAACCCAAGATCTTGGTTAAGCTAGCACAGCCCCTTACCAGCTGAGCTACGTGCTTGGTGGTAAGGACTCAGGCATGTTTCACAAAGGAAAGATCACCGTAATTTCACAAAGACGCACTATAAATCCGTAGTGCATTTTGCACAAATTCTGGGTTGATGTGGTGGGAACACATTCAACAAAAGAATAACAACCAAATCTTTTTTGCTAAGTAAGAAAACAAAGTCGTGATAAGGATGTTGAAAACATTCACAACCTAAAGTCAAGGAAATTGGGCTTAAAATATTTCTGGCGGTTAGTAGTGGCGTGGCACGTAAGGTTAGGCTACGACGCCGCTTTTCTGCTGCTGCTGCTGTTGTTGCCCTCGTTCGTTGCATCTGTTTTGGTGGAACAAGTTGTATTATCTGCATCACTAGGTAAATGGAGTAAGAGTACAAGGCTTTGCTCAGCTTTGATAAAGACCTCAAATAGACAGCCACTTAGAGCATCTGCGACAATTGTGGCCATTTTTTAAGAGTCGAAGTCATTTTTTGGCTTGTTATAGTTTCATTTGGTCAAGATTTGACAAAAATGCTCCGATGGTGTTAAGAGCCATTTTGTGGCCGGTATTACTTACAGTCCATGGATCACATCCACATAAAACAACCATTGAATTGCTCCCACGAGCCATTTAATCGAAACCCTTGCAAGAAATGACACGCGTCATATTCACGGTCAAGCCATATTTTGGCTCCCAAAATGACTCCCTATTGGGGAGAGACGAATTTGGCCACAGAAATAGCCAAGCCATTCTATCTTCTTCTTCTCTGTTTTTAGCCGTTAGCAGTGTCCGACCTTCTTTACAATTCTCTTTTCCAAAAGTAAGCCATTCGCCCCAAAATAGAAGAATTCAAGGGAAAATTCTCACGGCATAACCGAAAGATTTATCTCCATTTTTTACTTTCTATGAAGGTGATTTTGTTCACACTCCCTAAATGAGGGAGAACTTCACCCTCACTCTGATTGATGAAAAAAATGTGGAGTCCACGGAATCAAATACCCTTCTTGGTAATAATATGGTTAGTTTGTAGTGGACCCCACACTTTTTTCACCAATCAAAGTGAGGGTGAATGTCACTTCATTTAGTGAGTGTGAATGAAATCGCCCTGAGTTCTACCACTTGAGCTAACACGTTATTGCTACGGTTTGTCTTCAATTTAGCAAGTGATGTATAGAAGAACCACTTGGGAAGTTGTAACTGATATATCCACAAAAGTGAAAGATAAGGTACCCTTTCCGTTGGTGACAAGGACTTCATGCCAAATTCCAGCCAAATATTAAGTTCACATAATGCCACTCTCCTACTCATCTCCTTTTGCTTGTCACCCTCACACCTGCCTCGTGAATCAACTCTTAGGTAAATCAGACACAAGTGAAAATCTCTAACTTTAGGCAGCCCTTTAGCTTTGGCCTTTGCTAGGAAATACCGTAATCGTCCTAAATTTTGTTTTATAGCAGGCCGGGACAATTTACGCGCTTTTGTACTAGTCCTATAACCTTGAAATTAATGACCAGAGAAACATCAGTAACCTCAAAGTTATTTACCATTGGCAAGAGTTAAACACGCGCACTTGGAGAGTAAGTCCCTCGTTGTCATATTCTCACTCAATCAATCCTTTGTGTTTAATAGTTCTCATGAAAAATAACATCTTTCAGCCGCGTTTATTCTGTACTCAAAAGTACAGAAAATTTCAATTTTGGTCATCAACTTCCCTTGAAATTTTTGCAAAGTGTCTTTCTGGTGCACTACTAATTGTGACTTAGAAAAGAAGTTAAATAACAACATTAAATGTACCTTCACTGCCAAGTCAATTAGGTATTCTAAACAGTAATTATCATACAAGAATCAAGTCATACGGTACCTAAGCGGATGGTATATTCCGAAAACCCAACTTGGATGCATTACCAACCTCAAATTTATTGGATAAAGAATTAAACAAAAACATGGTCAAGTGTGCAAGTTTTACCAGTAAATATGGACGTAGGTACAATCCGGAGAGCACCCCACGGCTTTGACTAACATTGACCTCTACACGAAACATGCGAAGGATGAACACGTAGTGAACAGTAGATTGATTGCAAACAATGATCTGTCCTTATATTGGAGTCAAACCAACCACACCTGCGTATACAGGTCTGCAGTAAGAACTTGAAGCGAAGTTAAAAGGATATCTCTTTGGAACAATTTAGAAGAGTATATCTACATACACGATAATGGGTTTTCAACAGACATGGAACTTTTAAAAGAAGTGGCAGCTTGTCTCAGTAGAGTTCTCTTAATAATTAGAAGCGGCGGGAGATTTAGAAATTCAATGTGCTAATTTGTAGGACAAACTAACAGGTAGAGAAAGAAGAGTACATCTAAGTTTAAAGGTAGAATGGATGAGTGAATCTGTGAGGGTATATAGTTCCCCTCAAAGAACGGATGACAGTGGAAAACAAAGATCTACTAGAAGGGTCAAAGATGTACTTCATGTTGGTAGGCTAGTACGATTGAGCGGCACATTATACAACCACAGGTACAACATAATGCAATAGATACAATTTTTATTTGGCATTTCAATATCCTTTAAAGAAACTTCACAACCACAGGTTCAAGTTTGAGAGTAGCCATTTGCGCACTTGTAGTTAGATTGAAATTTACACCACTTATCTTGGAATCTGGTGGTTTCATTTGTTTGTAGATGAAATAATCCAACGTGAGTTTACAACCTCTGGTGGGTCAAATAGTAACAGAAAAGATGTGCCCCGTAATTTGGGAAAACCTGCAACCATATAGCAAAATAGCACGCTTTCTAACTCTAGACTCAGTGAATCAATCAACTATGATGCAATGTAAAGGGACGATAACCAACTTGTCGACACTGGGAACTTATAAATTGATTGAATATCTATATATCATTAGCTTATTCTTCCACAGTGTCTCCAAGATTCCTTCAGTGGGAGTCATGATTAGCATACCAAGCTATAAGTTTTTCCTTTCTTTTTTTCTTCCCCTTTCCAGCTAGACAAGACAAATTAAGCCTAAACACCACCACGCACTTTTAAATGCCACACCAGCGCTTTTCTCACCATGCTACAACCATCTTTTGCACGACCCATTAGATTATTTATAGCCATTATGCTCAAACAAGCCCAAAAAAAAAAATAAATAACTACTCCCTCCGTCGCATAAAGTTAGTCCTCTGTGAAATTACGTGCAATTTATCTACTAAACTAATTTTTCCTTTTTTTTTTTTGCACCATTCAAAAGATCCCATAAAGTTAGTACCCTACGAAATTACGTGCAATTTTCAAGCTTAAAAACAATGTACTTACCGAAATATTTTTTGTGCGATATGGATCTTGTTTGATATTTTTCGACGAGATCTTTTGAACGGTGAAAAAATAAATAAATAGAAATGAAAAGGATGTACTTACCGAAATTTTTTTTTTTACAATATCGATCTTGTTTGATATTTTTCGATGAGATCTTTTGAACGGTGCAAAAAAAAAATAGATAAATTAGTTTAGTAGATAAATTGCACGTAATTTTGGTAGCGGACTAACTTTACAGGACAAAGGGAGTATAAGGTTACTTGCTCTTCAAGCAGACAAACAAGAATCAACAAAGAAACAGACAGGGGAAACAAGTAGAAGAAAGTGGAGGTCATTAGCGTACCACATGCCAGTCGTCCACCTGCATTGCCAGTCGTGAGGCTAAGTTCGTGACCACCTACAAAAGAACAATAACAGGAAGGAACTGAGTGAAATATCATCAATAGACAGACGATGGTAGATTGGTAGTCTTTCTACATATATTACTGAAAACTAGGTCAAGTAAAACATTTACACCTGCAGACAACAATTGCAATTGAATATAGACTAATAAACGTGAACTTTTACCCTTTCCAAGATCGTCCTCAAGCTCATGAACAACAAGGGCCCTGCCAATAACTGCATTAGGCCCACTAAGCGATATCTGCACATGTCAGCCAATGGAGATAAGTAATGGTTGCCAATGACGTCCCCAAATCCTAAACAAGTACTATAGAGTGCATACGAACAATCAAACACGAACATTACCTGGCTATCCAAAATTTTTGCCTCCGCCACCCCTGAATTATACAAAGCAACAAAAAGTTCAGTAATTGGTATGACCAAATGATTCAAAAACTTGAAAGAAAGATGATCAAACCATACTTACCATCAGCATTAGCAATAATGTTTCCCAGGTCACCCGCATGACGGATATTATCTTCAGGAGCACCATGTGTCAATTTATTTGGATTAAAATGTGCTCCTGTTACATACACAAACAAAAGAAAAACAATAATACGCCAAACAACAAAAAACTTCAGCATCTCATTAATCAAAATAAAAAGTAAACTTCAGCATCTCAATGATCAAAATAAAAAGTAAAAACATCATTTCCACCAGATCAAATGTCAATTATCCGCCAAACCTGTTGATATACATCCATTGGTTGTATCTCCATACTCATGCTACACAACATTAAAACAACAAACAAAAGTTATGTGCTACACTAGATCAAGCTAATGAAATAAATTGAGGAGATACTCACTAGATGGAAACCATGAGGTCCTGGAGCAAGTCCGGTTATGCGAACATTCACGGAAGTCGGACCTGTTGGAAAAAATATCCACTTCACAAGTTCTCATTTTCAACTGAATTGCTTACAAACATAACAAATGCCCATTCGAAAGATTGTATCATTGCAGTGGGTAATGTTGAAAAAACAATAACAATCTTTCACAAATTCTCATTTCCAACTCAATTACTTATGGATAAAACCCACACGACATTCAAAAGATTTGCAGTGGGTATTTACAACAATTGCCGCTTAACCAATTCTCAATTCAACTCAATTACTCGAATATGGGGATAGCATTACCCATTTCCCCAATTCTCATTTTTAATTCAAACACTTACATATGTATTCTACAAAGCACGTCAATTTTTCCAAAGAATTACAGTAGTCCATCACAGCTGAAAAAACTACACCCATTTCAAAAAAACTCATTCCCAGCTCAATCACTTATGCATACCCCATACAGTCTAATATCAAACACATATTTTCATCACAATTGAAGTGGTTAAAAGCTAATTAGCTAAAAAGAGAACAGACCCTCGTTTTCTTGAGTGAGGGTGACGACGCCTTCGACATTGGAATTTCCCTTGAGGACGGCGACGGCCTTCTTGGCGGAGGCCACGGCGGTGAGGGGCTTCGGGGCGGTGGCGGCGAGGGTTATGGATTGGCCGGTGAAGCTCTTTAGGGAAATTCCTTGAAATGGAGAGAGGAGATGTGGGTTATTAGGGGTTGAGAATACAACTGGGTTAAGCAGGATTTGGGAAGGGTTAAATGAGAAGAGGATTGTGTGAGCGGCCATGGCTGCGATTGCGGCTTGCATTTGCAGAGGATAGAGGTGTGAGAGCTTTCTGTTTTCTCTTCAACGGTTCCTCGATTAACACTGTATTCTTTTTATCCATATGGACCTGTTTTTTATTTTTTTTATGTATTTATTTTCTTTTGCAGGTGATTTTTTTTTTTTATTCGTCATTCCTAATTTATTACATCGGCAAAGGGGGAATGAGACTCGCAAAGGGGGAATGAGACTCGATCCGAGGATGTAGGTGATTGGAAAATAAAAGCAAGGTTACACTTGCGCGACAAATACAGTAACTGTAAAAAAATAAAAAATAAAAAATGGCACACTTCAAAAAAAATGATGCGAATCTTGTAGCTAAAGGCACTATACCCTTGTTGTGCACTTGATCGGATTGTTCATTTTGATAATGTATGGCTTAAATTTAGTCAAGTAATTAATGGTTCAGATTATCGAGAGCTAAGATTAAATCTGAGTTGTTTGGCTCGAAATAAACGGTCGGATAGAGAGTACTATAGGAACCCCAAATCTGTAAGCACTCGAAATGAACTAAATTTAAAGATATGCAGACGATATAAATAACAAGACGACGTGATTAAGATTTTTATACATCTGTTTTCATTTATTTTATGTTCCTAATTCAAATAAACACGATTATATCCAAGAGTAACGTTTCAGAAACTAATTTAAGAGTTATGGGATGATTATTAATGAAAGTCAAAAGTACATAAATGTAACTAATTTAAGGGTTATGGGAAGATTATTAATGAAAGTCACAAGTACATAAATGTAGATAAACCATGATGATCTAGACTATTATTATAAGTGCATGCCCATGCAGTGCCTAAAGGCACGCCTTGAGCAATCAACGCACATGTCTGTATTTGTGTCTGTGTCCGTACTTATTCTTTATGGTCCTTCAAATTTCAGAGAGGGAGAAGGAGAGAAGGTAGGGAGAGAGAATGTAATTTGAATTTTGAAAAGGGGAAAGAGAGAGAATATGATTTGGAATTTTTATGTGTGGTGGGCCAGTGGAGGAAAAGAGGAGAGAGAGAGAGAGAGAGAGTTAACAGAGAGAGGGATAAAAATGCAATATAATGATCGGGACAAAAAATATGGCTGGCATAAAAATCGCTCTGTATTGTAATATGGATATAGATATATATGGATTCTACATACCCATTTCTTTTTCCCAAATGTGCTAGTAAACACTCATACCTTTCAAAATCCTCATTACTCAATTAAGTTGGGTAATTTATTTAAACAATTGAATCGTTGTTTTGCATCTCTAAACATATAAATCAGTCATGCAAAAAAAATTGATTGATCGAGTATCAATAATTTCTTAATTCAAATCAATTAATTAAGGTAAAGAATTTTAACGACCTATTTTTCTCAAAGAAAACGTAAGATTTTGAGATTACTATGTATCAATAAAATGAACGATTTCAATTTTATAAAATACGTTGTGAAACCTACTCTATTATGCAATAGTCTATTTGAAAAGTGTGTAAGTAGAATTTTTAAATCTAAGTTCGATTCTCTTTGTCAGCAATCTCTTGGGACAACTGGGGTTACGCCCAGTCGTTACCTCTAGGGTCTCGGAATTAGTTGAAATGCACGCAAGTTAGCCCGGACATCCGGCTAAAAAGAAATACTAGAATTTTCAAATCATTTTGTCTTCTGTCCAAATTGCCAAAACCAGGCCCTTCTCTCTCTCTCTCTCTCTCTCTCTCTCTCTCTCTCCTCTCAGAAGGCTCTCAACCAAACCACCCATGGAACTTCTCCTCCCAATACAACCCAATTAAAACCCCAAACTTCAAACCCCACCTCCCCAAACCCATGGACTCGCCCAACCCATCCTCCATGCGAGTCTTAACTCGCCCTCCAAATCTCACACCAACCCAACCCACTCTCACTCCCCCAATCCCACCCAATCAAACGGATCACCAATCCCCGTCCCCCTCGAGCGGCGTCGTCGTGGTCGGGTTCATCGGGAGGCGGAGCACAGACGTGACTCAGCTAATCAACCGAGTCGTCGACGCCAATGTGTTTGGGTCGGGTAAGTTGGATAAGGATTTAGGGTTTCAGAAAGGGGATGGTGATTGGTTCAAGTGTCGGCGAATTAGTTACTATGATGATGACGAAAATGGGATTCTTTATTTGCAATTTTCTTCTACTGTTTGTCCGGCCATGGAAGAGGTTTACGATTCTTCTTCTTCTTCTGGGTTTGATTCGGTTTTGGAGGAGCGGGAATTTGGGGATCTTCAAGGAATGCTTTTTATGTTCTCTGTAAGTTTTTTTTTCCCCACTAATTAGTTGCTAAAATTTATTTGCTTTCAGTGGATTAGTGTTTTCAATGGGTTAATTAGTTGGTACTCTGAAACAATTAAGACATTCCAATAGTTTGAGCTACAACTCGTGTTTGACTTCGAGATGACTATTACTGTAAACAACCTTGTTGAAGTTTCAAATTAAGTTTGAACTGCTCACTACTCAGCCCAATCAGCTTGTAATGTTTACAAAAGCTAAGCTACTCAAGCTCAGCTCACAGGGCCTCGATTGAAGTTTCAAATTAAGCTTGATCGACTCTTTACTTGGCCCCATAAACTTGTAAGCTTTAGAAAATCCAAGCTACTCTAGCTCAGTTCATGGTGGCCTCAATTAGACCTTGTTTGTGCTTGGTTTGACAGATAAACAACGAACTTGAACACATTTTTTAGCCTCATTAACTTTCGAATCAAGTTTGGACAACCCACTATTTTGCTCAATTAAGCTCACTTACAGCCCTAAGGCTAATAGCAACTACTCTCGTGGATATTAGAAAAATTGAAAAAGCGTAATGAACTGTATTCCAATGTTTGTCTAATTGTCTTAAGTCGAGCAAAGTCAGAGAAAGCAATACACCAATATTGTTTTATGTAAAAGCAATTGAGCAATAATAGTATCACAAACAGTGAAAAATAAATATAGAAAAGTGGAATGTAAAAAAGAGAAGTGTTGAGTACTATAATTGAAGGACCAACTCCCTTTTCAGCACAGTGCCCAAGCATTTCAGCAGCTGATGCAACTAGTGTATTGTGTGATTTAGTTATCTTGCTAGGAAACATTTGCGAGTATGTAAGTGTTCTGGTGGGGCAACTTGGGAGTAAGGAAGGGATTTAGCAAGAGGACTCTATGAAATGTAATACCTGAGGTATAGGTATTTTGCTACTCTTCTAGCTTGGAGCACTCAATAATGCATTAGATTAATTAAAGAGAAGTGAGAGCTATAGAAGGTAAGGACGGGTAAGAATGGATGAGGTAGCTGTTCGTTTTTGTTGGGTTCCTATCCTCATAGCTCGGGTGTTAAAGAGCACATTTCCTCTTCAATTTGGGTTAAGGAAATGAGATGAAAAGTAGTAGGCAATTCTCAAAAGATACTATAATTTTGTTTTGTTACCTAGTACTTTTTTTGAACAACTACTAGTAAATTATTTTTTTGTCTTTATCCTGTTATTTGGCGTATTCTAGGTCCAGACTCCAGACATAGCATCAGAGTTGCTTGTCACCAGTGTGAAAGTTAAAACTAAAAGATGCTCATCAACTTGTTTTAGCATTTTAATTCTTGTGAAAACTTTATTTTTCTAAGAGAATGTACTTCAATTAAGAATTTAGGCTTGTAGGTTTATTTGCGATTTTTATGCCACTTAGAGGTGATGCATTCTTGAACGAAAAGTATACGTAATTTTCAAACTTTATTAAGTGACTAAATTTGCATTTAGTATGCAGGTTTGCCATGTAATCATATTTATTCAGGAGGGGTCACGCTTTGATACCCAGATCTTGAAGAGACTTCGTATTCTGCAATCTGCCAAGCATGCAATGGCCCCCTTCAACAAATCTCAAACTACACCATCCTCAACATCTAGTTCTCATTCTTCATCATCGCGATCCTCTGTATCAGGAGTATCTTTTAACAATCGGTCTCCTGGTAGAAGTGGTGTTATCTTAAGTCGCAATGCGTCAGCAATGTCAATTAGGTCGGGTTTAGGTTCATACACCTCACTGTTTCCTGGACAGTGTACTCCGGTTATACTTTTTGTTTTTCTTGATGATTTCTCAGACATTAATACCGGTACTAGTAATACAGAGGAGACAATTGACACATCCTCATTGAACCAGTCTTCAAGTTTGAGCAATTTGGCTAGGACAAGCCTACCTCCAAAAGGGTCACCACCAGTTGTTGTGCTCGCACGACCTGTGAATAAATCTGAAGGTGGATTCAAGAAGAAATTGCAGTCGTCCCTTGAGGCACAGATCCGTTTTTCAATTAAAAAATGCCGGACGCTTGCAGGATCAGAAACTAGTCATGCTGGTTCAAGAAGTGGGGCCATCTCAAATTCAGCACCTCTATTTTCGCTTGATGCATCCAAAGCAGTTGCATTGTTGGATATATATTCAAACCAGAGTGGCAAATCTCTAGATTTTGCGACTCGCCTCGTGGAAGACGTTTTGAATGGGAAGGCAACCTCAGATTCCCTTTTGCTTGAAACCCATAGTCAGAGTGCAACCCAAGAAGACATTGTATCTGTGAAAGAGTTCATTTACAGACAGGCTGATATCTTAAGAGGAAGAGGGGGAGTGGCAAGTAACGCCAACAGTGGCTCAGCAGCTGGCGTTGGTATGGTGGCTGTCGCTGCAGCTGCCGCCGCTGCATCAGCTGCATCCGGAAAAGCTTTTACTGCTCCTGAACTTCCTAGTGTTGACATCTGGGTATCTTCTAGTCTACGTATTTTACAGGGGATTCTCTCTGCAGAAAGTGGGTTAATAATTGAATCTGAAAGCAGTAAAAGAAACCCGCATCAGAAAAACACTGTTGAGCCTGCAGTCGAAGGAGTTGTTTCAAGAGTTACAGAGAATCCTCTACACACTGCATTATCTTGTTTGGAGAGTGGTAAAGGACTTAACACAAAGTTTTCAACTTTGTGGTGCCAAAGGGCCCTTCCCTCTGCTAAGGAGGTTTATTTATCTGATTTGCCTGCTTGTTACCCAACTTCAAAGCATGAAGTGCAGTTGGAGAAGGCTTTGCGTGCTTTCTGTTCAATGGTCAAGGGACTCGCATTGCCACTTTACATGAAACAGTTGGAGGAAGAATGCACATCTATTTGGAGCTCTGGAAGGCAACTGTGTGATGCAGTCAGTTTGACAGGAAAACCATGTATGCATCAGAGGCATGATGTTGAGACTGATGGCTTGGTTTCAATAGACGTGGTGAAACCACATTCAAGTGGATTTGTTTTCCTTAAAGCCTGTGCTTGTGGCCGTTCACGGCTACTGCAATCTGATCCTTTTGATTTTGAAACTGCTAATATTACTTCCAGTAATTTTGCAGATTGTGACAAACTTCTTCCTTCACTCCAGTTACCACAGGTGAAGAATGTAGGACCCATTCAGCCGTCGTCATGGAATTTGGTTCGAGTTGGTGGTGCAAAATACTACAACCCTTCTAAAGGGTTACTTCAGAGTGGGTTCTGTGCCACTCAGAAATTTCTTTTGAAGTGGAAAATAGTTCTTGAGAAACCGAAAAATCAACATGATTCGTTATCCACTGCTGTGCGACAAGGTTCTGTGGTTAGGTTGGGTACAGAACCCTCGAATGGATCTATTACCGGAGGAGAACTAAAAAACCCTATCGCGGAAGAATTGCAGAGTGGAAATAATATGCAAAGGGATCGTTTGTATGAAAACAACCAAACTGATGAAAAAAAGCTCAGCTTTGGTAGAGGTATCCCTAGTTTTACAATGAGAAAGCCATTTTCTGAGGTTGTTGCTGGATCAGCAGCTGCTATTTCAGGATTCCCTCCTTTACAGTCAAGGAAACAACTTTCTGTTGGTTCTGAAAAAAGTACAAAGCAAAGTTCTACAAGAGACAGGGTTGCAGAGAGGGTTCATCATACTGCTGATAGTCAAGGATCTCAACAATCCAAAGAGATCTCTGATGTTCAGGATGCTGTAAATGGAAGTGAATTTGATGTCAACAGATATAGAGAGGGTAATCCCATTTTACAGATAGGTAGCAATGTTGTTCCAGTCAACATGAGTAGTTGTCAAAAGATCGGATTAAGTGATTCTTCGAAAAATGGAACCGCGTATGTCGGATTTGAGCATGAGTGTCCTCGTGGCCACCGGTTCATATTGACCACTGAGCATCTCAAAGAACTTTGCTCTCCATATTCCTTGTCTGAAGAATCTCATATCCCCTCATCCATCGAAAACTCAGACAATAAAAGGCCAGATCCCTCGAAATTGGGAAGGAATGGTACCCATGGTAAAGCTCATCGTAACTCAAACAGGATGAACGGTAGTGCTGTTCGAAAGGTGAGAAATATGGATAAGACCAAAGAGATAGCTGTTGATGGTGACCTGGATGGAAAACAACAGACCCGGAGTTTTATTGGCATGCCAACACTAAATGAATCAGTCAAAGATAGCCTTCATTCTGTTAGCATCGATGATGGTGTTTTCTCCTTATTGAATAGAAGTTTACCTATTTACATGAACTGTCCACACTGCAGGACCTCTAAGAATAAGAAGGAAAACCCTAAGATTAAATTTGCTGGAACAATGTCACAGCTGCAGAGGATCTTCTTGGTATGAACTCTTGCACAGGCCTTTGAGTTCAATAGCCTTTTTGACATAATTGCAGAGGATCTTCTTAGTATTTAACTTTTGAGAAATAACTTCTTGTTTCCTGTGAAATTCAAAAGGTTCTTCCGTGTTTTCATCGCATTGCATGGTTAAATTTTCATTGATGAATGGTGCATCAAAAAAGTGAGCCAAAAACAACTTGTATAATGTGATGTAATTTATTATTGAAAATGCTACGAGTTGTTTCTTTATTACCATTTGGAGATGGTAGTCATTTTCTGCAGGCTTGCACGTAATACGTATAGAGTGACGAAATTTTAAAGTCAAATTCTTTGTGGATTACAGCTGGGCCATTAGTGTCAGTAGTATATTGATTGCATCCTTCATTTACTTTCGCATTCTGTCCTTATTTAGTATCGACATTGAATTCAGAACATTACATGCTCTCTCGATATTGTCTGACAGCTTGATATGGGAATAATATGGCTGTGGAAGTTTATTTACGTAGTATTCACTGTAAACTAACATTTCTTTTGATTCTGTAATGTGCTATGTTGTGCTTAGGGTTATGGTTTCGTCTTGTAGTGTCTTCATAACCTTTACAGTTGGCCTCATGTACTGTGCATTTTGCTTTGCAGGTCACACCTCCTTTTCCAGTCGTTTTAGCTACATGCCCGGTTGTACAATTTGAGGTCTGTCTCAGCTCTTTGGTTTGAATTTCCTGATGCAGAACTAAATTATTTGCCTTTATACCCAAGTAGTTAAATAATTTTTGCTGGACTCAACCAAGCAGGTAAGAAAAAACTTACTGATCTTTGTTAACAATGTAACATCAACTACATTTCCTTTGTTAAGTTTGATGGGGAGGCCATTATTCTTGATAAGAAGTTTATAGTGAACCAGCCATGAAGGTAGGACATATAATCGTCTCTCTTAATCCTGTGTCTTTGTCGTGCTATTGCAATTGTTCCATGTGAAAGTGCAGATGTGTATCCAGATGGGGCAATGTATGTCTTATTTGTTTGGTTGGGACAGAATATAATTTCACTAACATATTTATCCAAATTCATGACAAATAAATCATGTATCTAATCACCTAGAAAATGGGAGGGGTCCAATTTTGTAATGTGGCCTTTGATTTTGGGGCTGAATATCCCGTTACCGAAGGAAATGTACATTGGGTTCCATCTATGAATTGCATCCACTTTCCCAATGTTGCTATTCTTGAAAATTCTTCTGTTTTGTTAGCATGTATTCTGTGCTTTTTGTATCCAAGCCACTATGCGTGGTTGTTTTCTTTGGAATTTCATTACATAATATGAAACTGGTTTTTATGTGCAGGCATCATGCCTACCTCCTTCTGTTCCTGACCGTGAACAAAAGTTGCAGTTCACCTTTGGATGCCCTGTGATCTTACCACCGGAGAGTTTCCTATCCCTTAGACTCCCTTTTGTTTATGGTGTGCGACTGGAGGATGGGAGTCTGCAATCTTTTAGACCTTTTGAACACCAACCAGAAGCGACTGCCTGGATTGCTGAAGGTACCACATTGCAGGTCATTTCCAAGGGAAGCACCATGTTTGATGGATCCTCTGAAAATTTGAACTGAGGAACCTTACAAAGTTGGAATCTGATTTTTGCTTCCGTAACAAGCTCGGGGGCATATTTTTATGAAGAGCCGTCTAGACTCAGGTGAATTTTACTCTCTTTCCAATTTTTAATTTAATTCTCGCATACGTCATTGTTGAGTTTATTATTTTATTTGTTCCAACTTCTTTTGCGTGTTTCCAGTTGTTCCCTACCATGGTTGTATCAAACATGATACAGTTATGCGATTTTTTTGTGGCGGTGGGGGTTTTGAAATGCAAGGTTATGCGATAATGGTTAGATTCCTTAGAATGCGTGAAGTATGAACCTTTGAATCAAGTAGAGATAAGTGCGGAGCAACTGAGCATATTGTTTTCAGTTGCCTACAAAATTATTGTCAGTTATCTGGTTCCTGTTAGATTTCTTGGAAGGGTCCAACCTAAAACCAATTGGCAATAGGTGGAGTAGCCTTAGAATTTATTAACCAAGCTTGGATGGCCTGGATAGGCAATGTGGGACAAGTCTTTAACACTCCCCCTCACGTGCAGCCCGGATGCACGTGGAGGTGACAGACCAGGAGACGAAGAAGCGACTCGGGCAGAAAGATGAGATTGACGAGACTCTCCCACGCGAGGTGAGGCCACCCAAGACCTAGCTCTGATACCATGTTAGATTGTTAACCACCAACTCATCTAAAAGCTTAAGCTGTTAGAGAGAGGGTTAACTATATTATTTATATTCTCAACACCATCATTGTGGTTTCACGAAGCGGAAATGTTTAAAAATAAGGTCTAGCTCAGATGAGGATATTTCAGTGGACATACTGTGCTGTGACTGCATAATGTACAAGATTGTCCCAAAGTGGGAGAAATAACTAATAACCCAGGCGATTAGGTTTTTCATTGGCTTTGACAATTGTGAGTTGATCAATTGACATCAAGGTTGCCCGTGCTTTATATATAGCCCTAGACGAAGGCTTGAGGGGGGCAACCTATGTAATTACTTCTAAAAGACACGTCCATGATAGGGATGATGTAATACAAGAGGCTTAATCATATGTACTACAATGCACCTCTGAATATTGGTCTTTAAGTTGAATTTTGTTCTGGATCTGTTGGCAATTGAGTTTGTAGAATTGATTTGTAGTGGTTATTGATACTTTTCATAGGTAACCATTCCTTTTAGATACCGAGTATATAGTTGATAGTTATAGAGTTGTGTACTAGCTAATTAAACTTGTCAGTTGTCTTTTACACAAAGAAAGGACTTCTAACTTCTCAGGTCTTCTGGGATGAGAGTAAAGTTCTGAACCAGGAACATTAAAATTTTGAGCTTGAATATTCCAATCAGCATTCTCGACACGTGATTGTACCCTGAGTTGCAAATCCAGTTCCATTTTCTTGAACAAGGTGTGTGCCCACCATCTTCTGGTGGGCATCGCCCTGTACTTGGCAAAAGGACTTCATATTGCCTATCCTCGACCAATAATAGTCAAGCGGGTGCTTGATGAGATGTCTATTTTGATTTTTGTTTCCATGACATGATGGAATTATGTGAGATACTGGAAAGTGCTCACTTGACGGTATCCTGGGCAGGACATTAAGGGTAATGCTAGGGTAATGCTGGAAAGTGCTCACTTGACGGTATCCTGGCCAGTCCACATTCTGTGTTGAGGACTCTTGTTCCTTTTCAGTAGACTAACTTTGAAAGGTGAACCGGGCCAAATTATTTGATCTATGTTAGTAACTTGGTATTTTCTTGATTGTTTGTTCTTTCAAAAGGATAATTTAAGTTAATGCGCTCTGGTAATAAGTATGTAAAATTGGTCCGTGCTCACGGCTCAATATTACCCTTAATGTTCTGAGTTTGGACTTGTAATTCGTGCGAGTTGAATTTTTTAATGGATAATTATATGCAGGATAAGGATTTTCATTGTTTGACCTTATGGTCCAGTTGGGGACTTGTGAGCTGCTGTCAGATGTAAAAAAATTAGAGAATGTTCAGCCTCACCAGGTATTAAGTGTTTCGCTTACGTCACCACTGTGAGAAACTAAAATTTAATCAGTTCTGTTGTCTAGACATAGATCTCATCGTGAGCTTCTTTTCTTACAGTTATCAATAGGACTTCTAGATGGCTCCTGTGGTCTTGCCTGAGTTGTAGAACGCCGTTGCATCAAGGTATGTGTTGTTTATCTTCGCATGCCCTGGCAGTTGGTTATATATTCAATCAAGTGGATCAGGGTCTCTGCATAATTGGTTTGTATGGAAAATCCAAAATGCAGAATGTTGTTGATTGCATGATTTCTCCTAGAAGACATATTGATAAACAATCAGAATGGATAATGCATAATGCGCAATGTTGGAATTTATTTAGGCTGTGTTTGTATCATGAATTTGTGGAGGATTATATAATGGTGAAGAAAGAAGTGAAGAATTTATTTATACTGTGTTTGGATCATGGATTTGTGGAGGATTATATAAGGTGAATGAAAGAAGTGAAGAATGAAATGGTGAAGCAAGGAAGCTCTATTCATTTCTTTGGTTTCTCCATCATTTGTCTTCGTATTAGTATATCCCTCCAAATCCAAACACAGCCTAAGTAGACTCTTAACTTTGTACGCTAGAGGGTAAGATATTGAAGCATGAAGCCTTCACTTTTTCCATACTCACTCCAGTGTTGATGTGAATGGAAGTTGAAAAAGTAAAATTGGTGGAGCACATTATGAACGATTAGGTCGCACTGATTCAGATATTTCAAATGCAGGTGAAGCCCATTCAAACAAGAATTCGATATAAAACATCCATATGACTTCGATTTCCCAGATAATACATGGGCTGTTACTCTAGTCTAAAGAGGCCATGGAAAGTGTTGTCATCAGAGGCAACCTCACAACTGTTTGATCTGTCGCAACGTGAGGGGAATATTCATTTAGCAAAGCCAGGACATAGACTACATGCAGAATGCAAACAGCCCAACGAAAGCGAATGCTGTGTTGAGGACATCCAGACATATTTTGTAAGACTGAGGGCTACTGCAACTGTTTCAGGCTCGTTTCCTTGCGCCATGTTATTCTTGATGTCTTCTTGTCTGTTGGCTTTTGTTTCTTTTGTGTTATGGATCCTTTTCTGGTCCCTATGTCTTTTTTGCTCTAAATGTTCAATTTTCTTGATCATGCATTTAATCACCTTTGTCTATTTGGTGTCGTGGATCCTTCTTTTTCTGGTCCCCTTTTTTTTTTCTTCATTGTAATCAACATGGACCACTTCTTGATCAACTCAGAAACTATATGGGATGGAATCAAACTTGTTTTAGCAGTTTCCAACTGTATGCTTGTGCAAATTTCTATCCTCAAAATCACCTTTCACATTCTTATGAGCTGGAGTAACGTTTGTGGTGCATTTGGTGGAAGTCTGTTATGATATGTTTGGGTTCTATCGTCTTGCGAAGGGAATGCAGAGGGATAGGGTTTGGCAACTCTCTCCTCCTGATCCCTCAGCTAATCAACCACCGAATACTACATACTTAGTCACCATTCGAGGATTTTTTAACATAGGCTATAACACACTGGAACTCAAATTACTCGTGCTTCATTTTTGGATAAGGTTTTAAGAACCAGTCCATCGTCACCGTAATATCTTAGGTTCGGGGGCTTGGTTACAAAGGGGGGAGGGTTCTATGGCACCCCCCTCGCCCGACCCGAGAGTTGGTCTCTACTAGGTGTTTGTGGGATTTAGAAAATGTTCATCACCCAACTTTGTTCAAGAAAAAGGGATATAAGGAATAGGGAGCAATCATACAAAGACAAGAACAGTGAATAAACTATGGTGGATGCCTGTGTTTTGTGTACTACATGCATGATGATGGCATATGAATCATAGGCTAATAAGAGCGCGTAACGGTAAATAACATGGATGCCTGTGTTTTGTGTACTACATGCATGATGATGACATATGAATCATAGGCTAATAAGAGCGCGTAACGGTAAATAACAGTATTAACATCAATAAGATAGCAATAAAATGGAGCAACGTGACAATGCAAGATGTCTTAGAACAAAATCAGTTTGATCCCCTGTTCAGGGTTTGAGCGCTCAAACTGCCTCAACTTAGCAAATTTTCTTTTGATTCTGATACGTGAAAAATATGATCAAATCTCCTCTATTCTTCCAAGGCTCGAGTTTTAATGCTTGTTTGAAGATAAATAAGTGTTTAAACTTTGATTTGGACTTGCTAATAAACCAAAGAGACGAACCAAGCTGATTAGTAAACAAAAACAAACTCAGAAGCTCTTTGGAATGTTTTGAACAAAGACAAGTGGAAAAACGCATGAAAATCTGTGGTGTACCAGAAGCCAGTTTGAGCGCTCAAAGGGCGGGGTTTAAGTGCTCAAACCAACTCCATGGTTTGTGAGCTCTAGCTCTATTATCTCTCTTTGAAGCCATTTGCAAACCCACATCTCCTCTATCTTGCTAGAAATATGAGTTTTATCGCCCTTTTAAAAAGAACATGAACATTTTGAGCTTATTTTGATCTTGCTTGAGGAACAAACATGGGATAATCAAACTGATAGGAGTACACAACAGACACAGAGACTACTTAGAGCTTGTAGGGGTTAACGTGTTAAGGAAGGATTTTCGGGTGGTTAGGTTGGCGCCGACGGGCAATGAATCCCATCATCACTGGCTAAAAGATGCTCTACAAAAAGCTGTGCTTGCACAAACGCTAGTACCTTTAAGCGCTTAAAGTGTTATCAAAGGGGCTTTGGAAGTTTTGGGTGGTTTTTTGGTTTTGGTTTGTCTAGGTCAGTTCAAGCCCTTTTTAAGCTTCAAGGTACATATTGTTGGTCTGTCATCGGGAATCACCCAAAAAAATGACCTTATATATATATACTGTAGGTATACACATTTATAAAAGAATTGCTCATATCAAACTCTTCCAGGTCTTTTTTTTTTCTTTTTTGTTTTTGTGGGATTCCTCGCAAGGATCCTTAAAAATATATTTTAAAACACATTGAACGGTTCGGATCATCAAAATTTCGATCGAAAAATGAAAGGTCCCTTGTTAGATGTGTTTCGATCGGAAAATTTCGATTGGGAAATGAAAGGTCCCTCATTAGATCATTGGTGTATAATACTCCCTCCGTCCTGATTTCTTGTCCATTTACGAGTATTTGTGCCATTTTTCAACTGCTTATATCTTTCAATCTATTTTTTCTTTTCTTTTTTTACAATTTTGAAAACTTTGTTTAATAATAATCATCAAGAACTATCGAACGAAATCCATATTGAATATATAACATTACATATTGAAAAATATAATAATTTTTTTGAGATGTAGTTGGTTAGAGTGGACAGTAAATATGGGACAGAGGGATTATATATGTGCAATATGGATCTAATTTGATATAGATCTCAATCTGTTCTATAATACAAAGTTAAAATCATAAAAAAAATATTATAGATTGAAAGATATAGGAATAATTGATACTAACAAAATGGGACAAAGGAAGTATTATATACATTATTATAAATATAATTATATATATAGGAGTAATATATTTATTGTTGTTGGGGTTTTTTTTGGCTACCAATTTTTAAAACTTTCTTCAATCTACTAGATTTTTTTTAATCTCAACATGAGTTTTATAAATGCTTTAGAAAATAATTTTTATATTTCAGAAATATATTTTTCTACATGTGTTTGATGATGGACAATCTCAATAACTATATACACAATATGTTGATAAATCATTAGAAAGTGGTAAGAGTAGAAAAATAAGATTAAAAATGTGCAAAAAATTAAAATTTGTAGAGTCTGCTGAATGACATACTTCTAACTTCTTCTTCTTTTTTTTTTTTTTTGTCATTTGTGATTCCAAATCTTTTACATGAGGGAGGGGAGAATGGGACTCGATTCCGAAATGCAGTGTGAAACATCCAAGAGCTCTACCCCATGAACTAGCCACCACTTGCGGATGGCATACTTCCAACTTACCAGTCAAATTATGTAATCCTAAAAAGGTGGCAATTTTGAAGGTAAATTTTGTAAGATGCTCTTAAGGCAAGTTTCTCAAATGATAAAATCTACATTTGATAAAATTTTAGCACTTGATTTTATCAAATGAGAAAGACGTGTGATTTTCATTTAATCACATGTCTTCCTCATTTGATACACTTTTTGCATGTGATTTTAATTTAATCACATTTCTTCCTCATTTGTTACATTTTTTTTTTGTTTGATTTAACCCTCATTTGATAAAATGTAAGTGCTAAATTATCAAATGTAAATTTTATTCACTTTGTTCACTTCACATTTCTAAAAAAAAAATCAAAAAGATTATTTCTCTATCTCTCATCTCTGCAATCATACCCCTCTCTCTAATCATTCATTTCATTTTTCTCTCTATCTATATCTAATCATTATACCTCTCTCTAATTATTACTTTTTTCAAATTTTTTATTTTTTTTTATAACCGAGGAACAGCTCTACAATAGGTCACTAATGAACCCACTACACGACCCAAACCTCGGAGGGAGCTGGCGCAACCCACACTAGCCATGGCCCCCCGCTTAGCACAGGTACTCACTCTGTGGTGAATCGAACACCTGACCAAAGGGGACTACCCCTAAAGTCAGGCACTCGCCCTAACCATTGGGGCAACCCCTGGGTGCGTTTTTTTCAAAAATTCATCCAAACATTATCTCAAAAATATTTTTCAAAAAATTCTTCTCAAAACCTCGACCAAACACGGTGACCGGTGTGGTGTAATTGGGTCACGAGGCAAGCGGACCAATCAATCATGTCGTGTCAATTCCTTTACAGTGTAGAGTTGTCACCAATCAGAGAGCAGAGGCTGCCCGCCAGCCTGGCAGGTTAAGAGATGGGATAATAGACACTACCAGAATGTCCCACTTCCACCTTTTTAAATTCTTTGGGTCCTTTAGGTTTCAGACAATTTCACTGACGTCCCCCTCTTTATCTGAAATTGCACTGAACTCCCCTGTCAGTCTTTTTTGAAGATGCCGTTAATGGAAATTGGTAATGTCATTTTTTACCTTGCTTATATGGAAATTTATATCTCTGAGGTCTGTTCATATGTTCCGCTATTAATTTATTTTTTTTCGTCTTTAATGCATTTATAAAAAAAATCTACATTATTTACTTTTTCTTATTCATCTAGACCATAGGAATCGGAAAAATTTAAACACTATGGACCAAATACACACACACACACACATCAATTACTATCTAATAAGGCATCTGTAACGACCCGCCCCGGATCAGCACTTCGGCGGGTCCCAAACCCGACCTGACAAGGACCCTGCACGTGATCACGACCGCACCTTGGGACTAGCTGTGGACCCCACCTAAAATTAACCTGCAAAACTGAAACCCGAAACGGGTTCCAGGAATGTGTGTGAGACATAGATATAAATCAAACAACTTAACGTTCAATTCTCATAAGAAATAAGCGTACATAACACACACAACCCAACCCAACCCATCACACATCCACGACACACAATTACAACACACCGACTGCCACGCTTCCGCTGCGCTACTCTAATACACAACCCCGACACACAGTCTAATTCTCGACACGCAGTCAAACTCGTCACACAACTAACCCCGACACGCAGTCAAACCCGTCACACAACCAACCTCGACACGCAGTCAAACCCATCACACAACCAACCTCGGCACATAGCCAGACCCGGCACACAACCTAACTCGACACGCACCCACGACACACCACCACAATAACAATATGTAACAAGATTAAACCGAAATGCATAATCAATTCGGCACGAAGCCTAAACGACATCCAAACTCGGCACGCTGCCACAACATCAATATATAACAAGATTAAATAGAAGTGCTTAAACAATTCGGCACGAAGCCCACACGGCACGAAGCCAATATGGCACAAAGCCACGGCACGAAGCCCAATACGGCACGAAGCCAATACGGCACGAAGCCACAGTTCGACACGAAGTCTATACGGCACGAAGCCAAATACGGCACGTATGCCACAATTCAATATCGGCACGTTTGCCCCGGCCCATGGCCCCATTATCGGCACGTATGCCCTGGCCCATGGCCCCATTATCGGCACATATGCCACAATTCATTATCGGCACGTTTGCCCCAATTTAATATTGCAAATCACTCCAAAAGAAATTACATCTATGAATCAACACTCACCTCGATCTCCAAAGATAAAGATAGATCCAACTATTGTTTCCGGCATCTCGGTCGTGCCCGTACATTCCTCTGTACCATTTATGCTCAATTAGCTCAAAGCCATTCACAATCAATAATAAAACACTAGTTAAGACCAAAGACAGCCAAAGGTTCACACTCATATGCAAACAAAATGCTTAAACACACTTATGACAACTCGACACCCTTGCGGTCCACAAATTTATAGAATTAATTCGCCAATCCAAATGTTCCAATATTTTCACCGTACACCTTAAACACAAGTAGAAACAACATACTAAAAACTCAGAATTTTCTGTACCCGATAGCTATTTTTAAACAATTAACAAATGCACCCAAACACGCAACAACCACCTGTCAAACAGATTCACGATCAACTTTAAGTCCAAAACTGCTATCACTGGAAAATAATCAAGCTACAAGGCCTATCAATTCTGAAATCCTTACGAGTCTACTTTCTAACGCACGAAGCGGATAGAATTTCCAAGCTTCCTAACCCAAGATTTAGCCGTTCCCGTAAGATGCAGCAGTGTTGTCTGCCCAAACACGAACCTGACAGCAGATTGGTGCACGAATTTTCATATTTTCTGGACTTCACGTAAAATTCTGAAAATTTAACAGAGCATAAACGACTTGTATGGGTAGCTACAGTAAAAATCTCAGAAAATTACGAATTGAGAAACCATGTCTAAAAAATCACCAAAAATCAGGGCAGATTCAAGTTTAACAACAAACAACCACAATCAACCACTCTTAACAAGCTTAATCACGAATTTTTGTAAAAGAAAACCCTAGAACTTTCCTCCCAATTGTAAAATACCAGTTCTACTACCCAAAAGCTACAAAAACTAACAAATTAAGATCATAAATCAAGAATCTTACCTTGAATTAGGTTTTTCCCCCTTAATCCTTCCTTGTCCGTTCACCGTGTGTTGTACATGCTTAGCCCAACGTCCTAGTTCTCTCCGCGAACTGGAGGTGGCACTTTCGCTGCACTACCGCAATCAATACCATTCCTCCAAATTCTCTCCGCGAATTTGAGGTGGCAACCAAACAACACATCTCATCTCATTTCATTTCATTTCATTTCCCGAAAATCTCATTTCATTTCACAAAAATTTCATTTCTCATTTCAAAACTCATTTTCATTCTCATCTCTATTTTCTCATTAACCGATATTCAATTTCGCGTCCGGTGACAAAACGTATCGCGTACGTGCTCGGTGTCACATGCTCAAAATAATGCTCATGCAATAATCCATGATTTTCTCTAAAAATCATAATTCTCCAAATACACATTTCTCACATAAAAATCATGCAATTAAATATTTCACCTCTCTAAAATAAATTGTTTCCTCTAGAAACTTTCCCTCATAAAATCATACATCTCAATATACCAACTTTCCCAAAAATACTATTTTCCAATTCACCCAAATAAAATTATATTTCTCATCCAAAAATCCCACTTCTTTCTTGTCCTCTTTCAAAACCATTTTATTTCTCTCAAGAAATAAAACTAAACAACTTGCTCTTTCTAAAAAAAAATAGTCAAACACAAACTCTTTTTCTAGAAAATCCCTTGTCATAAATTAACTCTACTAATTTATGAACTCTCTAAAAACATTTAATCTCTCTAAAAATATACTCTTTATTTTTCTAGAAAAACTCTCTTTTAAAATAACTCCAATGAAACATATTTTCCCTCTATCTAGAAAAATCAATATTTTCTTTCTAGAAAATTTAATCAAATAAACTCTCAAATATTTTGGTAAAATCTTTCTAGAAATCAACCAAGGAAAATCCTCTCTTTATATTTCCGAAATAAAAACACCATTCTTTCTCACCAAAAATAACCAATAGCCTTTCTCTTCAACAAAATCAATTTCATAAAATAAATTACTCCACTTATTTAAGAACAACACTTCAACAATCAATTAATGAGTTAATCAACCAAGATTAACTAATTTTCCCAAGAAATAATCATACTAGAACTTGTCTCAAAAAAAGAAATACAACTTCTAATTAACTTCTAATCGCCTTTAATTTCACTAATCCACTTCCAATTTCATGAGAGAACTAACAGTCCACAATTAGTTGTGGTGGATTTTTAGCAAGAGATTTCTAGAAAAGAGTTTTGTTTAAACTATTTTTAGAAAGAGCAAGTTGTTTGGTTTTATTTCTTTTGGAAAGAAATAAAATAGTTTTGAAAGAGGACAAGGAAGAAATGAGACTTTTTGTTGAGGAAAATATTTTATTTGAGAGAATTGGAAATATTATTTTTGGAGAGTTTTAAATATATGATTTCATGTGAAAAGATTTTTAGAAGGAATAATATGTTTGAAGGAAATTAGTGCATTAAGATACATGATTTTATGTGGAAAAGTTTCTAGAGGAAACAATATATTTTAGAGAGTTGGTATATTTTTAATGCATGATTTCATGTGAGAAATGTATATTTGGAAGAATATGATTTTTAGAGAGAAATTATGAAATATTGCATAAGCATGATTTTGTGCATGTGGTACTGAGCACGTACGCGATACGTTACGTCACCGGACGCGAAATTGAATAACTGTTAATGAGAAAATAGAGATGAGAATGAAAATGAGTTTTGAAATGAGAAATGAAATTTTTGAGAAATGAAATGAGATTTTCGGGAAATGAAATGAAATGTGATAAGATGAATAGATGCCACCTCAAGTTCCGCGGGGAGAACTTGGAGGATCGGCATCCCTCACTTTGCTTATATGCGGACCTTCTATTTTCCGATCGAATATTGATGATCAAAACCATTCAATTTGTTTAAAACATTCAGTTGAATTTTCATTTTTTGTTAACTTCTTTTATATTTTTATAATTGGTCCATCTATTTTTTTTTCCTTGTTTGTTTCTCTCGTCGAGTTGAATAAAAAAGATAAATATATTGACCAAACATTTCAAATAATTTAGGAAAGGCAAATTTAAAAAGTTAGTCCAAAATTGAAACTGTTTATCCATCTTAATTACCATGAACCCTAGAATAGCCAACATTAGTTCCTATGATACAAATATTCACAAAAAAAGCTACTCCCTCTATCCCACAAAGTTAGTTCCCTTTGAAAAGACCGAAGATTTTGAATAAAAAAATTAGATACTTATGTACGTAATTTTTAAAACTTTTTTGCAACAAATTAAATATCTCAATTAGTTCTCAAATTTGGTGCAAAGAAATTTGAAAATTTACGCACGAAAATAGTTTATTTTTTTATATCAAAAAATTACACGTCTTTTCGTAGGAAACTAACTATGTGGATGAAGGGAGTATTCTTTTTGAGCTTATTGTTATTTTAGCATTTTTTATTTGTTTACCAATTTTAGTTCATCTCAACAATAAGGATTTAAAAATAAAGAAATGAAATGTAGACAAATTTATACAAAGTTTAAATTAGAAAAAATATTTAAAAATCTAGCCCGTAGTTTCTGGTTGTTTTGTCTCTAATTAATTTTTCCAAATGATGTACTCATTGAAATCTTCTCATCGATGCGAATTGAAAAGGTAAAACTATTTTACCTTAAATTAAAAACTTCAAAACATACAAAAAAAAATGTTCTATAAAAGATTTTACATCTTCAAGTTAGCTCAAACTTAAGAGCAAAATGCTTTAAAAGTATTTTATAAATATTTTTTTGCTATCAAAGATTTTTATTTCAAAATTTGATTCATATGTCTTTTTCTTATACATTTATAAGTTTATTGAAACGAATGGCAAGATAACAAATTTTGACTAACAATAAAAATGTAACAAATATATAAACCAATTTATTAATTTATGCAGAAGTATATGTTTTATTCTTAATTTTTTAAATCAACTGTTAGAAAAAAAAATTAGAATAGTTTGCAATTGTGACTGATTGATTGAGTTAAGTTTCTTTTCGATAAATGGTGTAGCAGTAGTGCAACTCTCTAAACATACAACAGAAAGGGCAAAATGGGACTAAACAAAAATTTAAGTATTGAAGCATCCATTAGTCTATTTAACGGTCAACTAACGGACATGGGAAAACGAAATGGAAATGTTAATCATAAGGCAGGCTGCTATTTTAGATAAAGAAGGGAGATCAGTGAAGTTGTTAGAAACCTCATGGGAGGTAAATGCTGCGGCTAGGGGTGGGAATTTCGGACACGACACGAGAACACGATCCGAACACGACACGAAGTTAGCGGGTTAGAGTCAGTCATTTCTGACACGTAACACGAATATGACACGACACGAGAACACGAAAAAGTTAAACAGGTCGGGTTAGGGTTAAGAAAATTCTGACACGAACACGAGATAACACGACAAACACGACACGACACGAGAATTTATGGAAAGACACGATGACACGACACGAACCCGACACGAAGTTAGCGGGTTAGGGTTAGCTATTTATGACACGAAACACGAATATGACACGACACGATAACACGAAAAATTAAACAGGTCGGGTTAGGATTGAGAGAATTTTGACACGAACACGAGATGACACAACACGAACACGACCCGACACGACTCGATGCCCACCCCTAGCTGCGGCCTTGTTCGTTTTGGTTTTTAAGAATCGGTTTTCTCAATTATTATTTAATTATTACTCCTATTTTTAAATATTTTTTTTATTTTTCTCTCTATCTCTCTCCAATCATTAATACCTATTTTTTAATTATTATTCATATTTCTTCCTCTAGTCATTACAAAAACTAAAATTCAAAACTCAAACCAAACACAACCGTAATTTACCCAAATTCTCTTGTCAATTTTTTTTTCTTTTTTTTTTTTGAAAATCAAATTCTCTCGTCATTCCCATCACATGTTCACATGCGCAGCACATGTATGGGAGTTTGGGCAGAAGGACATCCACCTCATTCCCTATCTACCACAACCAATTCAATTCTACCTACATTACAGACAACCTTATCTACTTACTCCAATTCTTTAATGTTCTTTAATATTCCTCTTATGTTTGACACTTTGACTCTGACTCCTGGTTTGAGTAGATTGAAAAAATTGGTTTTTGGTTTTGTCTTTATTCAAAAAAAATTACATTTGTTAGTTTTTGCTCAATTTTTTATGATTTTTTTGGCTTATCTCGACGAGAGGAATCTAAAAAGTATAAAATTATTAGCCAAACTTAAACTTTGTGAATAAAGACGAAAAATAATCCAAAAAACCTTTTTTTTGAATGTCACATTCGTCTTTATTCACAAAACTTTAAGTTTGGCTAATAATAATTTTATACTTTGTAGATTACTCTCGTTGAGACAAGGTCAAGAAACCACAAAAAAATCGATCGAAAACTAACAATTGCAAAAAAAAAATAACTAAACACAAAACCCAGTAGGCTGCTATTAGCATTTTCCATAAATAGAATAATTACACAAAAAATCGATCGAAGACAATTTTTTTTAATCATTTGATCCAACGACTCATGTACGCCGCAAGGCTCTATATATACAATTGTGTTTTAAACTCTCGCGCACCTCGACTAATCTTGGAAGACCAATCCCACAGTCCACTAGCGGGGGAGCTCTGTAAGGACTGACCCCAAAGGAGTTGGTAGCACCTACGAGGTTTCGAACCTGAGACCTTAAGAAGGAGCAAACCCCTAAATTCCAAGCATTGACCACTAGGCCAACCCCTTGGGGTTAATTGTGTTTTAAACTTGTATACATATTTGTTGCTCATAGATTTTATTTTTAAAAATAACATTAAGAATTTAATTTGAAGAATAACATTGATTTCAAGAAGCTGGAAATTACAAGCTCTTCCTTTAGAGGAATACGTGTTAATTTTTTCTCTTCCATGGCCAGTCTATGTGATTTCTCAACCTTGTTGCATTTTTTCTTCTTATAATTCGATATCGGGGCTGATAATCACAAAAACCAATTTCAATTCTTCTGGGGACTCAAATTGAGATTGTGCGAAGTCCCGTATTAACTAGTCCAATACAAAAACTAATACATGAATCCCACACCCAAAAAAAGACAATTTGTCGTGTCGCTGAATGATTGCCATTGCTTTAACCATGGGGTTAACCTGGGAGCAATTGTGTTCACTTTTTTGTTTTTTTGACACCTTTATGAGGGAATATGCTCGTTTTGGATCCCCCTTCGATGAGCGAAATTGTTTTATTTTATTCATATTAACTTTGTTATGAGAGCATGTAAAAAGTTGAGTACAATTTGATATCGTAACACTTTATCTAATAGTTTAATTTGTTAGTCGAGAATTTCAAAGAAAAACGCATAAAATTATAGACGAAGCACACTTACTGATATCTGATTGAGCTTAATTTTTTCATGGTATATCTACTGAGAAATGAATCTTGACAAAATAAAAGGTTTTGATCGTGAGACACGCATTGAGCATATCCCCGTCAGGACGATGAACAAAGCGAGGGTTAACCTAATTGCATTTAACTTTTGGGGTCCCAAAAGTTATCCCCAACAAAGTAGAGGAAAGCACGATTTATACCTAACACTCAAAAGAAAGAAAGAAAAAGAGTCTGAAAGGTCACGTTTTAGGAAACAGATTGGGTAATGGCCGCTTGTGAATGGTTTGGTATCAATCACAATTTAATAAGTACTTTCAAACGATGTTCAGAGACATTCTCTTTTTCGAGTGGATCGAACAGTTCCCAATAAATGGAAAGCATTTCAAATCAGCTTCTCTGTAATAGCATTAGCAGGTGTTTTCAAAAGAAAACCCCGAAAAGAGTTTGAAAATTCTATCTCGTTCTAAAATGTTAGAGTCTCTTGTTAAAATATTTAAAATTTTCAGATTAAAAAAATAAATAACTAACCGAGATATTTACTCCCTCTGTCACAATTTGTTTTGTCTTTTTGCGATGTTCGTATCGGTTTTCAATCGAAAGATATAAGAAAAATGGGACGAACGTCGAAAATGGACAAACAAATTGACAACGGAGAGAGTAATTTGGTCCGAAAAAACTCAAAGCATCATCATGTACAGATGTATTTTATTTTTTGATTTGAAAATTGCATGTCTGTCATAGGGGAACTATCATCTTGGGATCCCATGCCACTAAGTGGGTTGATTTTTTGGCTTTTCACGTTTTACGACACAAGTCATTTTCCTCGATCACATACATCAATTGAAAAAAGTCAATTTAGTGGAACAATCGCACGACTAATCCAATAGGATCGTTTTATCTTCTATTTTTTGCATAGAATCGAAAACAACTCATTAAAGAAACACAAATAAAAAATGCTTTTGTACTTTTGAGAAAATGTAATTGTGCGAGTAATACCACACCATTAAGCACACACGGTATCAAAAAAGAACGGAGAATCCCTATATTGACTTAGGACTTAAGAGTTTGCGTCATCTTAAGGTTTTAGGTTTAATTTTCTTTGTCAGCGACTCTTGGAGTCACCTCACCTACACCCGTAAGTGTATAAAACAGATGTTGAATGGGGCTACAAAATTTACTCTTCCGTATGCGCAAGTTAGTCCGGAACAACCTGAATTACAAGGTAGTCGATTCTTGATGATGACGAGATTCACATTCACACTATAAAGCACAGTATCCAAACATAACCTAAATACTTAAGGGTAAATTTTACTGACTCTATTTTCATAAAAATCACACTGCACACCCCTGCTTCAGAAAAATGCGTAACACATCAACGGAAATACTCTTTGAAATGCCACATTTGCCCTTATCATGCCCACCTCTCTCTCTCTCTCTCTCTCTCTCTCTCTCTCTCTCTCTCTCTCTCTCTCTCTCTCTCTCTCTCTCTCTCTCTCTCTCTCTCTCTCTCAAGAGGGTAATGCATTCACTAACAATTTTAATCTGGACACAGCATCGGTAATCATTTAATAAGTATTAAAAATGAAACTGAATAATTAAGAAACTCCACACTTTTAGAAATTCACATAACTACGAACTCCAAACTTAATTTTTGAAATCGCCTCACAAATCCTCAAAATAAGAAAACTATTGCTTTATGTCAAATATTGTGATTTCTTGTTGACCTCTTTTGTCCTCCATTATTAGGAAAAAAAATAATAGTTTTTTGTTAGCCTGGAGTTTCTAGAGAAAAAAGCAATATTAAAGTTAATTCTTGTAAGAATGCTAGCTTAGTTGAGTGAATGAAAAAATGTCATTTATTAAAAGTTATTTCTTAAGAATAATGGGAATTAGGTCATATTTTTTATTTTATTTTTTTATTCCTCTCATCGAACAAACTAATAATCCACAAAAGTTTAAAGCAGAACTAACAAAAAATGAATAGGGTAAATTTATAAATTACAATAGGTGGTTAACAGAGTCTGGCAAGGGAAGGCACTCAAGGCAGTGTGATTTCAGAGAACAAGAGGTGACAATGTGATTTCAATGAGACAGAGGGGTGTCAGTGAAATTTACCCGATACTAAAGTTTGGCTTGGGATGCCAACATTCCATAACCGATAACTGACAAGGGATGGCACTCAAGTCTGTCTTTTTCCATGTTTTTATTTATTTATTTATTATAGAGTATACCTCCACCCAAATTTGATCAATTCATAGGTTTATAACTACTGGGTTTTGATTGTTTTCACGAAAACTAAGGGCTTCGAAAGAAACACTCCCTGAGGCCCCTTTTGGCCTAATAATCATGTAAAATTGTTTTTTTGTTATATTAAATTGTTTTGTCTTTATTTTGCATCAATTTGAGACGAAAATACCTAAGCAGAGACGATTCCAATCTCTCTGTTTAGAATTTAGGGAAAAAAAGAGAAAAGAAGGGAAAATGGTTTAGAAAGAAATTAGAGGGAAAATTGAAGAGAAAATTGGAAGAAAGTTAAATAGGAATATAAATATTTTTCTTCCTCTTTTTTTAGAGCCAAACAAAAGAAGGGAAATTTTTTAAAATTTTCTCTTCCTTTCTCTTCCTTTTCCTGAGGTCCAAACAGAGCCTTAGTTTTCAATTTATTTGGTTGGCATTTTTTAGAGAAGTTTTCAAATAAAAAAGTTGTACAGTGTTTGAGTTTTGAGAAGAAATTTTTTGAGAAATTTTTTGAGATAGTGTTTGGATGAGTTTTTGGAAAAAGTAATAATTAGAGAGACGTGTAATGATTGGAGAGAGATAGAGAGAAAAATGAAAATAATGATTGGATGGAATGATATGAGTAGAGAGAGAAAAGTGATTAATGATTGGAGAGATGAGAGATGGGGAAGGAATCTTTTTGAAAATTTTTTTGGAAATGTGAACCAAACACAGTGATTATTATTATTTTTTGTCTTTAGTAATTTTTTTTTAGTATTTTGAGCATTTTAAATTTTTGAATACTGGTATATACATTAAAAAATGGGAAAATTTCAAAAAGACCCCTAAACTTTCTGACAATTAGCGATTTAACACCCGAACTTTAACTATTAACAAAACCACACCCGAAATTTATATTCCGTCAACAAAAAAGCCCCTGCCGTCCAATTCCGTCACGTTTTTAACTGAGGAGGCCTAACGGATGGACTTAACAGCGGTTTTGTCCGTTAAGTGCCCAAAACGACGTCGTTTTGGGCATAACTAAAAAAAAAAGAAAAAGTTCAGGGGCTTTTTGTTGACGGGCACTTACAAGATTAAGATATTATAATCTTAATGAAACCTTAAATGATTGGATCGGACACTTACATATATATTGAGTTGAATTTTTCAGGGCTAACTCAAAAAAGTATTTTCAAAATAATCAACGGTTTGGATCGTTCGTGTGGGATCCCGGAATGGGACCCACGCATATATATATATACACCGGCGATCCTGTCAAGGATCCCGGATTTCCCGGATTGAGGCCTTTTCGGTGTTTTGATGCTTTTACAAATTGTTTTGGGGAAATCCGAGCCGTCCAATGTGTTCAAAAGGTGTTTTCCAAGGTCCACGCGGGAAATCTTCAAAAAAAAATACCGGGAAGGGCTTGATCCAAGTAGTTTTTCGCAAAAACTGTAAATATAAAGTTTTTGCGAAAACTGCTTGGATCAAGCCCTTCCCTGAATTTTTTTTTGAAGATTTTCCGCGTGGACCTTGGAAAACACCTTCTGAACACATTAGACGGATCGGATCGTCAAAAAAATATCGGGAAGTGGAGTCTCGGATCCGGGACTCCCGGACTAGAACCGGACTCTATATATATATATAGGTTCCACTTCTAGTCCGGACTCCGGACTTCCGGACCTCCGTGATCCGAGTATTTTTTTGACGATCCGATCCGTCCAATGTGTTCAGAAGGTGTTTTCAAGGGTCCACGCGGAAAATCTTCAAAAAAAAATACCGGGAAGGGCTTGATCCAAGCAATTTTCGCAAAAAATATATATTTACAGTTTTTGCGAAAAATGCTTGGATCAAGGCCTTCCCGGTATTTTTTTTGAAGATTTCCCGCGTGGACCCTTGAAAACACCTTCTGAACACATTGGACGGCTCGGATTTTCCAAAAATAATTTGCAACACAAAAAAATCACTTTTTTCTTATTAACGGGAGGGTTTGGACTAGAAAATTTCTCTATATATATATACTGGTTCGAGATGGGAAGCTTTGATTGCAACCCTCCTCGTGACGAATCTCCACTAATCTATTGTTTAATGTACGATGATGAAGAACATATGACTGGATGATAATCCTCCTAGTGCACCGAAAGTAGTAATTTCCTTGGTATTGGGCATCAACAACAAGGTTTATTGCATGATTTCTAAATCATCAGGCTGTGCTTGAGTATTGGTAATCCTAAACTGATTGTTCTGACTTTCTAAATTGGGTGCGAGGTAGAAGAAGAAGAAGAAGTCGACGTAGAAGACGACGGCGAGTGAGATTGGTCCACAGATAGCGTATTCTTCTTCTTACTGTTCTTTGTTTTGTAGGAGCTGGATTTTTTAGCGTCCATGGCGGCTTTTGATAGTGGTGGGATGGAGGTCATTTGAGTGGAATCGACGGCGGCAGGTGGAATCGTTTTGAGACGGTGGGGAGCGGAGGACGGAGACCCCTTTTTCTCCTCCCTTGAAAAAAAAAACTTATATAATTTCGCATCTAATACTAATATGGTCGTAGCATGTGTGGGTCCCATTCCGGGATCCCACACGAATGATCCAAACCGTTGATTATTTTGAAAATAGTTTTTTGAGTTAGCCTTGAAAAATTTAACTCAATAGGATATATGTAAGTGTCTGATCCAATCGTTTAAGGTTTCATTAAGATTATAAGATCTTAATCTTGTAAGTGCCCGTCAACAAAAAAGCCCCTAAACTTTTTTTTTTTTTTTATTTATGCCCAAAACGACGTCGTTTTGGGAACTTAACGGACAAAACCACTGTTAAGTCCATCCGTTAGGCCTCCTCAGTTATAAACGTGACGGAATTGGACGGCAGTGGTTTTTTTGTTGACGGAATATAAAGTTTGGGTGTGATTTTGTTAATCGTTAAAGTCCGGGTGTTAAATCGCTAATTGTCATAAAGTTCAGGGGTCTTTTTGAAAATTTCCCTTAAAAAATAAAGGTAATTGATATTCACACCCCCCAAATTGATAGCCACACCCCTTTCTTGTCTTTTAGTGAAGATTTTACACATAAAAATTTCACTAAAAGACAAAAAAGGGGGTGTGGTTATCAATTTGGGGGGTGTAGAAATCACTCCCCAAAATAAATAATAAATAAAAAGTGTATAATTTTTTTGAGAAGGCTGTGGAAAAAGTAGCAATAATGAAGACAAAACCCTTTTTCTAAGGTCAACATCACTGCCACAATAGCATACGCGGCACCTATCAAGAACGGACGCGTGTCAACCTCATGGCATTTTGGAGGTGAACGCTTAGCTGTCTGCACAGGCTTGGTCGGTTCGTGGTCCCCATTACTCGAAGCCCCTTCCTCTGTCCTCATTCCTCAACACGATTTCCTTATTGGATTTTAATTTGATCGTAGTAAATTCTTTCAAGAAATTTTCTTATTATTTCATTAACTCATTAATATCTTGTAAATTGTTAAAAATTCAAATTTTTCTTAAAAAAACATACTCCATCCGTCGCAAAAAGATAGTCATACTTCAATTTTTGAACCACTCAAATAATTATTTATATCTCACAGCCTATTATGTTTTCTATGATTTTGAAATACGTGTTTAATAAGATTAATTGAGATCTATCAATAATATACATATTGGATTTATAAATAGTTATAAATTAGAAGATATGAACAATTTTTTGAGAGATGTGAATAGTGAAGTATGATATCTTTTTGGCACGGAGGGAGTAATAATTTTAAGCTCTCGTTTTGTCATTTGTGTATTAGACATGCATTTTGGGACGGAGCTAATACTTATCAAAAACTATTTACGGATAATCTATTACTATTTACGGATAAAATATTCATCCCATTTGAACTGATAAGGTAAAAAAGCGTGTGGATTTTCAAAATTAGCCTTAAATATATAATATTCTCTCCGTCCGGACTTGTTAGTCCATTTTTTAAATCCGTGTTATTTTTTATTGCTTATATCTCTCAATTTATTGTAGTTTCATGATTTGTCAAATTTGGATTATAGAACTAATTGAGATTTATCAAACAAAATATATATTGTATATTTTGTGAATCTTGTATTAAATTAATTGTAAAAAAGGACTAACAAATCCGGACGGAGGAAGTATAGAGTAACTTTAGAAGCGAGATTTGTAGTGTTCTATTACCTGGAATTTTTAGTTCGAGTCAAAACTTTAAATTTATTATTCATCTTGATAAGGTTAGTTTTTTTTTTTTTTGACACAGAAATAAGAAGATTATATTAATGAAATATAACTACCAAAATCTAAAATCTTATTCCAAATAACTACCAAACATTGCTATTTATGACAGAACTTTGAAAGAGGTCTCTTTAACAAAAAAAAAAATCCTCTGATCTAATGTTTCCGCTGTGTTTGGTTGAGAGTTTTGAAAAGAATATTTTGAAAAATATTTTTGAGATAGTGTTTGGATGAATTTTTGGAAAAAGTAATAATTAGAGATAGGTGTAATAATTAGAGAGAGATAGAAAGAGAAATGAGAATAATGATTGAATATAGGGATATGAGTAGAGAGAGAAATGTGATTAATGATTGGAGAGATGAGAGATGGAGAAAGAATCTTTTTGGAAATGTAAAGTGAACAAAGTGGATTTCTTTTGCCGAAACGAGTCATATCTTTATAGTAGTTAAAAAAAAAAATCTTTTCGCCCCAAATGGTTGGTCTTCACTATCTTTTTCCAAACGTCTTAAAATGAAAAGTCTCTTTTAGAAAATCAATGTTGTGTTTGGTTTGGGTTTTGAATTTTGGTTTTTGTAATGATTAGAGAGAAAAATAGGGATAATAATTAAAAAATAGGTATTAATGATTGGAGAGAGATAGAAAGAAAAATAAAAATAATATTTAAAAATAGAAGTAATAATTGAATAATAATTGAGAAAACTGGTTCTTAAAAACCAAAACGAACAAGGCCCAACGCTAAACAATGATGATACCTAACTGTCTTTAAAATTACGAAATTTTTTTATGGGAAAATATTTTTTAGGGGGAATTACCGGCCAGTCTAACTTTGTTGGGGGAATTACCTGCCAGTCTAACTTTGTCGGGGGAATTACCCCCAGGTCATTGCCCATAAGTCCAATTGGAGGAAATCAAGCGAGAATCTTTTTTTCGGTCATTGTTTTGTCTCTAGCTCCACTCCACATGGGCACAATTCTTAGGTTATTCTATGAAAGTGTTTACACCTAAATTCTAGGATACGCTATGAAAGTGTATAAAATCTTAGGGTACCTTAAGAAAGTGCTTAACCCACTAAAACCCTATAATAGGAAAGTGCACCCTAAACCTAAACTCTAAGGTACCCTTATGACTAGGGTACCCTATGAAAGTGTCTAAAATTTTAGAGTACTTTATGAAAGTGTCTAAGCCACTAAAATCCTATAATAGGAAAGTGCACACTAAACCTAAACTCTAGGGTATCACTATGACTAGGGTACCCTACGACTACGGTACCCTATGAAAGTGCCTAAAATCTTAGGGTATTCTATGAAAGTGCTTAAACCACTAAAACCCTATAATAAGAAAGTACACCATAAACCTAAACTCTAGGGTAACCCTATGATTAGGGTACCTACGACTAAAATACCCTTTGAAAGTACCTAAAATCCTAGGGTACTATATGAAAGTGCCTAAACCACTAAAATCCTATAATAGGAAAGTGCACCATAAACCTAAACTCCAAAAAATAGTAATTTACCTTAGTGGTAATTAAAAAAAATGACTTACCTTATGGGTAATTAGACATCTTTTTTCTAGAGCGAGAAGTAATAATCCCTATTTTTTAAGGACTTATTTTGTTGATCGGATTTTATTTTTATTGTTTTGGAAAGGGAGGACAAAAAGCAATAAAATGAGGCGAGAAACCGGCTATATAAGTCCTCTCCCCAACCACAGATACCTCACCTAACCCAACACACACTCCCCACTGCTACTAATAACCACCACCACAACCACCGTCCGATCAATCAGCCCCACCACAGCCATGCCGATTCGAGAAATAGCAGTCGGGCGACCCGAAGAAACTTACCACCCAGACGCCCTAAGGGCCGCTTTGGCCGAGTTTTTCAGCACCCTCATTTTCGTCTTCGCCGGAGAGGGCTCCGGCATGGCGTTCAACTTCCTGACCCACGACGGATCCACAACTCCAGCGGGGCTGGTCGCCGCCGCGTTGGCCCACGCTTTCGGGCTGTTCGTGGGGGTTTCCATCGCGGCTAATATATCCGGCGGCCACGTGAATCCTGCTGTGACTTTTGGTTTGTTTATCGGAGGGAATATTACCCTGCTGCGTGGCATTCTGTATTGGATTGCTCAGCTGCTCGGAGCTACTGTCGCTTGCTTGCTCCTCAAGTTCGCCACTGGCGGCTGTGTGAGTTTGCTTGTTTCGTTTAAGGCTAAATAACGTTGTTTTACCCACATTAAAAAGTAGTTAAGAATTAGATATAAATTTAAAATTAGTATAAGAAGCCTGCAAGTAGTTTTAAACATTAACAAAATTACGACGTTGTAGTTCAGGGGTACACAGGCCCGGCCCTGAAATTTCTAGGGCCCTAAGCGGAATTTTAAAATGGGGTCGCTACAATCGCCTGTTACAATTCTTGATATACATTATATTTATTATTTCCCGTTATTTGGGGCCCTATTCCTGGACCAAAAACCGGGGGCCTAAGTGGCCGCCAGGGCCAGCCAATGCCCAGGGCCAGCCAATGCCCAGGGCCAGCCTTGGGATTACACTTCCAAGATTCTTTCTTTTTTAATGGCTTTTTAGCTACTATATTTAAAATAAAAAAAATTAGGAGTTCCTTTTAATGTACTCCCTCCATCCCAAATTTTTTATATTCTCCTAAAAGTTACTATATTTTAAATATATAAGGTTTTAAATATATAATGTGGATCTTATTTGATAGATCTTAGTAAAATCAACTAAAACTTTTAAAATTATAGAAAATATTTACGAATCGAAAAATATATGAATTTTGAAAATAATAAGCGCACCGAATGACGGACAATAAATTTAGGACGGAGGAAATATATATTGTGTGGATCTGCCTACCAAAAGTTTATAGAGGGCTTGAAAATCACCCCCTTTCTATCTCACTTTCTTCGCTTTCGTAAACCACCCCCTTTCTATCTCTAGGCACGGTTCGTAATTAATTCTCTCTTACTCGCATCTCTCTGTCTACCGACCCGTAACCGATCCGTGAATGTTCGGTTCAGTTCGGGATCTTAAAAACCATAATTCGCTCTGAGCGGATCAGATCGGATCCGATCCGTGGACACCCCTAATGGAAAGGATCCTCATCTAACAAAATAAATTAGAGATTACTTCCCATTGTCTTTTTCTGTCCTTTGACAATGATCGGTTACAGTTTCAGTAATATATCTGGCAACCTTCTGTTGACAAATAGTAGTATAATGTAATTATTTCAATTATGTTCTAACCATTTCTCAAATAACGAATAAAATTTCAGACAACATCGGCATTTTCCCTCTCATCCGGAGTCTCGGTGTGGAACGCCTTCGTGCTGGAGATAGTCATGACCTTCGGCCTAGTCTACACTGTTTATGCCACCGCCGTCGATCCGAAATCAAAGGGCAATGTGGGAATTATCGCACCCATTGCCATCGGTTTTATAGTTGGCGCAAACATTCTAGCTGGTGGTGCCTTTGACGGGGCCTCAATGAACCCAGCAGTCTCATTTGGCCCCGCATTGGTCAGCTGGAACTGGACCAACCATTGGGTCTACTGGGCCGGGCCTCTCATCGGTGGCGGGATCGCCGGAGTCATCTACGAGTTTGTCTTCCTTAGCCACACCCATGAGCCGTTGCCCAGCTCCGATTTCTAGGGTTTAATTGGGAAATCAATTCGTGTACTTTTTTATTTTCTAGTGTTTCGTTTGAGGCTTTTTGGTTTATTAATTGTTGGCTGTATTTTTCCTTGTTTTGAATTGGGCAAAATTGATTTGAGTGTTGTTTATCAGTGGACCACGTTACTGCTTTTCGGACCGTTCTAGAGTATGATCACGTGCTTCAACTTTTGTAGTACTATTTGTCTTTTTTCGCCAATGGGAATTTTATTTTTTCTTTTTCTAATTGACGTGCGGCAAATGAGGATTTTTTTCCCTCACTTTTTGATCAATTATAGAGGCCTTTGAATTTCGTGCCCATATAAGCCATGTGTAGGACCACGCTTCTCTTTCAATGTTAAGGGGAAAAACAACAAGAATGGCATCCTCTCTAAACGATACTCCCTCCCGTCACCTTTTTTTAGTGTTTAACTTTTTATTTTACGCTATTCCTTGTTAACTGTTTGTTTGAAAAAGTTAGTAGGTAAAAATTTGTGCAATTATTATTTTGCTATTTTGAAAAGTTAGTGGGTAAAAATGGAGGATAATTACGGAAAGTGGAAGTAAAAGTTGATGTGAAAGGTGTAAAATAGAGGTAAAAATTGATGTGAAATGTGTAATGATGATGTCTCTTTAAGAAGTTGAATTTAGGAAGCAACGCACTTAACAATATATGGCCAACGTGATTTTTGTGATGAGAAATACCTAGAGACTGTACACTTGGGAGTGGTTCCCTAGGTCTTTGGTCGTTTGAGACCTCTTCGATTCGCATGGGTTTACCACGGATGAGCCATGAATAGGGTGTTTTGCGCCGAACAAATTCGGATCATGGATTCTCGGATCCAACAGCTTGAATCAATGTATTGTCTTTCTCTTCATTAAAAGCATGTTGGATTAAAAGAAAAAATCAAAATTCACACATTAATCAGAGCCGTTGGATCTCATAATTCAAGCCTGATTTGTTCAGTGCAACTCATATACTCGGTGAGCTTCAAAAAATGAATGATTTCAACTGATTATCCAGGTTCAAAAATAATCATTATATCCCGTCCATATTGAGAGAGGGACCCTATTCCATAATAACAATAACAATTCAAATATAGCTTCTACTTGTGTCTGAGCTATTAACATAGGGGTATCATAAATTACTTTAAAGAACTGTGGCCAACCCTAATTATAGCACAAAAGATTAGGGCTTGAGGTGCATCAAAATTGAAAGTGATAGGACATCGATCTTGGCCTTGTACGTTTTGGTTTTCAAGAACCGATTTTCTCAATTATTATTCAATTATTACCCCTATTTTTAAATATTATTTTTATTTTTCTCTCTATCTCTCTCCAATCATTAATACCTATTTTTAATTATTATCCCTATTTCTAATTATTATCCCTATTTCTCCCTCTAATCAATACAAAAACCAAAACTCAAAACTCAAACCAAACACAACCCTTATTAGCTCGAGGGTATGGAGAGAAAAAGCAGTAGATGAGGGGTGTTTTGGCAAAAAAATCAAAAATTGGGTTTTTTAATTTTTTTCGTTGTCTTTATTCAATTTTTTTTTTTGCATTTGTTAGTTTTGCGTCAAGTTTTGGTGGTTTATGGATTCGTCTCGACGAGGCGAATCCAAAGAGTATAAAACTATAGTCAAAGGTGATATTTTTTTGAATAAAACCGAAAATAAATCAAAATTCTCCAGTTTATTGATTTAATTTTGGCTTTATTAAAAAAAATTCGTTTCGACCATAATTTTATACTCTTTAGATTCGTCTCATCGAGACGAATCCATAAACTACAAAAACTTGACGCAAAACTGATAAATGCAAAATTTTATTGAATAAAGACAAAACGAAAAAACCAAAAATCAGTTTTTGATTTTTTTGCCGAATCACCCCTTAGGAAAAAACAAAGTATTGTTTGGCCTGGTATTTTTGTCAAATGAACTGTAAATGGCTAACACAGTATTTGGGGTTATACTCTATTTTTCCATTATTTTTCTGGTCAGACGGTCATGGACCGGATCAGCTTACTCGTATTTCAACTAATATCGAACCTTATTTTTGGATTGTTAGTTACTCCATACTAAAGTGGTCTCCTTTATTATATTTGCTACGTCACCAAAATGGAAGAAAAAGAACAACGTGAAAAGAAAATAGAAATGGAACTTTTATAACCGATGAAATTGGAAAGTACGAAATTTTGGCATGTTGGGAGTACATATAATAACAATTAAATATTAGAATGTTGCACTTTCTCATCAGGTCTTAGAGGGTGTTACACTAAGTGAGTTTTGTTTTAAAATTGCCTTGGTTTTTGCATTCACACTTTTTTATGTGATGTATTGTGAAAAGATAACATGTTCCAATTTTTAGAAAAAACTAGTTTTTGAAGAACACCGCCTTAGATTTCCCAAATTCTTTAAATAATAAGAACTTTTTAGCTGATTGTCATGTAAAAACCGGAATGAGGGCCAGTAGTGCGGCGACTCAGTACATGGGTATTGTGAGTTCCATCAAGCTGTCCATCTCGACACCGACGGCTCAGATTTAATTCAAAAATCCTAGCGTTCATTGCTAAGATGAACGGCCAGATGAACTCACTACACCCCCATAGTGAGCCCCTCACTATAGGGCCCCGGTTATAGGGCCCCGGTTCTGTAAAAACCTTGGTGACAAAAATCCTTTCTTTGCAACCAAATAAAAACCTTGGTGACAAACAACTCCTCCGTTGGACTTGCCCGTGGTCCACGACAATTCCAACGGAGGATCGCAAGTGTCATTTTTTGGTTTTGACCTTTATCACCAAAACACTTCAACATCAACCATTCTTGATCCCAACTCAAAAATTTTACATGGAAAGATCACTTCAAGATATGGGACTTATAAATAAATTGGCATGTAGTTGATGCAGAATAGCCTGTAACAACCATTCTAATTAAAAATCCTAGGTGTCCATGTCTGCAACTTTGATTTTATGATCTCATGGGTTGGTTAGGTGAAAGGAGTACCAATTATGGGCAGGAAAGTTGCTTTTTTTTGTAGGGACGGGTGGTAGAAAGTGATTGCATGTGAAAAAGGAGTGGCTGAGAATCAAGCAAAGAGAAGTGGCTGAGAGAAAAACAGTCGGTATATGCATACACAACATGTGTGTCTACTAGAAATTATTTGTTTTGTAAATTTTGAGATTTTAATTTTTCAAAATCAGTCTGGGTCTTTACTAAAATTTTAGTTAACATATTCTTAGATTCTACAGATTTTAAAAAAACTAAAAAAGAAATTAAATTCTGAAAATCCCAAACCTGGGTATAGGTAGCTTTTGAAAAATTTCAGATAAAATATGGAAATTGATATTGGCACTCCCAAATTGTAAATAGCACTCCAAGAGGGGAAAGTCAATATCAATTTCAATAAAATATTTGATTTTAAGTTCTATAAAAGCTGATTTTCCATGTTTTACAGTAAACAGTACCAACTTCCACCGCAGCTTAATCATAATTTACAGCTATGGTAAACATGTTTATTTGCTTCTACAAAAATCCAAAATCTAGAATCTGCATCCAAAACCTAGAATCTAAAATCTGTATCCACGGCTGTTGCAAACACGCACATAATGAGCTCTTGATATTCCACCCGTTATGTATACTGTGCAGCAGATTCAAAAACTCAATCTAGAAAGAATACTTATTAGAACTCGAATTAAAAATATTGTTTACAATTAAATCCAATGTTATTTGTGGTCTACTCCTCCTTCCAAAAAAATACAAGTCTTGTTTGCAAAGACGAGAACTTAAAGAGTTCTTTTACTGCAAGATATCAACAAGATCTGCAGTAATTTCGTACCAATTTATCATGTTTTATGTTACATACATACTATTTTTTTACCATGATGGCTAGATGATGGATTATATCTATCGTATTAACCAATTTATTTTTACCTTTTACCTTGTTTGCTGGTATGCAATTATTTTTCACCAAATTTTTAAAGTAGCAAATTTACCATGTTTGGTGTTACGTACTTATTTTTTAAGAACCAAATTGACCATGTTCATTCATCAAGAACCATGTAAAAATATGAACGACATCCTAAATTTTTCGATATCATGGTAGATTTATCATAATGGCGGATTATGTTTGTCCGTGAAAATTTTACCATATCCAAACAGTAAGATTGGTCAAAACATAATTCGTTTTCATGCACCTAATCCATTCGGCAAGAAATGTACACAAAACAATGTAGCAATTAAACTTTCACTCATACCAAGACTTTCACCCTACCGCCCAAGGTATTATGGCGAAAAATAAGTACGTAGCAGTAAACATGATAAATTTTGGAATTTACCTAGCATTCTTGGTAAATTCATCAAGAGCCAAGTAAAAATAAAAAAGAACAACATCCTAAATTTATCCAGCTAATTAAATTATCTCAAAAATACAATATTTAGGTTTAGGAAGATGCATTGAGCAAAATGATTGAACACCATTAGTGCCATTATGTTATGGGTAGCTGGCGATAAAGAGCAGTACGTTCTTAAGCATTGAGGCCCAGCGATGGAGTAACGAACGTAGCCGATCGCGGAGAGGCTAGGGATCTAGAAAGGAAAGTTTGGACTTGAAGACATCGAAGACGAGGAATCGTCGTTGTGGTTAACAACGATGATTCTATGCTTTTCTTTTGCATTGACGTGGGCGAGTTGAAATCTAGAAAATTTTCTACTGCAATGGATTGCGGAGGGGAGGATGGCGAGAATCATGGAAGAAGATTTACCCGGTGGTTTGTTTGGAAGGGGTTGTGGAATCTTTAGGTAAGAGCAGTTCATGGAATTTGACCGGTAAATTCTATGCTAATAATAATGGATAGAACCACAATTTTAAGATATCATCCCAAAATTCACAATATATATATATATATACACACACACACTAGCATAAAATCCGTGCTATGTACGGGGTCGTGAATAACATAAAGTTGATAGGCGCACAATATCTCAAGATATAAGCGCCTAAGTAGGGCGAATTAGCGCATTAGAGGCGCGATTTATTCCATTTTCCACTTGATGCGGTGTTGTCTTGTGTTTTGGTATTGTTGTGTTCGTTTTGTAGGAAACGGGCCGGAGGAGCACGTAAAGTGGACACATGACATTGGGCATGCTGGGAACCGGTGGGGCCCAAGTAGGGACGACCAAACAAGCTTGAGAAGCATTATGAAGGTCTCGGTATCGATACAGGGGTTTACCTGTATCGATACCCAAGTGCTCATACGCGAACAGAATGTCTGGGTATCGATACGGCTAAAAGCCTGTATCGATACCGACTAGCTTAAATGGGCCGGTGACTTTGCCACGTGTTTGGGCTTTGGGGAAAGACATAAATACCTCTTTTTGAGGTCGAATTAGGGTTCGAACTTTGTTAGTTTTTTCTTCTAGTTTTTCGCAGCCATTTTTCCTTTAGAGATTCTACTTTTCGGAGCTTATTTTCATTGAAGTTTTTGACGTTTCGTGGAGGATTCAAGTATTGCTTTCGGTAACTTTCTACTTCCTTACATTAATCTCAGTTTGCGGGAGTTTGTCCGCGTTCTGAGATTCGGATTTTGGTTTTAATTCATATTTAAATATCAGAGCATGTTTTATTCCAGAAATATGTTGTTGGTTTTGTTTAATATGAGTGAGTAGTTCCCTAAGTATGGTCGCGGGGTGATTAACACGCCGTGGCCAGGGCGGGATATGTTCTTGCTCCGGTTGCCACAATTCGTAAAGTAAAAAGCAATTTTAGGTTATTAAAGAGCTTCCGTCGGACGAATCCGAGCTTCGTTGGAGCCCATGTAACGCGAGGAACGGGGGACCAAAACTTGTTCTTCGCTGTACATGGGCGACGGCGACCGCGAGGATTCGCATCTTTCAGGGTAAACTTTTCTCTCTAAAATCAACTGTTTCCTTCGGAACAACGAATGGAGCAGGAAATATCCAGACCTGGTCACCGTGTTATGAACGCCACGACCGTACTTTCCTTTAATTAATTTAATCAGAACCAGTTTTCCTCTTAGTTAGTTAATTCACCAATCAAACCAAAAAGGGTGGCTACCTAAGAGCCGTGTTTAAACTAGTATCCCGAGTTTTTAGTCAGCACTTTCCACCTTCTCTGTGGATTCGATTCCGGTCTTACCGGGTATTGTGCTACACCGGTCTCCGCCCTACGCTTGGGGCAACCCATTAAAATAGGTATAGGATTTCGGTCAAGCATTTTTGGCGCCGTTGCCGGGGAAGGCAAGAGGTGTTAAGAATTCGGGTAGTTAGTGTCTAGTGAATTTTAGTTTTAATTTTATCTTTCTTCATTAAAAAAAAAAAAAAAATTTCTATAAAAAAAAAAAAGTAATAGGGAAACAACTGGGTGAACGAGGTGAGAATGGAAGAATTCTGTGAGATGTGTGAGTGTTGGGGGCATTCTGTTTATACCTGCTCCGCTTTTTATACACTCAAGGAAGCTTATCGAAATAATCAGGCTAGGGTGAGTGTTATTAATCAGCGGTGGGATCCATATCCAAATACGTACAATCTAGGGGGGTCCCACCACCCATCTTTTTCAGGGTGGTATTCCGAACCTGCCCAGGATCACATGCCCCAATTTGGTTCCTTTTTCCAAGACCCGCAAGGGTTTGATCCTTATTCTACTGGCCCACCCCCAGAGCTGACTTATCCCCCTCATGATGAGGAGTTTGAGGAGATGGTACAAACTATTGTGCGATCGCAGATGACCCTCATCGCGGAAACCACCCAAGAAATTGAGAACCTTAGGTCCTAGTTAACTCAACTCACAGAGGCAGTGGGACAAATCCAACAGGAGTGGGAGACATTTCCTTCTCCGCCTCAAGTCAATAGAAGAGAGGAGGTCGACCCACTTCTCATTGAGGGACGGGTTGATGATCGTTTGGAGGAACCTTCCGAGTTTGGAGGGAATGAGGAGGTTACTCCTAAGGAAGAGGAAGTAGGTTTATCTAACGATGTAGAGGAGGTTGACTTGGGCTTACAACAGTTCTCCGGGTTTAGAGGGAATGAGGGGCTCACCGCCCAGTGTTCCCCACTTAAGCCCAAGGAGAAAAACGAATGCCCTCCAATGTATTTTTCACTGTTGATTCGGGCCGCCTACATTTTCCTTTTTCGCTCCTGTGAGTCTAGAGATCAAGGAGTTGACCGGCCTTTGTGCGCTGAACACTTTTCAGAGTCTGTAGGAGGTGGCGAGTTCCATGACAAACGTGTTTCCCTTGAGTCTGCCCCTCCTTGTGATGATATGTTAGAGGACAATTTCCCTGATGGGGTTGAGTTAGTTGAACAACCGAACTTGAAGGGAGTGCAATTATTAGTGGAACCAAAGTTAGGGGTTGATGTTTACAATGAGGATACTCGCAGCAAGGATAATGAAGAGGAGTCTGCGGTATGTTTGGTCGACACGCTCGTTAAGGAGCATGTCGACAATGTGTTGTTTAAAGATCCTCTGGAAGTTGCTCTTACCGCTGAAGAGGCGTCGTTCTTAGATTCTCCAGAGACTGGTAGTTTGATGGATTTGTTAGCAACGGGAGATTTGTGCGGAGTCGCTTGGGACCCGGGCCCTGAGCCATTGTTGGTCCAACCGCCTAAGTTAGATTTAGAGCCACTGTCAGACTTGTTTAAATATGCTTGTTTTCGGAGTAATAATATACTTATGCGGTAGAGGTTCCCTCGTCCCTCGGGGTGGAGCAAGAGAGGGAAGTGTTAGACATGTGGACAGAACACATAGGAGCAACAAGCTGGACTGCATCTGATTATGCTGTAGAAGAGGGAATCAAGTGGGAAGGAAGCAGCGAGCTTCTTATTGAATGTCTTCCTTTTGAGTCTTCCCTTTCTAGGCAACCAGAATCTGTTGGGGTGAGCTCACTTGAGCAACCAGTATTAAAGGAAGTGCAACAAGTTGACTTCCTCGGTGTTGACAAGTTTGATTTTGTTTATCATCCGTCTATTATAAAATTTGTCAACTGCCTGAAACTTGGTTTGGTCTTATGGGAGCATTCAGAGATGCGTCCATTTTTAAGACGAACTCGGCAATTGCTTTACTCGAAGTATCTTTTCTTGTGGTCTGGCCGAGTTCAATTTTTAATGCAAAGCTTAGCGTGGGGTGGTGCATTCATGGGATTCATCTTTGTGGATTTGATTAATTTTCGAATTCCACGTTTCAAAGATCTCTCTCTCTCTCTCTCTCCCAATTAAAATTAATTCAAGTTCAAAAAAAAAAAAAAGATTTAAAAAAAAAAAAGGGTCCGGTATAGCCACCTAATTTCTAGCCTTAAATTTGTGTATCTGGGTTTCTAACAATTTTATTGCCGTGTCTCGGATAGTCATAAAAGACGATTGGCTCTGATTTCTTTAAGGAAAAACCTTGAGTGATTTAACCTGTTGAGTCATGACTTACCCGGGATTGTTATGATGACCTTCTCTACACAAATTTAAGTGAGACAATTAGGGAGAAAAGTAGTACCCGTGTCTTTCACGTGACGAAAGTGGTGGATTTCAATGTTTTGCAGAGTCTTTAGTAGCGTTTCTTTTCTTTTTCTTTTGTATAGTGTCTTGCAGACTAACACATGCAGGTTGATTTGTCCAAGTTGGGGGTCGTTTCTCCACTTACTAATATCTTGTGTTGTCCGCTAGTTCGAGGTGATCTCTTTCCTCTCTCTTTATTTATGTCATTCTCTTTTAGTGTTTGTGCAATCAATGAGGACATTGCTTTATTCAAGTTGGGGGAGGGATTACTTTGTCACTTGTCTTATTTAAATTTAGAATCTTGAAAAAAAAAGAAAAAAAAGAAAAAAAAGAAAAGGAATTTGGATGTTTGGGGTGCAACTATTCTTGGTTGATGACTGTTAATTAGCGCTAGTGGTTGTTGTGCGAGTCGGAGTCTCGATACGATTTCATGAATAGACTTAAGCTCGTGAACATGATGTTTAGGAAGCACTCAGTTAGCCGTATCATCTATAGTTGGATAGTGTTTGATCACTTGAGTTCATGCTTTTCACGCGCACTGTCCCACTCTGAGCATTCACTAGCCTTGAATTTGGTTTACATATTTTTGATATTTCGGTGTTAGTTGATTGCGCCCATGGGCTAATTGGAACCCCTTTCCTACATTGTGCGCTAAATTGGTATTGCTTATCCGGGCGTTCATTGAGTATTCAGGCAATCGGGGTTTGCTCCCACCGTATTGTTCGCATTACAAGATGGATAGACCTTGTGAAGGCATTGGTTAAATGTGGTTAGTTTGGGTCTCTCCCTAAAGCCTTTTTGACTCGAGCAATTAAGTCTGAGGGGTTTCTTTAAACCTGGTACCCTAAGACCATCTGGCTTGGGGATGACCGACCTAAAGCTCGTTACATGGGTCAACTCGAAAGCCCGACAGATCCAGGCATTGCACGACCACAAGAAAAATGATTAAAAAAAAAAAAAAAAAAAAAAATTATTAGGGAAAGGGGTGAGTTTTAGAGACACACCGGGCTATTGATGTTGTGTGAACTATTTTCGGGATTAGTGAATTTCTATGTGTGATTCTCACTTACACGCATGTTATGTGATAAATCCCTATCCGATCGTAGGTGAGAGGATTAATTTTTGTGTTAAGTTTGCTGCGAAGTTCACTTGTTTAACTGTGTTCATGGATGAAATGTCTTGTCTTTGACTTGCCTGACAGTCACTGTAGTGCTTCGAGAAGCTATTGATTGGGTTGAGTTGCATTCAAATGTCCGAGTCTTTTGTGTTTTGTGGGTTATCACTGCTGAAAACCCTCACGAGACTTCACTCGTCCTACCGGGGCCGCCCGGGGGTTTAAAAGATCTATCCTTTCATTTATTTTTATTCTTTCTGTTGCTCGGGACTAGCAACCTTCAAGTTGGGGGGTGTGATAGGCGCACAATATCTCAAGATATAAGCGCCTAAGTAGGGCGAATTAGCGCATTAGAGGCGCGATTTATTCCATTTTCCACTTGATGCGGTGTTGTCTTGTGTTTTGGTATTGTTGTGTTCGTTTTGTAGGAAACGGGCCGGAGGAGCACGTAAAGTGGACACATGACATTGGGCATGCTGGGAACCGGTGGGGCCCAAGTAGGGATGACCAAACAAGCTTGAGAAGCATTATGAAGGTCTCGGTATCGATACAGGGGTTTACCTGTATCGATACCCAAGTGCTCATACGCGAACAGAATGTCTGGGTATCGATACGGCTAAAAGCCTGTATCGATACCGACTAGCTTAAATGGGCCGGTGACTTTGCCACGTGTTTGGGCTTTGGGGAAAGACATAAATACCTCTTTTTGAGGTCGAATTAGGGTTCGAACTTTGTTAGTTTTTTCTTCTAGTTTTTCGCAGCCGTTTTTTCTTTAGAGATTCTACTTTTCGGAGCTTATTTTCATTGAAGTTTTTGACGTTTCGTGGAGGATTCAAGTATTGCTTTCGGTAACTTTCTACTTTCTTACATTAATCTCAGTTTGCGGGAGTTTGTCCGCGTTCTGAGATTCGGATTTTGGTTTTAATTCATATTTAAATATCAGAGCATGTTTTATTCCAGAAATATGTTGTTGGTTTTGTTTAATATGAGTGAGTAGTTCCCTAAGTATGGTCGCGGGGTGATTAACACGCCGTGGCCAGGGCGGGATATGTTCTTGCTCCGGTTCCCACAATTCGTAAAGTAAAAAGCAATTTTAGGTTATTAAAGAGCTTCCGTCGGATGAATCCGAGCTTCGTTGGAGCCCATGTAACGCGAGGAACGGGGGACCAAAACTTGTTCTTCGTTGTACATGGGCGACGGCGACCGCGAGGATTCGCATCTTTCGGGGTAAACTTTTCTCTCTAAAATCAACCGTTTCCTTCGGAACAACGAATGGAGCAGGAAATATCCAGACCTGGTCACCGTGTTATGAACGCCACGACCGTACTTTCCTTTAATTAATTTAATCAGAACCAGTTTTCCTCTTAGTTAGTTAATTCACCAATCAAACCAAAAAGGGTGGCTACCTAAGAGCCGTGTTTAAACTAGTATCCCGAGTTTTTAGTCAGCACTTTCCACCTTCTCTGTGGATTCGATTCCGGTCTTACCGGGTATTGTGCTACACCGGTCTCCGCCCTACGCTTGGGGCAACCCATTAAATTAGGTATAGGATTTCGGTCAAGCAAAAGTAAAATAGCACTAATCAACGATGTGTTGCCGGAAATATAATAAATCTTTTGTGTATGTATTCATTTGTTTAAAAAGGCATTATCCAGTACTAATTTATTAAAAATAAGAGAAGAAAATAACACAAAAATGAAAATTATATCAATTACTCCTACCCTTTAAATTGTTATTTTCTAAACGAATTTATTACATATGCATTGGGATTGACAGACGTTACTAAACTTTTTTTTTTAATAGCAAACAAAAAGCATATGCCATTACCACTAACTAAAGCATACATAGGACACTACCGGTCTGAAAAAGCAACAAAACCAAAAACCAAAAACCTGCTCAACTCCGATGTCAAACCTAGTACTCCGCTTGTGGAGGTGGGTGGATGGAGGATCATCAGGTTGTGCTCCCGCCACAATGTCACCACTGGATTTGCCTTTTAAAGCCTTCATCGTCGCCACTGGAGAGTTCAAGAAATTGTTGCCCGATTAACCTGCAAATTAAAAATTTAAGCTAACCATTTTATCATTTGACTCCTTCGGATAAAAAATTAGATTTTCCATCAATAGTAAATCCAAGTTTTATATTTTTTCCTAATGAAATTAGAATAACTTGTGCCACTAAGAGGATCCTCACAAAAAGTAATTTCGTGTTAATATAAGTATGCGGATATATTTTCAAAGAAGTTTACAAAAACTTCAAAAAGGAGAAAATTCATAAATTTAGTCTTAAATCTGATTCTGAGAAGCAAATTAAAAACTAAAAGCCGTCCCTTTTTAAATGTCCACTATAAGAATACGTACAAAAACTTTGAAAAAAATATATTTCTTTATACAATTTTTTTAATTTGTTTAATACCACATTAAACTACTCGATGAACACTTTAATTTGGTGCAAAATAATTTAAAAACATTATACTAAAGTATATTTTTTAACATCCACAAAAATACATGTTTCTCAAAGGGATATATATAAAAAACGGAGGGAGTATAAATTAAGAAGCAAAAAAGAAAAAGAGGAGACATACCCAGTTTGAAAACTGTTTCTTTCTCTTTTGTAATCTATATAAAACATGTACGCAAATCATGGAGGAGGAGTGGTTCCTTTGGAGAGCATTAGAGCACCCCTAGCCAATTGATCATCTTGTAAAGTAATCTTTTCTAGAGGTGATGATCCTGCAATAACAAAAAATAAAAAGATGCTGAGAAATCATAGAGGAAATTTAGAGAATGGTCTTCTTTTTATAGACAAATATAAAAATTCAATATTTTGGACTCTAAGTATGGTATACTGCTACTTTTGCAAATGTATTACGATATAATATAGGCAACTGAATAAAGAAGGGATTAAAATTATACGGAAAATTGTAATTAGGATAATATAGGCAAATGTAATCAATGTTTTGAAAATGCATAAATCATGGATCCATCCAATTTTTTTTCCCAAAATCTTTGCCAAATTATAAACGTGATTTATGAAATATAAAAAACTATGGATTATATATACCTACTGTACTCGGCTTAATTTATCCTACTATCTTTTTTTATTATGAATAGTTTACAATTTTAATTTCCATCACAAGAGGTGTTGTTTTATGTACAAATTAAATCATTCCTTTTTTGTTGATTTAGTCGTTGATTGTTTGCAAACAATGTGTTGCTTCCATAAAATATGAAATCACTCAAAAACTCATTCCTTTTTGGAATTTAGAAGATGGAAATAAAAATAAAAATTGGATAAATTAAATGGACATGTGTCGTATCTACATGCCTTCATTGCTGCCACATGTCGCATCCGTAGCTCTTCTCGCGAAAACCCATCCTGCAATAATATAATAGATATATATGTATATATATCGTATCAATTTGTCACAGAAATAATGAAAAAAATGGTAGTTTTGGTATGGTTCAAATTTGAGGATGAGAACATATTCCAAAAAGTTAATGAGATGCAAAAATAACTCATACTAAGTTTTTTTGAGAAACAGATAGAAAATTGCATTAAACACCAATTAATACAAACAAAACAACAAAAAAACCGCAAAAAATACAAGAAAAAACAGAAAAAATACAGAAAAAGAAGAAGGAAAAGTACAGGAAAATGAAATTGCCGCCTAGCATGCGTCATCGGAACTCATACTAAGTCGGAGGACCAATATTTAACTAGCGGGTTTTTTAATGGCAAAAGCTACAAATCACCCATTGGGTGGTCATGGTGCATTATACGCGCTTTCATAACAGTACGACACTGCTATATCTGCATACCCAGTGTCAGTTTCCTTTGGGACTGATTTGAGTTGCTGAGCGAATTGACCAAAATAACATCCCTTACTTTTATCCTTACTGTATGTTAGATCCCCGTCCACACCTTTATCAAACCTTCCCCTCTAATTTTTTTTTTCTTTCTAAACTTTGGAAGAAGAAACTCTCTAGGTTACTACTCTCTTCGTCCCATTTTGATAATCTCCTACGGAAAATCGTGTAATTTTTGGGTAAAAAATAAAGCACTTCCATTTATAATTTAGGCCTTGTTCTCCAATAGATTTTAGGTACATAAAATCTCACATTTTATGACATTCCAATCTCAACACATAAAATGTAAAAGTCATTTTATGAGATTTTCATAAAATCCTCCTAAAATCTATAGGAAAACTACTACTCCCTCCGTCCCTTTTTGTTTGTCATTTTTTGATAATCGTGTCAGTTTTCGATCGCTTATATCTTTTAATATCGATCTCCAAATATATGCAATATGGATCTTATTTGATAGTTTATGATTAATTCTATTATACAAAGTTTTTAAAACGGTGAAAAACATTATAGATTGAAAGATACAAGCAATTTAAGGCGTATCAGAAAATGGAATAATTGACAAACAAACTGGGACGGAGGGAGTACATTTTATCAGTTGGGAAAACAACTCCATTTTATCACCTTTCCATAAAATGCTCATTTTATGAGATTTTCATAAAATCTACCTAAAATCTATTGGAGAACAAGGCCTTATAATTTTTAATCCAAAAATTACACATCTTTTCGTATGGAAAGTCAAACAAAAATCATTTATCTTAGTAAGAGAAGTCTAAAACAAAAATCAATGACAAAAAAGTTCAATAAGGACTTAAAATTACCAAATAGTGTCGTCTTCAAATAACTTTTTTCCAACTTTGGTCCATTTTTTTTACTTCACAGATTTCTCTCATTGAGACGAATGGTTAATTTTAGGGGTAATTGTTCTAGGGTCCAAAAGTGGGGACTTATTGGGCCATTTAGTCCATGTTAAAGTTTTACAAGGTCTAAGGTCCACAAAATTTATTTTTTTTAAATTTAGGTACTTTCAAAGGGTACCCTAGGGTTTAGGCTTTAGGGTGCACTTTCTTATTATAGGGTTTTAGTGGTTTAGACACTTTCATAGGGTACCCTAGAGTTTTAGGCACTTTCATAGGGTATCCTAGGATTTTAGGCACTTTCATAGGGTACAAACTTTTTTGGCACTTTTAAAGGGTACCCTAGGGTTTAGGTTTTAGGGTGCACTTTCCTATTATAGGGTTTTAGTGGTTTAGGCACTTTCATAGGATACCCTAGGGTTTTAGGCACTTTCATAGAGTACCCTAGGATTTTAGGCACTTTCATAGGGTACAAACTTTTTTGGCATTTTCATAGAGGTACAAACTTTTTTTTGGTAAAAAAAAAAAAGATGCCAGCGTTAGGACTGGATATGTTATAAACTTGTTTGGTGGATTAATGGGGTTGCAAATTCTTTGCCTAGGACTTTTGAACAAGTTGCCCTTAATTTTTTGCAATGTTCAATTGTATCCGTTGAGATCTTTTGAATGTGCAAAAAATTTAGTTTTTCAAAAAGTAGTTAATTTTTGGAAGTGAAAATGACACAGGTAGGGCCGGTCCTGATGAGTCAAGAGACTTTTTTTGTTGTTTTCATTTAATTTTTTTATTGCTCATCAAGATGAACAAATAAGTCAAATAAATTGACAAGAAACAAACAAATGCAAAAATAAAATAAAATAAAATAGAAGTCACATGAAAAAAATAATAAGTGTTTGATCATATGGTCACATGTTCGAATCTCATAGGGGCATCTCAAACCTTGAGTCACTGTGGGTTATGCCCTATCATTACCTTCAAGGTCCTAGAATTAGTCGATGTGCGTGAAAGCTGATCCGGACATCTGTTTATCAAAATAATAATAATAATAATAATAATAATAATAATTAATGGAGAAACAAAATAAGATAAATAGTGTATATAATAAACGGTCCTTGATAAACATGCTTGTGTATAATTTTAGGCTGCTGATAATGCCAAAACCGAAAGTGTTGCTACCAAAACCAAAAGTGTTAGTTGCCAAAACTCTGATCTTTGTTGCTTTCACAATTACCTACATGCCCTTGTACCATCATATCACATTTATTACAAACTTAACCCTTCAATTTTAATCTAAACATCAAAAAATCTTTAAGAAACATCCATTCTCTCATTTTTCGAAAAGGGAAACTGAATCAGTACCACAGATAACATCCAACCCCAGTTCAAACTTTCTTTATTTTTCTCCCTTTACCGTGGATTTTCAACATTCCTTGCATAAGATCTTGTCTTAGTTACAATTACGTCAAAAAAACATATCCCTGCATTCATCACTTATATACTCTGAGCTGTTTCACTAGAATAATAAAATACCAGCAAAGTTCATGTACAATAAGATCTCATCTTGACTTTTCAGACTAAACTAGTCATGGTAATTGGACGCTATAGAGGTTCCATGTCAACACATCTTTAGATCTTTACGGGTTTTTTTTTTTTTTTTGATCTTTAGTGATGCAAAAGGTAAAGATTTAAAAAAAAAATTACATTTTTCTAACCACAATATTTCAAATTCTTTCGCATCGAATTAAATATCTCTATTAGTAGTTTATTTTGGTGCAGAAGAGTAAAAAATTATGCGCGGAAGTACTTTATTTTTTGATCCAAAAGATATATTGCAAAACAACTTAACAAGCCAACAATGTAAAATACTTTTGTATACAATTTTTCAAAAAAAAAAATTGTATCGAATTAAAGATCTCTATTAGTAATTCAATTTGGTGGCAAAAAACATAAAAAAATCATACCCGAAAGTACTCTATGTTTTTATCCGAAAGATATTGCAAAGGAACTCAACAAGCCAACAATGTAAAATACTTTCGTATACAATTTTTCAATTTTTTTGTATCGAAATGAAAATATCTATTAGTAGTTTAATTTGGTGCAAAAATAAATAATAAATTATGTGGAGCACTTCTTTATGTTTTGATCCGAAGAAAATTGCAGGAAAAAAAGGTGGAGAGAGATGGGCTACTTATGTAATTTGCTTTAGTCATCATCAGTCACTCACTTCATGAACAATTATTGTGCGTCCAACACAATAATAGATGTACTTCAACTGAAACAAAAGAAGTTTTGGCATTATCAACAACCTAAATTTACACTCAATTTCAATTAGGGATCATGAGATAAATAGATGTACTTCAACAGATGAAGGCTGCTCATCCAAAAATTGGACGAGGCTAGTTTGGTCATGCAAACAGTTAAATTCTACTGTAGTCAACATCGTCATTTTTGGAAAGGACTCCCATCTTGTCATGTACAGAGGGAATCCAAAGTACTTTTAGGCCAAAACTCATCACCCATTTGGGTTTGGGTGGTATATAGCAAAACCCCTTTTTAATAGCCAATGATGAGGAAGGAAAAAACAAAAAACTTTTTAAATAGCCTTGCCCTGGGGAGAACACAGATCGTGCAACACATGTGGAAGCTAGGATTGGTGTGGTTACTGACTGGCCGGTGATACCAATGGCATGGCAGGCCCACGGACTGGCCGAAATTTGAGTGTCTATATAAATTGATTTATGAGTTTTTTTTTCATTATCTTTTAGTATGCTTTCTTTTTTACATTAGACTAATTTTCATGTTTATCTACTCGTCTCGGCAAGGCGAAAAATCATCAAGACAAAAAATATGATATAAATAATAATTAACTTGAATCTAGTTAAATTTAAGGGGAAAAAAAACCCCAAAAACAACCGTGCATAACAATAAAAAAAAAGAAAAGAAAAGAAAAGCCAAACTCACCCATTGTACCCGACAATATCATTTTGAGATGACAGAACAGTCGCGCTTGAAAATGGCCTCTCATGCCACACATTGTCTGCTCTCACACGTTTCGATTTTTGTCCTTTTATTTTCCGGGGAAATAGTCACGATCATGGCAAAATTATTCAAATCCATTTCCTTCATTCCTCGTCTTCATTAAGAAAAACTTCCGTAACACCAGTTATTACTTCTTATGTTTCAATGCCCTTATATCATGTAAAATTAATGGAGTGCTTTTTTTATTAGAAATATTTTGCGATCCTCAATAATAGTGTGTCAACATTCGCTTAAGTTATTTGATACTCGATTATCTAAGAAAAACGGTTACCTTGATAGACGCACAAAGACGTCACAAATTCTCATGCAGAATGGATGGCAAATATATTCTGTAACGACCCGGATATTTGGGTACGTTAAATTTAATAAAAAAAAATAATAAAGTTTTACAACAATATTTCACCATGTAAAAATACAGTTTCCATCAGAGTGCACGTTGGAAAACGTGAAGTGCAACCCATTACAAAATACTTAGTACGGTTTGAGAAATTTATATTACAGATCCAACATTAAAATAAAAGGGGGTGGGTTCTACAGATTAAGGTTTAACTCTGGATTCCACGGCTCCTCCTGAGCTTGTTCTGCCGGAAAAACTCTCGGCTCCGAAATAATCGTCTCCTGCGGCACCAACGGTACCTGCTTGATCACAATCTGACATAATACGTCCGAGTCGCAAAGCAACATCATGGTATTATGCCAGGGTCACACGAAGTGTAACACCGTGAGCGATAAATCACTCAATAGCTACTCTAACCCTCCCAACCCTTGCTTAACATACACGTACAACATATGTGATTGAAAGGCAGTAATTAAAGGAATAAACAGGAAATAAATCGTAAAGCAGAAATTAAACACATAGCTGATTTCATTACTAGCCATTAACTTACATGTTCATCTAAGTTCTCAACCTAGAGAACTTTCCTCCCGGTTAACCACTAAAGAATATGACCAAACTGTGATTTACTCCCCCCTTGCTTGCCCTTCACTCGGGGGCCCCGACGGAAGGTATAAGTTACGTACTTAATCCAGCCATCAGCCGCCTCGCAAGGATGAATTTCCCAGGGACGAAACTGTACCACTGGGCTACGTATGGCAACTGCCAGGTCCTGTAGGTATATAGCCGAATCTGGTCTATAATACTTCCACCCTTATAACGCCTCAGAATTCAAATGAAGCAAATCACAGAGTGTCATATCCTAGGGTTTCGAAATCAAGGCAGACTGCCAAACAATCCTCCGAAACAAATCATTTGGCGGAACTGCCATTCAACAACAATCTCGGGGTAACTCCCCATCAATCAATTCCAAATTCACTTTTCCATTAACCTCATCGTCTATATGATATCCGCGTACGATCACCCAACCCGGGAACTTAGTTGTCCATTCTAACATTCAACACGTTTATGGAAAGTGCAATTAATAGTAGAAGCAAAGCGATAACGATATCACAAGGGTCACAACCGAATATCTCAATTCACAAGTTCACGAAATTCAAGTAATTGAAAACCAAGGATCTAAACATAATAAATTCAAACTACAGGGACCAAAACATAATTTACTAAACTATTGGGGTCAAAACATAATTTAAAGAAAGTAAGGGTCACCAACGTCATTTTAAGTAAGTACAAGGGTGTCCAACATAATATCACGACTCTAGGGTCCTTAGTGTAATTTACAAACTCTGGGGGCCTTTTTGTAAATAAACATAATACAAGGGAAAAAATGTAATTTTGCCAACGACAAGGGTAAATACGTAAAAATACTTTATTTTAATTAATAAAGTCCTAACTTGTCCTAAAACGCAATTCCTTGATTTTCTTACTAAGTACAAAACTACACATTATGTAATTTACACACACGAGGGCAAAATGGTCATTTTACACCCAAAGGGCATTCTGGTCATTTCGTTAAACTCCTAAATTTCCAGTAGTGACATTTAGTTGATAAAAAGTAGGAACATAAATATCTTTGTAGATTAAGTCACATACTTTATAAAACTACACTTTTAACCCTTAAGTTTAAAACTAAGAACAAGAACAAGGTTAAACATAACATGAACACATTAAATCTCACATAAACACTTTGAATAAGTCCTAATCATGCTTGAGAAGTTAAACACATGAACCAAAATGAATCAAGGGCTTAATATGCATGAAAAACATGGTTTAGGGTCAAAACCGTCGAAACTAGGAACACTAGGGACTAAACTGTAATTACAGAATTTAAGTCAAAACTGGAGGGAACATTCTGTACCCGTAGTCCGGACGGGGATAAGGGTGGTCCGGACTATCGTCACCGAAAAACAAAGCAACATGTGTTTTGTTCGGGTTTCGTGAAACCCTTGACTTGGGGCTTTAACCCATCAACTATAAACTACTCCTAGACTATTCTAACTCATTCAAAAGCTTGGAATAGGTTGGGTACGAGTTTCTACCTTTGGTCCGGACGAAAAGCTCGACGGTAAAGTCCGGTGGTATTTCGAATGACAATGAAGAACTCCATTGCGAACAGAATCTTTGGGCTGCGATATCGGGTTCAAACCTCGTCCGTTTCCAGCGATTCTTATGTCTAAAACGAAGCACTCGAAGTTCTCTACAACGTTGATGAAGAAGTCTAAGCCTAAAACGCACTCCAACAATGAGAAAAATGAAGATTTGTAAAGGTTCAGTGAGCTGCTCGGTTTGACTAGATTAGAAACTTCGGGCCGCAATAACGTGGTCATTTCTCAACCGTTTTGAGTGATTCTTGAACCTAAAACGAAGGGCTTGAAGTGATCTACAATCTTCGTGAAGGAATCTAAACCCGAAATCCACTTTAACGAGGAGAAAATAGAGATTTACGGAAGAGCAGAGAGCTGTCTGGAAAATGTACCCGAGATTTTTACTGAACTTTGGAAGGCTATAACTCACTCAAAACTCAACCGATTTGGATGATTCTTATACCGAGATCGAAGTACTCGACGCCCTCTACAACTTTTGTTTAGAAACTTAAGCCTAAAAACGACTTTACCTAGGAGGAAATTGGCCATGAAAATTGATGCGTGTTATGGACGAAAATGGGAAAATGTGGTGGTGATCTCTCTCCTCTTTTTCTCTTCTTCTCCTCCTTTCTCACAATCTCTCCCTCTTTCTCTGCCCAAAATAATGAGGGGAATGGGTGATGGGTTTATGTAGGGGAAATGGGGTGGTGGTGGAGTGTTGGTTTGGTGTGATGGGAGAGGTGGAGTGAAGTGTGGTAGGAGGTGGAGTGTGGAAGGTGAGTTGGTGAGTGGAAGTGATGGGTGGAGTGTGGGAGTAATTTGGGGGGCCGGGGGAAGCATGGGACGCGACGCGATGCGGCACAATGCAGTACAATTTACTCCGAGCAGTGTTTGAACTGTCCGGGTTTCGGTCTCAGGAAATTACAAAAATATTCGTGCAAACTTGGAAAATTGTGGGCAACGTTACCGTGTGCTCAGAATCGTTTGGAAAAATCTTGAAAGTAGAACACGCATTACGATGCGCTCGCCAGGTAAGCGTATCTGGTTGACTCGGGTCCCACAACTGTAGTAGCCGTGTTTGTGTCATCTATGTAGCTCAAAATCATCCTCCGCATTACGCACATTATTCTGGCCGTTTCGTCCGGGCCCACTAGTGACAAGTCGGTTGAAATCATTCTGTGTACCTCGAGCACTAACTCGTCTAAAGGAAAAAAAAAAATAACTAAATAAATAAATAAATAAGAGACCCGCAAGTGGTCAACTAAAGTCAAAATTGGGTAAAATTAAATTAGGAAAATTAATAATTACAAATATCTCAAATTTTATTTTTTTGAAAATTTGGGATATTACATATTCTACATTTTAACTTTATAATTTACAGAACGTAGTGTAACTTACTAACATGTTTATCGATATCCGATCATTCCGATATATTATATATCTCTAGTTGTTGGCTTGTTCTATGAGGTTAACAGTTCAGATTATAATTTTTGGCCTGGGATGTGGATGAAAATTAAGAGTATAGAAGAGTATGAAGAGTATGGAGAGAAGCTGATCCCCACCAAAGAAGTAATCTGACTGTGTCGTGCTGAGTCAAAATTAATTAAATAATAACTAGGAATTAACTTTTATTCCGGAGAATAGCGGTTAAGTCTGAGTGTCGATCCACGGAGACAAACTGGCTGAGTTGCGTTATTTGAGTTGCGTTATTTGAAATTAACTTCTAATTTAATTCGGTGAAAAGATGTTTGATTGGTTGTGAAATTGTTAAACTGAAGAGTGCAATAATTAAAAATGATTTAAATTGATGGAGATGGAATCTCGGGTTTAGAATCCACTCCACCCTCGTAACCACGACTTTTGCATAGATTAGGTTAATAATCGAATCACAAGGGATTATCGCTAGGGCTTGCAATCCCCATCGATAATCATTAAGAAAATATTTGTGATTGTTAAAAGGCATAAACTATCCCACGGCATGGACCGTCTCACTGGTACGGTGTCATGCCGCCCAACGGCACGATTCGTCTCACGAGCATAGCCTATCTCAGAACTCCAAACACAACGTTGAAAACAATTATATGAACAGGTATTTGAAAATCGGTGTATAAATACGCAACAGGTTGGAAGAATAAAACCACGATTCCATTGATCTTGTGAAACCAAGTTCTGAACATATAATCCGATACAATTAAAACCCTAACCTACATAAAATAGAAGGTTACTTGGCGTAGAGCTTCATCCTCCCCCTATAAAAGGGGTTTAGCCGGACATGGTGATGATTGACATGCTTTGATTTGAAGAATGTGCGAAGAACATGAAGAACCCTAGCTTTCTCTCTCAAAGTAGCCTCTCAAAATAGTTCGGAACCCTTAAACAATGTTAGGAAGTTCTATTATACTTAGAGCCCTAAAAATTACATAAAATAAGTAAAAACGCTAATTCCCGTCGCCATGGTTGGGACGGGGGAAATGGTGGTCCGGACTACGAAGGCAGATTGCTCATTGCAGCTTAATCATAATTTCACAGTTATGGTAAACATGTTTACTTGCTCCTACGAAAATCTAAAATCTAGAATCTGCATCAAAATTTGAAGCTAGAATCTAAAATCTTTATGCACGACTGTTGCAAACACACCCATAATGAGCTCTTGATATTCTACTGTTATGTAGACTGTGCGGCGGATTCAAAAACTCAATCTAAAAAGAATACTTATTAGAATTGGAATTAGAAATATTGTTTACAATTAAATCCAATGTTACTTACAGTCTACTCCCCCTGTCCAAAAATATCTGCCTTTTTAATTTGCAAATTAAACGAGTACTTAAAAATAACACTTTTTTTTGAAGAAAAACTTTTTCAACAAATTACAAGATATCAATGAGTTCTTTTACAAGTTATCAACGAGATCTGCAGTAATTTCGTACCATGATTTATCTTTTTTTTTGTTACGTACATATTTCTTTTTACCATTATTGCTCGATGATAGATCATATCTATTGCATTAACCAATTTTTTTTTACATTTTACCATGTTTACTGGTATGCAATTATTTTTCACCAATTTTTTGAAGAAGCAACTTCACCATGTTTGGTGTTACGTACTTATTTTTTAAGAACCAAATTGACCATGTTCATTCATCAAAAAAGATGAACAACATCCTAATTTTTTGATATCACGGTAGATTTATCACAACGGTGGATTATGTTTGTCCGTGAAAATTTACCATATCCAAATAGTATGATTGGCCAAAACATAATTCGTTTTCAGGCACCTAATCCATTCGGCAAGACAATGTACGTACACAAAACAATGTAGCAATTAAACTCACTCATATAAAAAACTTTCACTCCACCGTCCAAGGTATTATGGTGAAAATTAAGTACGTAGCAGTAAACATGATAAATTTTGGAATTTACCCAGCATTCATGGTAAATTCATCAAGAGCCAAGTAAAAATAAAAAAGAACAACATCCTATATTTATCCAACGAATTAAATTATCTCGAAAATACAATATTTAAGGATGAGATGAAAAAATAACTCATATTAAAGTTGGAGGACCAATATTTAACTAGCGGGTTTTTTAATAGCCAATAAAATGATGAGGAAGGAAAAAACAAAGAACTCTTTAAATAGCCTTGCCCGGGGGAAGCTCGTGCAACACATGTGGAAGCTAGGATTGGTGTGGTACCTCACGGACGATGAAACCAATGGCATGGCAGGCCCACGGACTGGGCCAAAATTTGAGTGTCCATATAAATTGATTTATGAGTTTTTTTTTTCATCATCTTATATGCTTTCTTTTTGACATTAGCCTAATTTTCATGTTTATCTATTCTTCTCGGCAAGGCAAAAAATCTTCAAGACAAAAAATATGATATAAATAATAATTAACTTAAATCTAGTTAAAATTAAGGGGAAAAAAAACCCCAAAAACAACCGTGCAAAACAATAAAAAAAAAAGAAAAGAACAGCCAAACTCACCCATTATACCCGACAATATCATTTTGAGATGACAGCTTGAAAATGGCCTCTCATTGTCTGCTCTCACATGCTTCGATTTTTGTCCTTTTATTTTTCCGGGGAAATATTCACGATCATGGCAAAATTATTCAAATCCATTTCCTTCATTCCTCGTCTTCATTAAGAAAAACTTCAGTAACACCAGTTATTACTTCTTATGTTTCAATGCCCTTATATCATGTAAATTGGAGTGCTTTTTTTATTATAAAAATTTTGCAATCCTCAATAATAGTGTGTCAACATTCGCTTAAATTATTTGATACTCGATTATCTAAGAAAAATGATTACCTTGATAGACGCACAAAGACGTCACAAATTCTCATGCAGAATGGATGGCAAATATATTCTACATTTTAACTTTACAATTTACAGAACGTAGTGTAACTTATTAACATGTTTATCGATATCCGATCATTCCGATAGTATTATATATCTCTAGACTCTAGTTGTTGGTTTGTTCTATGAGGTTAACAGTTCGGATTATAATTTTTGGTCTGGAATGTGGATAAAAATTGAGAGTATAGAAGAATATGAAGGGATAGATTATAGAGTATAATGTAAAAAACAAACGTACTCCAATGCTTACTATCGCCAGCCAAGCGGTGGGCCTAAGTAACATAATAATTTAGTATGATCATTCGTTTCCACTTTCAATTTCTCACTCTTTCGAATTTTAATAATCTAGAAAGTTTCCGAAGATGTTTTCAAATTCTCGCGCGTTACGTGAGCCAGCTAGAGACCGTCTCTTACTGTTTGTGAAAGAACTCCATAAAGAAACCAAAACAGATAGATCAGTGGTCGAGCAAGTGAATTTTCAGGGAAGTCCTCAAAACCCTTTCCACCTCCTCATAACAAACTCTCAGACTACCTAGGTAGGTTGACGGGCTTGGGCCATTGTTAAATGGGTTTAGCAGAATGGGCTCTCTTCAAGACTATGGCAAGGATGTAAGCAGCCGATCGAGCAGTTCAGTAGAAAAGGGTTTAAATCCAATTAGTTATATGTCCGGTCGAGAATACTCATAAGACCGGGCCGTTTGGTTCGAGTATAAGAACCGTCAATTTCCCATTTCTAACAGGTTAAGTTTTTAGATGAGATAGTAAGTAAATCAGTAAATGATTGTCATATGCTTGGTGGAGATAAACTTAAATCCCGTGGATGTGCATTGACTAGCTAACTTGGTAATCGAACTCTGACGTTGTCTATGAATCTTTATTTTATGACAAAGACTAAATGAAAGGTAAACACAGTCATGCGTAGGGCTGCAAACGAATCGAGCTGCTGGGCTTGTTAAGACTTGGGGTTGGCTCGGCTTGTTTAATAATTGAGCCAAACTCGAGCTCAAGTTTTAGGCTCGTTTAGTAAACGAGCTCGGTAAAGTTTTTGGTTTTCCTCTGAAATTTATTTTCAACCAGTGCACTTTTTCAGTGGTCTTTTAGGTTTTGGGAAAAATGAACAATGGGCCCGGGGTTTCATTATAGTGTGGCCCAAACTTCCTAATTACCAACAGAAAACGGGCCCTCCAAAGTTGAATGGTGCTGTTGAGCCCATCAAGAAAGGGAAGGATACAAAAAAGCTGACTCGGCAAATCTGACAGTTCGCTTTCGCGCCAGTTGCTTTACGACACGTTTTGTTGGTAAAGGAACACGTGACCGGAAGATCATTCGGTGCCACTGAGACACTGTCACGTGGTACTACTTAATTTTTTTTTTATCGCATATTCATACAGGGTTGTAGAAGTGCCTCAGTGTGCTAAATTGAAATTTCATTGTAATGATTTGAACAGTTTTAGTATGTAGAGTACACCGAGTAGATTATTAAAAAAAAAACAAACTAAATTGATCATACATCATTAGTTTATTGGTCAGACAACATTGGTATACAAAAAATGGTCAGACAACATTGGTATCAATATAGTTCTAGAAATGTACTATCAGAAAAATCTATGTTAATCATGTACATGTATGTATCAACGTCCAATAAAATTGATTTTTGGTACACATTAGTGTTTAGCAATGTCTACAAATTGAACGATTCGAATCATAATGGAGAAATTCCGACCAAGCACACCGAAACACCCGACACCCCCGAAGTGCATTAGCTATGAATATTCGGTAAAAAAGAGTGTTGGGCAGGGAAGTAGACAGTGCGACGTGGCGCGAGAGGTTGTTTGGGGGGTTTTGAAATTCAAAGTCACGGGTATGCTAGGACCACGGTTGGTCTGAGTGTGGATGGACTGACTTACAAACATGGGAGTTGTGCGCAGTGGATTTGCTGGTTCTTTTTTTGCCCAGGTGAAAGAAGATTTCACAATTTTCTCAAGAGGATGAGAAAGGAGAAACGAGCACGGTGCTTAAAGGCAGAGAACGCTGTTGAAATGAAAGATGCTCAGGATTTTCCATTATTAAAAGTAAAAGAAGTTATATATATGTGCAAATAAATAAACATAGTATAAACAGAGCCAAAAGAAAAATAATTGAAGCCCGATCTTCAAGTCGTGCGGGCTCATTAACCGATTTGCGTTTTTTTTTATTTATAACTTTATTATTTAAAACGCGTGTTTTTGAACTTTATCCCAAAGTACGTGAAAACATTTTTGGCAAACACGTTTTCTGGAAAACGTGGGTCCGTTTCATGCTTTCACAGTGGGTTAAGATGGATTAACCCAAAAATTAAGCTAATCCTAATTCGGCTTGTAAACGTGGTTGGTACACACTCTTAATGTGCCTGACGACCACCGAATAATAACTCCAAAAGTGGGCAAAATTTTCTAGTAGGACTAGGCGTTGACGTGGAGCCACGTCTCCACTTTTGAGATTGAGCACGGATAAAGGAAAAGTTCAGCGTCGGCCAACTGTTTCACCATTCCGATGGTCGGGGTCCCCCCCTATAATGATACCGTCACGCCCTTCTTACCGCGTGACTCACACTACCTAACAATTTCACATTCTTTTTAACTGAAATTTCAAATTTTTGTTTGGAGTGGAGGAAAATTTGGACCTCTTATCTTACACCTTCCAAAAAAAAAATAGTGATACCAATGATTATCATAGATTTGAAATTACAATATTTTTGGAAATAAAATTTTGGCGGCTAAATTAAATATATATATATATATATATATTATGAGGCCCGATCAAGTCCGGGAGTCCCGAATCCGGGACTCCACCTTCCCGATATTTTTTTGACGATCCGAACCGTCCAATGTGTTCAAAAGGTGTTTTCCAAGGTCCACGCGGAAAATCTTCAAAAAAAAATACCGGGAAGGGCTTGATCCAAGCATTTTTCCGCAAAACTGTAAATGTACATTTTTTGCGAAAAAATGCTTGGATCAAGCCCTTCCGGGTATTTTTTTTTGAAGATTTCCCGCGTGGACCTTGGAAAACACCTTTTGAACACATTGGACGGCTCGGATTTTCCAAAAACATTTTCTAAATGCTTCAAAACGCTTCAATCCGGGATTTCCGGGATCCTTGACAGGATAATTCGTGTATATATATATATATATATAGGGAGAGGATCCGGTCAGGACTCCCGCATTTTATAAAATGCGGACCTTCCCTCTCCCGGCCAAATGGTCGGGATCCGAACCGTTGGATGTGTATATATAATATCTAGAAAAAATTGATTATTGTTTAAAATTAAATGCCTCCCAATTGAGCTTAACATTCCACAGATTATTTGATAAAACTCACCAGTGGACCTCGCATGAATTGTGTGAGGCATTGACATATTTCATATGACCAATATATTTGATCGGTAAATATAATTGAATCAAACTACAAGGTACACTTTTTACTATGCACTTGTTAATGTTCAATTTTTATGCGAGCTCAATCCTTTGATCGAGTATGTTCATGCAGACTAAATTTCGGTCGGTTCCCCTCACACAACCAGTAGCACAAATTTTGAAACAAAAATAATCAGAGCATTACGTTAATGATCAATTTGTTTAAAACAAGTTTTTAAGAGTACCCGTAAAAAATCAACTCATTTCATTTGGGTATCCGTATGGGCTTGATCGATTTATTTAGCTTTTAGCATGTTAGTTTTGGGAACAAATACCGATCAAGCCCTTTCTGTTATTCGAATGAGCTGATTATTTGCAAAAACTCTTAAAAACATATTTTAAACAAATTAAACAGCTTGGATCATTTGCATGAGACTCCGAAATGAATGGTTTACATTTTTTATTGGGCTAAAAAATCATCTGGCTTATTTTTTTTTTTGTATTTTTTTTTCTTCGTGTTTTTTAGTTTTGCATCAACTTTTGTGTATTATTGGTTCGTCTTGGCGAGAGAAATAAAAAAAGTAAAAAATTATGATCGAGGATTAAATTTTTTTGAATAAAAAGAAAAATAAGTAAAAAAGATAGTTTTTTTCACTTTTTCGATCTTATTCAAAAAATTGAGAGTTCTAATTATTATCTTTTACCTTTTTGGATTCCTTTCGTTGAAACGAACCAATATTACGTTCAAAAAAATCGATACCAAACTAACAAACGCAAAAAAAAAAAATCAAACAAAGACAAAAAAAAAAAGATGTCAAACCAACTTTTTAAGCCAAAAACACCACGTGCATTGGTTTGGCTAAATAAGTTGGCTTAACTTTTTTTTCGTCTTTATTTGATTTTTTTTTTTGCGTTTGTTAGTTTTGCATCGATTTTTTTAGTATTATTGGTTCATCTCGACGAGAGGAATCCAAAAAGGTACTTTGAATAAGATCGAGAAAAGTGTAAAAAACTGATTTTTTGGCTTATTTTTGTCTTTATTCATAAAAATTTAAGCTTTGGTCATAATTATTTATTTTTTTGATTCCTCTCGCCGAGATGAACCAATAATACACAAAACGTAGATGCAAAAATAAAAAATGCGAAAAAAAATCAAATAGAGACGAAAAGTAAGCCAGCCAACTTTTTAGGCCAAACCTGTAATCCCGTCAAATAGCTTATCGGTCTTCCCCGAAATATTCACTCATTTATCTTGAAGAACAGACACACACTCCACAAAATAACCCTCCGTGCAGCACACGACAAGCAAAAGGAAGGTGGGATTTGTAAAACCTCTCACATCCTTATCCCGAAACTACCCCCAACAGTTGCCCCGGTTAGAACACAACTTCTAGTCAAAACCTATCTAGAACATGGGCACTATTGTACATATATACAAATACTAGCATCGCCCTCAACAGCCGTTGTTTTCCCAAAAAAACCGTTGTTTTCCCGCCACATAAAAGCCTACGCCTCCCCCCACCACCTCTTCATCGCAACTCCGGCGACCCAGTCACTTCCCTCCCTCCCTCTCTCTCTCTCTCAGCCGTCACAAAGATCGATTTCGCAATTCCGGTAAGGCACAAAAAAATAAGAATACCCATCATTTTTCATTTCCATAATTAAGTAATTCAAGCACACCAGATCCCAGATGTATATATATTTTTGTATATGCATCAGATCCCAGTCGCAAGGATCTGATGACCCAGTTTCTTTCCGGTGCCGCCAAACCACCAATATAGAATCCTCCGGTGGTTGGTTTGGTGGTATTAATATATACACATTTTATGTGTACTTGCTGGTGTGTGGCCCTGTGGGTATTTTCCAATGTGCGGATTTGCTGTTAGATTTGAATGTCTGATTTTTATATACGAGGTGGTCGATTCATTACATGTCCAGATGTCCTGTACCATAATTAACTATACACCCAATTGGTTACTTGCTTGATAAGAAAAATGTTTGATTTTATTAATGAGGTAGTGCTGTCATTACATATCCTGTTCTGTTCTGTACTTATATACACCCGATTGGTTACTTGTTGGTACGATGTTAGATCCAAAAGTGGAAAAGGTTGAATCTTTCTGAATTGGGAAAGCATGGGGACTGAGCATCAATCTTCCTCTCATGGGTCGGAGCTATTCGCCGGAGATGAGTCTCCGATGGACCTCGAATCTCAAAGCTTCGGGTATTTCTCGTCGAATTTGATTCGTAATTTCGAATTGTGGATTATGTTTTCTGATTATTGTGATGGGTTTGGGATTAGGTGCATTCATTATAGGAGGAAATGCAAAATCAGGGCACCCTGTTGTGATGAGATTTTTGATTGTCGGCATTGCCATAACGAAGCAAAGGTGTTGATTCATATTCGTTTATTTGCTATTTTGCCCCTTCTTTTTTCTTTTATTGTCAATTGAGATTAGATTTGTTTCGCTTTTTTTTTTAGCTGATTTCCCAATTTTTGTTTTTATTGATGGACAGAACACAATGGACATTGATCCTATTCATAGGCATGATATTCCGAGGCATGAAATTAAAATGGTATGTTTTCGGCATCTTTTTCATTATTATTATGTGGAAATCATAATTTATTGGATGCCTGTTTTTTCCATTAAATGTTTCTAATTGTGACCTATTTTATGTCATTTTCAGGTCATATGCTCCCTATGTGGCACAGAGCAAGATGTGAGTTTTCAAAAAACATAAGAATTTCAAAATAATTGAGGACATTTATAGTATGGCTTTTCAATCCTCTTCTGCATTTGTTCATTCTTAGGTTCAACAAAATTGCATTAACTGTGGAGTTTGCATGGGGGAGTACTTCTGCAAAAAATGCAAATTCTTCGACGATGATGTAAGTTTTATTGCGCTTTCGTTACGTTTGTTCTTCAGTTTTTTTAGTTTGGTAAATTTGCTTTAATTAAAGAAAACTTATGCATATCAGATTTCAAAGAACCAATACCACTGTGATGAATGTGGACTCTGCAGGTACATTTATTTTGTTCAGTTCATTTTTACTTTTAAGGTTGTTTTACGAACAAAGAATCGTACGAATAAATCATATCACGTCTCTTTGACAAATTCATGATTCGGCAACTGGTTTTTTTGCGCTAAGCGAAATAATTTCCTCAAAACTTTCACCAATATTTTGGCCTTTTTAGTCACTGGGATGCATTTTATGGAAATTTTGGGCTGTGGTTGCTTTTGCAGAACTGGAGGCAAAGAGAATTACTTCCACTGCAACAAGTGTGGTAAGCCAACCTAATTTCCTATTTCTTTAATCACTGATAAGGCTGTGTTTGCATCAATGATTTGGAAATGGGTTTTGCAAGGAAGAGAGGGAAAACAAAATACAGAAAAATAAGTGTCAACACTTCATTACTTCCTTTTCCTTTTCCTCCATAAATGTTTGATCCAAACACAGCCTAGAGTGTTCTGTTTTGTTTCCAACTGAGTAGTGCTTTACTGTTATGGTTTCAGGGTGCTGTTATTCAAATTTGATTCAGGATTCTCACCACTGTGTGGAAAGAGCAATGCACCACAATTGCCCAGTTTGCTTTGAGGTAATTGAAGCTTATGACATACTGTAAAAATCATTTCTCCAAACAGAAGTTCTGCAGAAATGTGTTTGATTCTCAAACGGGACTTTATATTTTCAATCTGCAGTTTTTATTCGACACGATGAAAGAAGTGACTGTCTTACCATGCGGTCACACGATACATTTGGAATGCCTGAAAGAAATGGAGCTACATTTCAGGTACGAATTCGTGATTAGATATATCAGTATGGACGGGATAATATTAAGGATAACGGGTTTGGGATTCTACGTTGTCACGATTCTACTTTTTGAAACTGATCGGAACACGAAAGCAATTCATGGTTGTTTTCTATCCAATCTAGGAATCAAATTGTAAGCTAAGCAGGAATCTGATCCTTAAAACTCCCCACGGTAATCTTAGATTCCAATTTCCAATCCTATCCAAAGGAAAGAAAATGATGGACTTCAATGAAATTTTTTTTAGTAGTTTTGGTTCATTTCTGTATCTTCTAATGAAATCTTTCTGCCTTCGGGCTCGTTGAATGAGAACATCTGACTGTTTAACAAAAAAAAAAAAAGGAAATTTTTTTATTCAATGCCGAGTGGGCACCAGCTGACACTGTCAGGTGGTGCCTGTCGGCTCATCCGAGCCGTCCATCCGTATTTTAGGCGGCCCAAATCTGTTAGGTTTGTTCGGAGGCATTTTTGTAATTTTGACGGTAAATTTATCTCAACAGATTTGGGCTGTCTAAAATATGGATGGACGGCCCAGATGAGCCGACGGGCACCACCTGGCAGTGCCAGTTGCTGCCCACTCGGCACTAAAAAATTTCTCAACTTCAATACTTTAGTCATTAAATGACTTGGCATTAGATTCAAAACTTAATCTTACTTGCAATGGACTCTGCAGATATTCTTGCCCGGTTTGTTCCAAATCCGTGTGCGACATGTCCAGCGTTTGGGAAAAGCTTGATCAAGAGGTTTTTTCTTTCGGTCTTCTTTTTTCGTATTTGTAGTTGTTTCAAAAATAATTATTTGTTGATCATTAACGTTAATTTACTTAAACTGGATGCAGGTTGCTTCAACTCCAATGCCTCAGTTCTACCAAAACAAGATGGTAAGGAATCTCAAAAATAAGCTAGAGCATTTCTTTAGAGCGCGTAGTTTTTGTATAATGATTTCTATGTATTTCCTCACGCGACACTTTGCATATGTTTAGGTATGGATTCTCTGTAACGATTGTGGAGAGAGATCGGAGGTTCATTTCCACATCGTGGCACACAAATGCCAAAAATGCAAATCATATAACACTCGACAAATACTGGGAGGTTCTACTTCTTCGTGCCCGTCAAGGATTGTTGAGGTGACTGCTGCTTGACTCAAGAGTTTTAATGGATGAAGAATTGTTTAATGGATGTACAGATTGTTGTATCCGTATCCGACCCAATAGAGAATGACTAATCCGGGAAACTGATCTTGGCACGCAATCAAAGCCAGGACAAAAACCTTGTTGTTAAGTATACACATTAGTCTGTTATTGTAACTGTTTGAAAGGTTGTTAAGGTTAGTTGGTGGTTAAGATAATTATGGCCACGTCAGCAATCCATGTGAAGGGTTGTAAGCCAATAGGATTCATTTGTGTTTGTTCAGAGTATAGAAAGTATGAAGAGGAGGTAGTTCCTTCTGTGTAAGCATCGAATAAACATTTTCATCAGAAATGAAAGATTGATTTCTCTCTCTAGAAATTTTATATGGTATCAGAGCGATTTGACGAAAGTCTGTAATACGATCCTAGGGTTTCATTCTTGAGTATTAGAAGTTACATTTTCATCAAAAAATTTCAAGGAATCTGCAAATGGCAACATCTTCTTCTACATCGATTCCACCTGCATTAGCGTTTCTAGTGTCAAATTTTCATTCGTTGGTGAATCTCAAGCTCGATTCAGGTAATTACCTACTCTGGAGGACTCAAGTTCTAAATGCATTTCGAGCAAATTGATATATTGCTTTTCTTGATGGATCAAGTGTGTGTACTGAATCGACAATAATTCTTGATTCTGAGAATCGAAAGATTGTAAATTCTGAATTCACCTTATGGACGTCAATTGACAATCAATTGTTGTCATGTTTGATTTCAAGTTTATCTGCTACAACCTTACCTCATGTTCTAGGGTTAGTACATGTTTCTCAAGTGTGGTACTCATTGGAACAGAGATTCAATTCATTAACTAGATCTCACATCCATGAATTGAAAGGCCGGGTGTTTAATGTAAAAAAGACTGGCAGTATGGAGAGCTATATTGATGAGATTCGTGGACATGTAAATAGATTAGGGGCTGTTGGACATCATGTGGAAGATGATGATCTGGTGTTTCATGCTGTTAATGGTCTACCTTAAGAGGAATTTAGACATCTTAAGACTGCTCTTCTAACTAGAGGCAGTGATGTGTCATTTGAGGAGTTAACTACAATACTAAAGTCAAAAGAAACGCAAGCACATAAGAGTGAGTTTAATTCAGCAAAGGTGTTTGCTGCAACATTTAAGTTGAGTGAGTTGACAACAAGTGCTCAAGATGGTTCTGGACCTAGTACAAATGTTTCACACTCTCAATTCTCTGGAAGTAGTGGAGTTAATCATTCTGGACAGGTTTTTCAGCCTCATACATCACAAGCTCAAATGTTTCAACCAATGAATGGTCAAGGGAATTTCTTTCCTCAATCCTATTCAAATTCATCTATGAATAACAGAGGGAAAGGAGTGAGTTTTGAGAACCAGAAGATAAGCTGTCAGATTCGTGGAAAGACAAACCATACAACTTTCTATTGTTACCAAAGACAAAATCTGTAGTATCAACCTCCACCATTTGTTAATACTCTCAGTCATGGTTTGGTCAGTCTATGGGTACAAATTTTAATGGACCAAGTGGTCAACAGTTGATGGGATATAATGGATTTCCTGGTCAAAATGGACTTCCTGTGATGAGGTACGGAGCTTATTTTGGACCTGGTGCACCTTATAGCACATCTGTTACCTCTTCTGGCCCTATAGCTCCCTCGAGAGTGTCTTCATCACAGCCATTTGGACAGAATTATGGAAATCAGTATCCAAGAAATGTGTCTTCATCTCAGTATATTCCTTCAGTGGCACACATGGTTAATCAGCCAGGGGTTGTTATGCAAAGCTCAATTCCTTCCAATGCTTCAACTACATCTCTCAACTGGTATTTTGATAGCGGGGCTTCTACACATGTTACTGATGACTTGGCATCTCTCCAAATTCATCAGCCATGTCAGTCTAATGAAGGTGTAGTTGTGAGCAATGAGACTGCTATTCCTTATTGGTACTGGTATTTTACCCACTCCTTTTACTTCTTTCAAGCTCAATCATGTCTTACACTCTCCTGCTATAACTCATAATCTCCTATCAGTGCATCAATTTGCTAGAGACAACAACTATTCTCTGATTTTTTTTATTGTAATGGATATGTTATCCAGAACAATCTCACACATCAAGTGCTTCTTAGGGGGCCATGTCTTCAGGGGTTTGTACCCCATTCAGACATCCTCTATAGTTGTGTCTTCTTTCTCAAATTCACAAGCCTTTGTTAGTTTTGCTATCTCATCAGCTTCAGTTTGGCATCAGAAACTGGGGCATCCTAGTTTACCTCTATTTCAGTCCCTAATAAAGCAATTTCAATTGCCTGTTCATAAACCTTTTCATATTACCTGCTTTAGTTGTAATAAAGTAAAGAGCCACAAATTGTAATTTCCTCTTTCTGTTTCTCTTACATCTAAACCTTTTGAACTCATTCATATGGATGTTTGGGGCCCAGCTCCTGTCCCTTCAGTTCAAGGATACATATATTTTCTTCTTATAATTGATGATTTTAGTAGATATTCTTGGCTTTTTCCATTGTTTTACAAGTCTAATGTCAAGTCACATCTCACTCAGTTTAAAGCATATGTGAAAAATCACTTTGATACAGAGATTCAGACAGTGAGGTCTGACAATGGAGGGGAATATTTCAACAAATATCTCCATAATTTGTTTCTTTTGGCTGGTATCATTCACCAAACTTCTTGTCCCAATACTCCTTAACAGAATGGGGTAGTAGAAAGAAAACATAGATACCTCATTGAAACAACTTTCACCTTGTTAATTCATGCGAAAATGCCTACTAAATTCTGCCTAGAAGCATTGATTACAGCAGTTTATTTGGCAAATCGTTTACCACATGGTTCTCTTAACTTTCAAGTCCCTTATTTTCTCTTGTTTAAATCTTCTCCTGATTATCTTTCTCTAAAACCTTTTAGATGTGCTTGTTTTCCTTGGTTAAAACCTTATAATTCTCATAAACTTCTTCCTAAGTCAGCTACTTGTGTGTTCCTTGGCTATTGTTCCACTTCAAAAGGTTAAAAGACATTATGATGGTTCCATTGCTCGATATAAGGCAAGACTTGTGGCAAATGGTAATCAACAAACAGAACGATTAGACTTTCATGACATTTTTAGTCATGTTATCAAACAGCCCACTTTGAGGATTGTGTTAAGTTTGGCTGTTCATTTTAAGTGGCCTTTACGTCAGCTTGATGTCTCAAATGCATTTTTGCATGGTGAAATCTCAGATGATGTGTATATGCAGCAACCTTTGGGCTATAAGGTTCCTGCACATCCCTCTTATGTGTGCAAATTAACCAAGGCTTTGTATGGATTACGTCAAGCTCCTAGGGCATGGTATACCATGTTTTCTTCCTATCTTCAAACTCTTGGATTTGTGTTTAGTGCTGCTGATACATCTCTGTTCATTCTGCATAAAGGATCATCTATTACCTTGGTGTTAATCTATGTTGATGATATAATTGTGACTGGTAGTGATGCTACTTTTATATCTACACTGATAACTTCTCTTTCTTCCAAGTTTATTATGAAAGATCTGGGCACGTTACATTACTTTCTGAGGATTGAAGTTTCTGCCACAGATTCTGGGTTATTTTTGTCTCAGTCAAAGTATGCTTAAGATGTTCTGACTAAGGCTGGTATGGACTCTTGTAAGCCAAGTGCTTCTCCTACATCTGCTAAGGTTTTTCCAGATCCTTCTGATCCTTTATTTCCAGATCCATCTCTATTTAGATCTTTGGTAGGGTCACTGCAATACCTTACTATTACAAGGCCTGAGATAGCTTTTGCTGTAAATTTAGTGTGCCAGCATATGCATCAACCTAGAATGAGTCACTTTGGCGCTGTTAAACCTATTTTGAGATATATTAAGGGCACACTCCATCAAGGCCTGCATTTTGTTTTTGGTCCATTATCTCTCACTGCTTTCGCCGATGCTGACTGGGCTGGTGATCCAGTTGATCGTCGATCTACAACATCGGTCCTAATCTTGTTTCCTGGTGTGCTAAAAAGCAGCACACCGTGGCTCGATTCTCAACTGAGGTTGAGTACAAGGCCATGGCTCATACTGCTGCCGATTTGATATGGATTCAACAACTTCTTACTGAGCTTCATCTGCATATTCCTTCTCCACATGTGTTATGGTGTGATAACAAGTCAGCCATATCATTGGCTTCCAATCCAGTTTTTCACGCTCGCACCAAACATATTGAGATCGATTACCATTTTATTCGTGAGCAGGTGTTAGCTAAGAAAATTTATGTATTCTATGTTGGCACTTACGCCCAGATTGCTGATATCTTCACCAAAGGATTGCCTATATCTCGATTTCTTTCCCTCAAAGGCAAACTAATGGTTGGTGATCCACCCATTAGTTTGAAGGGGGGTGTTAAGTATGCACATTAGTCTGTTAATTGTAACTGTTTGAAAGGTTGTTAAGGTTAGTTGGTGGTTAAGATAGTTATGGCCACGTCAGCAATCCAGGTGAAGGGTTGTAAGCCAACAGGATTCATTTGTGTTTGTTCAGAGTCTAGAAAGTATAAAGAGGAGGTAGTTCCTTCTGTGTAAGCATCGAATACACATTTTCGTCAGAAATGAAAGATTGATTTCTCTCTCTAGAAATTTTATAATCAATTGGAGTCGAAACACAAACCAAAGACTTACATATCATTTAATAGTTGTCAATCCCTTACACTTCCTCTTGTTTTTCATGTACATCTGTGCAAAAGTAACCAAAAATGTTTCTCCCTGACCTTGGGCTACAGTTGAAACAGTGTGTTGCTTAAAGCTTGACGGGCTCCATGAGTTATTTATCATGTACTCTTTCGTTTTCCACAGTACCCGTGTGGATGTTGGACCGGCCCAAATACTCGAAATCTCAAATGGGCTTTTTTTGTAATGTACTAACATATTTGTCATGCCATGTTGTAAAATGGTGGAGCCTGCAATGAATAAAGGCCACCGAAATTTGTTTAAGTACTAATGGGGTCTTAACTTTTTGCCTCAGAAAGATCCTCCATGGAGTCCTGCAGCTCGAGAAGGTTTAGGGTGTCGGGTGGGTACCACGTGGCGGTATCCACCACTCATCTCGACCGTTTAAAATACTTTTGAACGTTCCAAATTTAGAGAGAAAAAGAGGAGGGAGAGAAGAGAGATGGAGGGAAAAATCTGAGCCGTCCAAACATTTTTGAACTATCGGGATGCGTGCTCGGGACACCGTGTGCGGTACTAACTAGGCACCCAGAATTTTTCCGCAGCTCATCCTTCTCTCTCTCTCTAAAAAGTTGTACCAGCACGTGAGTGAGTGACTAACAAAAAGTAGCCCATGTTCACTTTAATTCAAACAGAGTAAAACATCTTTACTTCCATACCAACTTTCCCTACTTCCATTTAGTATTCGGGTAACTTTCACAGGAAACGAGAGAGAGAGAGAGAGAGAGAGAGACCAATAACGCAGCCCTTCCAACAACATCCACGACAAGATCCTGGTAATTCATAGCCAGATCTTTGAACTGCCAAGAAAAGGCGTTCTTGACAGAGCCATGCTACAAATTTGCTTGCAACTCCTGTTGTCTGTTCAACGGGTTCGAAGTCTGCAAGCCCGAGCCCAAATATGTATGTGTATTTTGGTGCATGCCAAATGTACACCACTTTTGAAAGACTTATTCCGGAGCCCCACACTAATAGTCAAAATTGTTTACTTTATTGAGAATTTTATATGATGGGCTCTTGTAAAATTTTACCTTGTTCGGATATTGGTAATTGGTAACAGCTTGATCGATTCATTCAGTTTTTCACGACAAATTTAGATACGAAAATCGATTAGGCCTATGCGAATGAATTGATTTTTTACAGGGACTCTTAAAAACATGTTATAAACAAATTAAACGACTCTGATCATTTGCGTGGGACCTTAAAATAAATCTCACACAAAGTAATGTACATTTGTTGGTATAGACCAATTGGGTTACTCATGGTTTTATTGTATACAACCCCAACCATAAGAAAGAGATCAATTGATTTGCATTTCATGTACTATTAACTTTTCGAGTACGGTCTTCAACCTATGGAGCAGTGTTCCACTAACAAAAAATTATTTTTTCTAAAAACCGAGACAGATCATTCTCTCACTATACATCACATAAAAAACTATGAAAAACCAATTTATTCAAAAAACTAACTTAGTGGAACACCCCCTAAAGTGCGAAATAAAAAGTCCACTACACACATGCCCACTATTTGCCTATGCCTTTTCCACCATGAAAAGGTCGACCTTATTGAGTGAGTTTAAGCCTTTTGACTTTGAATTAGAACCTTTTCCTTGGTCAAATGACAGAATCCCATGTGTTCCTATTAGTGTGTTTCTCAAAGAAAAAAGAGAGACTCAAATTCAAAAATTACAGAATCCCATGTCATATTGTGTTTTCTCAAAGAAGAAAGAGACTCAAATTCCTGCTCATATCAGTTAAGTACAATAAAAAAGAGAGATGACAAAGCATTCTTAACTTCTCTTCCTTGCATTGGTTCCTATACACAAATTCCCTACCATTTTTCTTTCAGCTTCTTTTAAAAATCAAACAAGGGAAAATCATTTTTCCTCTCACCTTTGTTTGGGTTCATTTGCAAAACCAAACAAGATAAATAACCTTTTTCCTAGAATCTCACTTTGTGTGTCCTCTATCCTTTTGCAGGAAATATAACCACTTTAAGCAGGGATAATCAAGCCAGCTTTAACCAACTGTTGTCCCTATAATGTTACAATCAATTTTGTCTCAAGCTACAAAAAACTAAGTGGGGACAGTAGCAAAATTCAAAAAGGTTAATATTGTAACTACACAAAGACTCAAGTACAAAAAGGCTGTGTATTAATTAAGAGCAAAATTCAAAATAAAGGAGCTAGTGTAGTTACACCACACCTGAACGGCTGAACCCCCACCCCCAACAGCAAATGAAGGATTTACAACATTTTTCTTTCCTCTCTTCAAATTTGGAAAGCCATATACTAGCGTTTCGTAACCAACCCAGAAAATTCAAAAACTTACGTATGATCAACTTCTAAAACGTTGCCTATGAGTTTCCATAAGTGTCACAAGGTGTTGAGTGGATTATAACCCGAGCTCCAGAAGCAAGCCTGTTGAAAGGAAATCAAACAAAAAACAAGAAACAAAAAGTCTCAACAAACTTGAACTGAAAAAGCGGGAAGTTATTAGTTCAGTGCCTATTGCAAAATGGGGAGGAGCCGAGACTTAACTTTCTTCTATTTTGAACACCTTTTCCTGCTCTTCCCTGAAAGAATCTAGTCTTTTCGATTGTTTCTTCCCAGTAGCAGGCTCTGTGATTCTTCGGCTACTGCCATTGGACATGCCAGGACCAGGAGTTAAGGTTCGTGAGCTATCATCTCCATCAGAGGAGATCCTCGGACCCTCAGAAAGAGGGGATCTCATTGATTCACTCCTTGGCTGCTTGCTTAGAGAAGCCTTAATTGACCGTGGGATGCACTTCGACCGCACCAAATTTGTCTCCTCTTCGTCTGCAGCTAAATCAAATTGCTTACAACTCCTGCATTGCCATTTTATTTGCATTTTTCAGTATGGCAGAGAGCAAGAAGAAAAACCATACTCGAGAACAATGTTTGGTCGAAAATTGGTCCCCCACTTGGGAGAGAAATTATATATCCCCCTTCAAAAAGTAAACATGAACGCGTCCAATTACATAGTTTTGGTTAAAGGATGAATCAATTTCTCATCTCAGCGATTCCTATTTGTTCTACAAGAAATTTTACATTTTTCAATTTTCAAATACTTAATTACAAGAATAACTCACTACGATTCCTTTACAAAGATCATTTGGAGGTTCTTAACAAGATATCAGTAAGGCTACGACTGATTTGATCCATAATACTTTCATTCTAAAGGATACAACTGATCTTGGATATTGTTCTCTAATCAGATTAGCGTTTGCCATTCATTATTTGCATCTCTCCTAAACCTAGAGCACAATTTTCTAAAACCATCAAATCAATAGACACAGCTTACATTGACAACATTTGGGCGTATCGTTGAATGACAGCTCCGACGGAGACGAGTATATTCCTTACAGTTGCATCATAAACCCTTTCCGAATTAACACTACATTCGGGATGGAGATGGAAAGTGGTGGCACGGGTAAGGGACTTTTTCCCAAGTTGTAATTGAGTGTGTAAAGGAGAGGAGGATGGGAGGAATTATTTGAAGTGAGTATCCCAAACGAAGGATAGCAAACAAACTAAACGGCATGTTAAATTAACACTCTCCTATCCTCATCCACCCATTTTTTGGCTAACGAGCTAACACACGCACACACACACACAAAAATGAGAAAAGGAAAAAAAAAAAAACACCCGACTTCCTCCCCTGCTTCTTTCTTATCAAGCAAATGATTCATCCCTTCCTTCCCCTTTTCCCTCTCCCCTCTCCTTCCAACGCAATCAAATAGATAGTGATGTAAGCGACAGGGTGCAAAGAACGACGCATCATACTAGATAAAATAGAAGAGAAGACAAAAGTAGACTAACCTGTCAGCGTTGTATGAAGATGATCGTTTCAGAGCACTAAATCCATCTCCTTCCTCTTTGAGCATAGTTTTCTCAACCAAGCTTCCGCTGAAGTATTCCTTATCTTCCAACCTCAGACCCATGAGCCTTGGATTCTCTGTCAAGCAGTCAAGCTCTCCCATCATACCAGATGTCGAGAACAAAGGGGAAGGAAATTTTGAATATGGAAAACTTGGCCTGTAGGTAGGGATGAGGCTAAAGCTGTGATCTTTCACCGAAATTGACCCACAGGAGATCAGTTGCATCAGCATGCTTGACGCCTTGAGCTTTGTATTCAATGGCATCTGACATTCCTCCTCTTCAAGTATCCTAAAGCTGTTAGCCTTCCGAGCATCAGCTCTGATAAGAGATTCTAAGGTTGCAGTCTTCCCACCTGATGAAGAAGCACTTGATGAAGGCGGAGTTGGGGAAATCGATTCCCTAGAAATATCAGAAGTCTCTTTCACTCGTGGAATCCTGTTTTGACAAGGCTCAGTGTTCTCAGGTTCTAGGGACCCATCATCAGTTGAAACACCCCTTGTGCAAGTCTCTCCAGTACTGTTAGTTCTGGTTACATTTTCTTCGGTCTGAGTTGAAGCATCTGCCGAACCATCACCCTTATGGACTTTGTACTCTGTTAAGCTTAGACAATTATTCCAGGGGGAACTTTTCCCATCCCTATAACCTGGAGACACTCCAGATGAATCGGTATGTCGGACTGGAGGAGAAAGCTCATCGTCTTGGGAATGCTTCGAATCTCTTCCATTCATGCTCGAAGAAGATGAAGAATCATCATGAGCCCTCAAAGGTGCTGGCTCTGGTAATTGTCTTTGATTCTTCGATTTTGTTACTTCAGCAGGACTAAAACGACCTTGGGAAAAAAAAAATTTGAAAGGGAAAAAAAAAAAAGGTTTTCATCCCGTGCTGAGATTATGAAGAAATAAAAAGCAGAAGAACAACTTGAATTCCTTTCCAACAATGCAATTGCTGTTGTATTACTACAAAACTAGGATACCTAACTTAAATAGCTAATTTAACTTCAACATATCTCATTTAGTGCTACGAATTTCTATAGCGACTCCTAATTAGTTAGAATCTAACTAGAAGGTTCATGTTCCATGAATGCTAATATAGCAAGTGAAAATAAAAGGGCTGAGGAAGACTGGATATGAACTGATTGAAAAGTGAGAGCATGGTTATCACAATAGTTTCCAGAGCTTGGGCCACTTCAAAAAATGTAAAACAATCATTAACAGTAGCTCTATCACACCAAAAAAATAGACCAAAATTTGACTAATCTACCAGTTTTGCTAGTTTCTTTGAATTATACTCCCCATTTCCTCAAACATATCCAGAATACTCCAGATGTTTGTTCCAATTTCCAAATAGTATCTGAATCGTGTTTCGTGCTCATGTCAAATAGAGTTACTGGTAACTAGTATGACACCAAGTATCTTGCTTACCAGAATTACATTCGAAAAGTTCAGAACCCTTTAGAACGTACTCACTTCCCTGAGCAGGTAAAATTAAGTCATCTTCACAGAGATCATGCCAAACAAACCCACTCTTATAGCTTCTGCAAGGAAAATGGGCAAACAATAAGAGAAAAAACCCGCGGATCAAAAAGAAAAAAAGAGGTAAAAACCCTAATAGTTGGCAAAAATTATGGAAAACAACCAAGTAAAAAACTCAGTTATCCGATGGTCTAACCTCTTGCAAGACCATGAGTACATTGAAGCCATGCCTCTGCCTCTCAGAACATTAAGCTTAGCAATCACATCTACACCACAAGTAAATTTTCAAGCCCCAAAATATTAGTACTAGATTGAACAAGAAATTTTCATGTTACATAAGAATTGACTTAAAAACATGCATATGCATCACTCAGGCAATTCCAAACACCAATCCAATCAAAACCAAGCTGAGCCTTAAGTCCCAATCAATTAGAATCGGCTAATGAATCCGTTTTCTCCATTGAGCAATCAGCCAAATACATAGCAAAGACAAAATTTTGGCACAATCTCACAAATGAAATCTCAAGCCCTAAAACCAAATATACAGCCAAATTACTATTATTTTTCCAAATCTAAATTTAACACAAGATTGGCTAAACTCTCTCTCTCTCTCTCTCTCTCTCTCTCTCTCTCTCTCTCTCTCTCAGGCACTTTAACACAATAAGGCACCCAAACATATTTGAAGCCAAAATTTTCTCATCAATTTCCCAACAAACATGAGAGCAACAGAACTCTGAGATATACAAGTATAGGAGCACACATGCATGGAGATAGAAAGTCAATACCTCTCAAGTAAAGGCCATCTGGTGACGAAAGTGGAACTTCGATGAAATGAGGATGTTCGAGCTGTCGATTTTTACAGAGATAGTACACCACAGGCACTCTCCGATTACTCTGGTGGTACTTGGGCGACTTCTCCGTCCATACTTTAGCCCTCTCTGGACTCACTTGCCGGTGGTGCTTCTTCACGCGCCCCTCCATTTCGGCTCAAAACCCTAACGCATCAGTTGATGTGATCTAAACAAGAATCATCGGATCCTCGCGAAACCCCAGAAAGAAGTGACCCAGTTCCCCAGATTCGGAGCAAAAATTACAGCGACGGAGTAATGTTTGTTTCAAATCTCGCAGCAACAAATACAGAAAGCCAGGCCACAGAATACTACTCTACCATTGAGGAGCTTCTTGCACAAATGTAGTAGTTTACACGAGTCATTAAAAGAAAAATAATAGTAATCAATGTGGATAGATATAGATATAGATTTAATGACAGAAAGGGATAGATTTAATGACTGAGAAAGTATAGATATAGATAAGATAAAATTTGCAGACAGACATGTAGACCCATGTACATACGGAGATAGAGATCAAACCTGAGGAAGAGGAGGAGGAGGGAACTGCAACTTTGACACTGGAACCCGCATTTAATGCGAGAGAGAGAGAGAGACAGCACAGTGATAGTTACAGAGCGAGGGGATTGGAAGAGGTTTGATAGAGAGAGAGAGAGAGTGGGGAGGGGGGCTTTCAAATATTGACAGAAAATGAAAAAGACTGGAGAGATGTGGGAAGAAGAAGAAGGAATGGGATGGGGACTTTTTCCTAATTTTCTGGCCTGTTTTAACTCATTCTCTCGCTTTTGTCTTTTGCTCATCCTTTCTTGGGTCGTTTGCTCATCCTTTCTTGGTAAATTTACTTTTCCGTCGTCTTTCTCTCCATTGACCGGAGATGCACATGCACATTGTTTGTAACGTCTTTCTATTATCAGTTCACTTTGCACTCTCATCGATCAAGCTGTAGTTGTCACGTCCGTCCAGTAAGTTGACGGTATAATTTTCTTTTATTAGAGTATCTCCCAATCTCAACAAAAAATGTCATTTTGCTCCAGGAAAGTGCTATACAGTGACATAGTCAGTCAAAAAACACACTGAATCACACGCATAGAGTGAATCTTCTACCCTAGCCAACGCGTGAACCACAGTCAAAGGGTGAGATCCATTCTCACTCATGCGCGGTTGACGCGTGAGACCTCCATACCACTCCATCAGCGACGGGTCTTGTACCAAAAAGATTTTAGAAGCAAGTTTTCGGTGACTCATTTTTTTCTAGCAATGGGTCTTGCACCGTTCTTCGCCGTCAATGTTCAGGGAGATGAGATAGAGACCCAGAGAGCAAGAGAGAGAGAGAGTGGCAGGCGAGCTCGCCAATCCTCGCCTCCCGTGGCGAGGTACTACAGTTGCGGGGATATTGGCGAGGTGCTCAGCGAGGCTGCTGAGTGTTGGTTTTCGGGGTTTGGCTCGGCAGTTTAACGAAAATTGGTAGCTACCGAGGTTGCTGGAGATGTGCTTATGAACAAAGGAAAAAAATATTTGGATACATCATATAGTGTACGCTAAAAATGTACATCCGATTATGTGGACTTTTTTTTTTTTTTTTTTAAGTCTCACGCAAATGATCGTGTCGTTCTAAACCTTTTCTAGTACTCCTATAGTGTTAGACTATTGTTTTTGTTTTCAAATTATCTGTTCATTTTGTAAAAACAGCCGAAAATCTAAGCCATTAAATAAAAAATAGATGAATCTGAGCCATTAGATGAAAACCACCACAAGAAGGAGGGTAGTTTTGCTCTTTTCCCGCGCCGCGCAATTGTACTTACTATGAATACAGGCTTTACTTATCACAATTTATGGCCTATAAGTGTGGTAAATGTAGTCTATTTTTTGTGATAAGTGTGATCTGTTTTCATAATTTATAGACTCAATATTCGTGGTAAGTAAAACTGGGGCACCGGTGCCCCAATACCACTTTAAAGCACCAAAGTTGGACCCGTTTCATTGAAGACAATTTGATTGAAGAACCTTTTGAAAAAGTTTCTTTTCTTTTTTGGTTAAGGATTTTGAAAAAGTTACAAGTACAATAATTATGTTTCTTAATAGTAAGTTGAATGTAACAAGCAAGATAAATAATAGGGATGAATGTAGTCATACTTTAAACTGTACATGTTAGAGCATCCCTAATGGCATACTCAAAAAGAAAAATACTCAAATTTTGACATTTAGATACTCCATAAAGGCTCACAATGGCACTTGGATAAATACTCAAAGTTAACAACATTTTTTATAAATACTCAAATTTTGGCATTTAGATACTCAAAACTACCAACTTTTTTCTAATAATCAAACTTGGATACTCAAAACTACCAACATTTTCTCCCCTTTTGATTATGGACAAAAATGAACCATTGTAGAGTTTCACATTGCTAACTTTAGAAACCCATTAAATAAATACTCAAAAGATGATGTTGCAACATTTGAGTATTCACATTTGAGTATGTCATTAGTGGGATCGATGGATTTGGGGGGCCTGCTGTGCAGGTGCCGCATGGCACCGTGCCATGCGGCCATCCGAGCCGTCCATTGCGAAAATGCACGGCTCGGATTTAATCCGAGCTCAATGTAAATCTAAGCCATCCATTACTTGATTAAATCCGAGCCATGCATTTTCGCAATGGACGGTCGGATGGCTGCATGGCACGGTGTCATGCGGCACCCGCACAGCAGGGCCCCCGGGTCCGTCATTAGTGATGCTCTTAGTAACTTGTTAAAAATAGGGGGTGCTTGGTGGACAACTTTTTTGCTTTTCATTTTCCCATTTTCAACTTATGGGTGTTGGGCGGCCTCCTTGCAAAACACATTTTAGGATAATAAGTTTTAAATTTTGAGAGTAAAAACATTTTAAGATCCTCGATAGACAAATAATCTGCTTGGTTGATGATTGATCTTGCGGTGGAGCATGCATCAAGGCTAAACAAAACACAGGCCTAAGCTGTTTAGGATCCCTTCTTTGCAGATTACGCAGAGGCTCACCTGAAGCTCTCCGAATTGGGGTTTGATGATGCCTAAGCTGTTGGACAGAAGTAATTGGACTGGTAGTCTTAGCCTTAATGACATGGTTCTTTTGTTGTTGATTGCTGGTTAATTTTGTAGTTTTTTTTTTTTCTTCAGGATTTGGTGGGATTGATTGTTTGGTGGCTGGTATGGCTGCAAACAAACCCAATTAATTGCTTGCGAACAGTTTGAGGCTCGGCTTGTTTGAACTCAGTTTAGCTAAACTCATTTAGTAATCGAGCTCGAGTTTTAGGCTTGTTGAGTAAACAATAAACGAGCAGAGCTTAACACTCTAAAGCTCAGCTCGTTTTTAGTAAATAAACTGGCCTCTGCTCATATATAGTCAATCCAACTAACAAAAATCAGTTTTTTTTCAAAAACCAAGATAGGTTATTCTCTCACAATACATCACATAAAAAACCGTGAAAAGCCAAATTTTTTTCTAAAAACACCCTTAGCGGAACACCACCAAAGTAATCAATCCGAGCTTGTTTCGTTTCGTTTATACCCCTAGTACTACTGGTAGGAAACGGTGATATGGCCATCAGAAACAAGTTTGAACTTATTGGAAAAACAAATTGATCTGGTGTCCTAACAGCTATTTATGAACTTATTTTTACGGTTCGAATCTAATAAAATCGTATTATAACAATGTGAGAGCCTGAATAGATAGTTAAAGCATTTATATATTTTAGGGTTGCATTCTGCCAACCTCACCCTCCAAACTATTTTACACCTAGAAAAATAATACTCCTACCTGCACCTAATTCAAAACATTAAGAACTCATAGTTTGGATAATGGAATTGTAAACATAACAACCAGTGGTGTAGCCAGAAAATCGTTCCTGTGAAGGCACAACAAAAAGAAAAAAACCCAATACTTTGTCGTGTAAAAAAAAACTCTCTTCTTTAAGAATACATGCTTTGATTTTCATTTAAAATTTTCTTTAAGATACATTCCGTTTTGAATTGTGCATAACTATCACATTGTCTTCAACGCAAAGGAGAGAGGAGTTGCAGATAGATTAAGGAAGAAAAAAAAGAGAAACAAGGGATAATGTAAAAGAAGTTTCCATTGACTTTCATTTTATGGTCATATAGTACTTATAATTTCGTAAACAATAGTTTTGAGGCAAAAAATTATTCAATGGTCCTAAGGCGTCACCACGTGATGCCCTAACACCTTTCTCCATCACTTTTTTTTATCGGCCTTCATCATAACATATTTAAGTGAAGCTCTTCTATTTAAGCTTGATTCTCACATAATTATGTGCAAGAGAATAGTAGTGCCCCAAGAGCACTCAATAATTTTTCCTCTAAAAAATGTGAAATACTAATGAAACTTTTAATATATTTTTCTACAAAAAAAAAACACACACACACACACATACACACACACAAATCCAGTGAGGGCCTGTTCCTCCACTTACAACAACGCTACTCCATGTAGAGTGGATAAGGGAGCCATGTTGGGGCACCACATGGTTGTGCCCCCAAGACCTCCAAATAATTTTTCATATCCGCTGGCTCAAACATTAACAATGACAATCCATTACAAACAAGAGTTTCATAATCTACAACCAAATGTCAATAGAAACAATAACACAGACATGAGAAATCAGTCCATGAATTCAGATTCGTGGCCACTGATTAGGCTTCATTGTGATCTTCGCATTTTGACATTAAGAGGAATTTCCTTGTAGGACTGAACCTTCTCAGCTGCTCTCCGCGACGGTCTCCCCAGAGAAGTTCTTTGTGATTCTTGAGCTTCAAATATTGGCACACAATTTTCGTCGTTCTCTCCTTTCTGGACAGATGAACGTGATGGAACTAGAAATTTAGCATCTTCTATCTCGAATAAATTATCTGTGGGTTCGTCTGCTTGGGAAGTAAACCTTGCAGATTGCCTTCTCAGGCAACGTCTGAATAAAAAACAAGTGACATGGGCAAGTTAAGTAAATGTACACGGCAAACAAAGAAAACTTGTTGCATGTTTTTTTTTTTGGAAAACACAGAAGATCATAAACATATCTGAGGTGTTAGATATGGAATACCCAAAAATAGGCTTACCGTTTGCTTTCAGATGCCTCTTTTTCAGCAACTTGTTGAGATGTGGTTGAAGGGCCCATAGCTGCAAGAGTAAAATGATATGCCTTGATTAACTAGATTATAGACAAAAAACAGCAACTGTACAAATCACATATTTAGATTCCAGAATTACATTGGCTTCTAGTTGGGCGTCTTTTGGGGCCTTTACAAAGTTTAGTAGAATCTTTGGCCGATAACTCCTCCACTTCCTTTGAACCAACCTGAGAGAAGTTCTCTTGGCTGGAGTTCATACGTGCTTTTCCCTGCAAAATCAAGCGGGTTTGAAGTTCATCAAACTGAATTATCTTGGAGTTCATCTCTCACAATGTATGGCCATTAGGCCCATTACCATTAAGTAGCTCAGAAAAAGTCTTCACAATATGCAGTAAAGTATCTACATGGGATGTCCGTTTGAAATACTTTGAATACAGACCATTGTGCTTGATAAGCGCTCGTTTTGATCACACACGTGCATTTTGTAGCTTTAATCGATTGATTTTGCACGTAGTTGTGTTTTTGTTAGTTTCAGGAGAAATGCAAGAATAAGGCAAATTTTGATGTCGTGGATAATCCAAGCACCCAAGGCAATGTGGCACTCCGCCACCAAGTCAAGCATCGGACCAAAAGGCCAGGAGAAGATCAAAGGAAGAAAGGAATAAGGTGAATTTTGATGCCGTGGATAATCCAAGCACCCAAGGCAATGTGGCACTCCGCCACCAAGTCAAGCATCGGACCAAAAGGCCAGGAGAAGATCAAAGGAAGAAAGGAATTTTTCAGCCCAGGAGATACCAGTATCAATAGGCGTATTGGTACGGGTATCTACTGCACTTTTTCTGCGATTTTTGTACCCGATCCAGCTTATACCTAGGGGCATTTTAAACCTTTTGTACACGTTTTTTGGGGTCTTTAAAAGTCACCCAACCTCAGATTTTGAGGGGATCACTACCTAAGATTTCTCTCTCTACCTCTCTTTTTAGGTTTTGCTCTCAACCCAAAGTGTTTAGGGTTGATTTTAGGTGTTTTCCTCTCATTTCCAAACTTAAGCTCTTCATTAAAGTTGTAAGTGACTTCATTTCCTTTAAGGATCTTGTGTTTAATCTAGTTTACTCACGTTTTTAGCACGTCTCTCCATTTTCCCTTGCCTATTTTGATGTTTCATTATAGTATATGTGAGTAGACGAGTAGTGATTAAGGCTTGGTCATGGGATGATTAACATCCTATGATTTAGGTGGGTTTTGCTCTTCTCTCATGAATTGATCAATTTTTGTTTATGGATGGCAATGGTTCATCTCTATGTAACAAAACCTAGGGTTGTTAACCTCCTTCATTGTGTGTAGGCAAAGACTTGATCTCTTGCCAATTGCCACATATAATGCTTGGAGCCATGTCACTCTAAGTGTTTGATAAAATGTCTCAAAGAACTCTTCTCCATTGTTGAACACATCTTTAGAAGTAAAGTAAAATGATTTTGTTGTCAAATCTTCCATCGTTGAACACTTCTTTAGAAGTAAAATGATTTAATTGTCAATTCTTCCGGCTGAGAACCCTAACCATGTCTCTCAATCGAGTTATCAATGAGAAGAGTAAACTAACCTAAGTCTTGGATGTTGATTAATCCCTAGAACTTGCCGCCTTTAATTTATAGTTAAACTTCATTTTCTAGTCAAGTTAGGAAGTAGAAGGATTAAATCATCTCTAAAGGTTGGTTGTCCTAACACCAAAACCCCCCGTAAAGTAAGCCTCTCAATAGCTCCAAGTTCCTTCCCTGTGGAAATCGACCCCGTACTTCCGGGTATTATGATGCAACCGACCTAGCCCTACGCTTTGGGCTACCACTTCTACAACGTGAAGTCGGTGCGTAAGCAGTGTTGCTGAATGAGTGGAGCAAAAACTCAAACAACTAAAAGATAAGGTATTATTTCCGTCAAAACTCTCAACAATCGGACCTTCTTGGAAGGTTAATTACATGATTTTTTTGCGAATGCGGGATATGGAAAATGAAAGAGACTCCAAACAGGGAAAGAAAAAGAGATACAGTGGTTAAGTACATTTTGCACTAGGATTTCCAAGACGTTCAACACTATGAAGTAAATCGCCCCAAAGGAGAAAGTGAACAGAGAAAATAGGGAAAACACACACACATCCCCACCGACCAAGTAACAGGGAGAAAATTAGGGAAAACACATTCATATCGCCACCTTTCAAGTAGCATAGCCTTGAAACTCTGATTACATCAACATGAAGTTTAGAGGTGAAAATCCATGTGAGGAAGTAAAATCATTTGTAAAAGCACAACCATCATTTGTGAAATGGTTGCTAGTAATGCATAAAACTTGGGGCAAGATAAAATTCAAATAAAGGAGCCAAAGTCTTAGTCCATAAAAGCTATACTCTCTCTCTCTCTCTCCACTTAACAAGACCGATGGACTGGAGTAGAGAAGTCAAGTGCCTAAGTGAAGCAATGTGCAGCATATCAGGAGCTGCGGGAGGATAAGAATAAAATACATTTCCAAACTTTTTGTTGGGAAAAAAAAAAAAAAGCATTTTCCTTCAATGGTGTGTTGAATGTGATGTTCATACAATCTTTAGTCATTGTGAGTATTCAATCCCATTTAAAGAATTAAAAGATGTCAAACTGGTTTCCCACTGAATGGTTTATTTGAAATCAAATCCAAATTGGCATGACACTCATATCTCATATACACTATCGAGTCCAACATTGCACTCAATTACGAACATTCATGTAAGATAACTTCTCCGTAAGTTCGTGTATTTGGAATGCCCTAATTGGCTAGTTTCAATAGCATTGTCAAACTCCAAAATGTGATTAGCATTGTCATAAAACATTGGACAGTAAAAGCTAACCTGAAGTTCCACATTCTTTGCTTTGAGCACGGCATCCTTGCACACGATCTCGTGCTGTAGTGCTCTTAACTGTGATGAGCATAGCAATTTTTGGTTAAGAGGGAAGCACAGAATAGGAGAGCTAGCAATAGTGCACATACAAATGGACATGAATTCCCAGTCTGAGTCCATATTTGCATCAAACTTACCTTTTCTTTGCCTAAATTAAGCTCCTGAAAAATTAATGGAACACATTCAGTTTCAGAAGAAAACATTGAGCATTAATCTCTAAGGAGGAATACGAATTTGCGTTAAATCTTAAATCTAAAACATACTGCTAACATATGGCTATTGGATTGAGCCAGGTTCCAATTTTGCATCTGCATTTTCTGAAGATTAACTCGCATCTTCTGCAACTCTATCCCAGTAAATTCGATAATTTTACTGTTCAACCAAATGAAGCAAACCTTAACACTTACAATGTTAACCATAAAAAAAGGCATGAAAAAAATCATAAGTACTCAAATCCCAAAACCAAAAAAGCATACTTTTTGTCTGCAATTAGTTTCACCAAAGCCATATTTTCCTGGTTCAGAAATACAAAACAGAACACATCAGTAATAAAGCTAATATGATCATCACAAGAAAACACACCAAATAAAATCTGGAAAAGACCCAAATAAGTTTATACCTTGACAAGATGATCAATGTACTCCTTTGCCGAGGAATCGGTCGGTGAGAGCTTTCTATCGGGGCAAGGGGACTTTGGCTGTGGAATTGAGTTGGTAATATCAGATAGCCTCTTCCTAACTACACTTCCAAAAGAACACCTTTTCGCCATCCTTTCCCCTTTCATCATTATACCTAGTAGCCTAACAAAACCCTAGGTAAACCCACACCCCAAACTGGGAAATTGGGAGATGAGGCTCAATTAGAAACCCTAGAGATGTGTGGGGAGGAAAATAATGTCCGCAAAAGATACTAGCAAGAAAGTTACAAAAATGAACAGAGGAATTCGCAAAATTAAAGCTCAAGATTCAGTGAGTGAAAGACACGGCGAATCACAATCTGGGTAGAATTTAAAATAAATATGTCAAAGAACTCCCTTAAAGAAGAAGATGCAACCAAATCCGAATCTTCCTCTATCACTCTCTCTTCGTATAAAGCTTTGTGTTGTCCCTGTGAGTCTCTCTCTCGTGTACGACCAACGGAAAAATGAGAAAGATTGGAATGATGGGAAACCGGAGGAAGAGAGAGAAACTAAAGGGACTAAAGGGAAAGATTCGGAAGAGGTTCGGAAGTCCAACGGCTTACCGAAGCAGGGGAGAAGCCTGCGGTATGGAACCGAACCTGATTTTTGAATCTGCAGTCTGAACTATTTAAAGCTCTGTTTGGCTGCTTGGACTCCATTCCCGTGGGGCTTGGGGTGGTTTCCATTTTTTGGAGTATTCGGAGGAGGGGGCCTGCTGTGCAAGCCATGCACAACAGGTGCCGCGCACCCGAAAAGATTCCAAAACATCACCGTTTGTGGCCAATTTCAAGGCTTTGTAAAATGCAATTTTGTGGGGCCTACTTTCAGGTCCCACACAAATTATCCGAACCGTTAAATTATTTTAAAATAATTATTCAAGTGGTCTCAAGGAAAATCGGACCCACCGGATATGTTTACGTTATTGATCTAATTTGTGTGATTTTTATTTAAAATTTAGGACTCTACCAGTTTGATAGAACTTTCAAGAAAAGTTACAAAAGTGTGGGCTCGGTAACCCATTAATATGAATCATAAGGGTCGTAAGGCTTGTTGAGAATAGTATCTAGGAAAAAAATTATGTTGTATGGACATCGATAGGTATAAAAAAAATAAAAAAATGTGTTTTTTTTATACCTATCGATGTCTGAACATAATTTTTTTACTGGATACTCTTCTCAACAAGCCCTACGACCCTTATCGTTCAGATTAATGGGTTACCGAGCCCACAATTTTATAACTTTTCTTGAAAGTTCTATCAAACTGGTAGGGTCCTGAATTTTGAATAAAAATCACACAAATTAGATCAATAACGTAAACATATCCGGCGGGTCCGATTTTCCTTGAGACCACTTAAATAATTATTTTAAAATTATTTAACGGTTCGGATCATTTGTGTGAGACCCGAAAGTAGGCCCCACAAAATTGCATTTTGCAAGGCCTTGGAATTGACCAAAAACGGTGACGTTTTAGAATCTTTTTGGGTGCACCGCACCTGCATGGCTTGCACAACAGGCCCTCCTCCTCCCCATTTTTTTAACCAAGGTGACTTTCAGCCAAGTTGTTTCCAAAAATGTCCAACTTGCTTTTCGTTGTTTTTATTTTTATTTTTATTTTTTTGAGTCTGTCAATTTTGCGCTAAACTTTTATGAATTATTAATTCGCAGTTTTGCGCTAAACTTTTATGAATTATTAATTCGCCTTGATGAGACGAATTGAAATGGTATAGATTTATGAGCAAAACCCAATTTTGTTTTTTTTAATTATCAAATAATTAATCTGTTTAGCTAAGGCTTTTGGGCTTTCTCTTGGGTAATTCCAAAAAAAATTGAGTTTCGGACATAATTTTATACTTTTTGATTCCTCTCGTTGAGACGAATCAATAATCCACGAAAGTTTGGCGCAAATAAAAACCATAATTTTTTTCAATAATAAAAAAAAAACAGTAACTTTTTTTGGAAAACAACTTGACTTAAAGCATCACCTTGGCTAAAAGACACATTGGCTAAAATGGAAACAGACCTTAGTAAGTTTTTGCTCCAAATTTCCATCCAAACATGGATAAAAAAGGAAAAATAAGTCAGGGCAGGAGATGCTATAACAATTTACTAGCATGAACCCGTGTTATGCACGGCACAGAGTCATAAAATAAAATGATGTGTTTTTTCTTTTTGTAATGAGCTAAAAAATTGTATTTTTAACTGGAAAGTGTCTTGAATTACTCGATCACTTAAATGAATAGAGTATAACAATTCTATTTCTTATCTGCTCCTCTTGATTCTAATTTCCCATGGTGATTGAATCGGATTGAATCAACTATAAAATCATAGTAATCCATATATGTGACTTTTTACAAAATAATTGAAGTCAACACCCTAGAGGGAAAATGTGCCATAATTTTTTTATGATGCATGTAATTGGAAAAAAGGTAAAAAGTATCTATATCATAAGGAATAGCGGTTTTTCAATCCCTTATAAATCCCAACATTTTCATTTCTAATCTGATGGTTAAGAGAGTGTTTAGAGTTTTGCCGTTTACTTTTGTTTCCAATAGTAGCTTAAGGAACGGCTATGATTAATTTTCGAAGCACAACAAAGATCACGATCACTTATTTTCTTCTTTAACGTCTCTCTCGCCCCAAATTCCACAATCTGCTCCACAATTCTTTCATGTTTGTTTGAATTTTGAAAATCATTTGTCCATTTTCTATAATTCTTCTCTTATTGATCCATAATCTATGAGTAACCCTCGCATTTCAATTGTGTCAGAATATTCCATAGTGATTCACCTCACTCCCTAATCATGCCCGTGATATGCCCTAATGTGGGAGTTTAGAGGCTATGTATATTCATTGTGATATAAATATTGGCGAGGTTTCTATTTTGCTAATTATTAAATTTTAAATTTATATAAAAGAAAATTTTCATTTTGCTGATTATAAATTTTAAATTTCTACAGGCCTCATTTGGAAAGTTATATTTGCCTGATCTTAGCAATTAAGATTGAGCTACTTTGAATTTTATCAAGTAATCTAATTTTTCAATAATTTATTTTATTCCCAAACCATAGATAACTGATTTCATCTTAATATTGTTATACTTTAATTTCAATATATACACCAATTAGCTTCTATGATAAATTAAATAAGAATTGTCATAATATATCAAAACTCTTTATTAGTGAATTTAATTTTACATTTTTACTTTCTCATTGATAACTTATTGACTGGAATAGAATATAGAATCAAAGATTCTTTGTTTTGTTATTTAAGGAAAGATATATGAGTTTCAAATTTAAATGAGATTCATATCAAATCTTTGATGTAGGTAATTAAGTCACATGCTTTTCTCAAAATCCTAAACGACAAACCAATCAACTCATGCCACTTGTCGTTCCCACGATCCTTCTCACGAAAAGTCATTCTGCAATATTATATTGTATAAGATAAGATTGGTACCAACAGCCTTGGGAGCATATTCGTCATTAGGACCAATGCTAAGTCTTATATCTCAAAACATTAAAAAAAAACCAGAATCCATTCACATATCATAGAAAAATTTCTTGGTTATTATTCTTTTATTCTATTTCGTTGTATTGACCAAAACACTAGACACAAAAAGGAGGATGTCCAATTTCGTGAGCTAATCGTGAATAAAATCACTTTTCATATTACAGGAAAATAAAATCCAATTTAGAAAAGTAATGATGAGAATGTCATGCGTATGTGATGTTAAGACTTAAGACTACTTCAAAAACATGTGGTATGAGTTACAGAAAAAACAAAATACGCCATGCCCATGTGATGTTAAGACTTAAGACTACTCCAATAAACGCATCACCTAAATAAGTTCGCTTATTGGGAGTGAGCTATGGCTAACAGTAGGACTGTAGGACAATACTTTCATGCAGGCAAAAAAAGAAAACATGAAATGAAACTAGGTGGTACTATTACCAAATGAAATTCTGTGCTTGCCCCCTAATCAACCAGAATTTTCTCCACATCATACTCCCCTATTCGTAGGGTAATGACTAGTGCGTCATTATGGGGCATCATTACCCCATCTAGATCTTCATCTGAGAAGGTTATGGGTACCTCCATCACTCCTTCAGCCCTCGGCCTTTTCGTGCCGAGCTTCATGACATGTTTTGCTTGTCCACTGACCCTTTGGATGTGCCTTATTTCATTGTTTGTATATAGGGCAACCAATCCATGTATCATATGGATTGTCCCTTTTGGACCTTTCTCGTAGTCCATCTCCTCTATTAGGTCGGCATCCTTTTGGTCACCAACTAATAATTCCTTTAGATGTCCTTCCGCCACCTTTTCGTCCAAGAACTTCTTGTACTCCACACAGTCTTCGGTCATGTGACCCCAATCCCTATGATAACTACAATGCTGATTGGTGGCTCATCTTTTTTCTGGATTCCCTGTCATCTTCGGGGGCCTTCTGAACCATGGTTCATTCTTGATCCTGTACAACATTTTGTAGAACAGAACGTTAAAAGTTGCCATAATGCTAAAGTATGATTTGGGATCTGGGTCAGCTTTGTCTTTCCTCTGCTGTGTATAGTCTTTTCTTTCTGTTGTGTACTCCTTCTTGTACACTCTTGACTCTGCCACTTTCCTCTCTGGAAGTTGTGGTTGTCCAGCCACAATCTTCCCTCCAGCCTGCAGGATGTCATCCTCCACCCGTGCGTGCTCCTGGATTCTCTCCATAAATTTGGTCACAGTCTTCACTGGATGCATGGTAAGCGATTCTCGTAGCTTACTATGCCTAGGCAAGCTCGTCTTGAACGTTGACAAAGCATATTCTACACTGCAGTTTTCAATCTCGTTGAAAGTTTCCCAATAACGTTTGGAGTACTGCCGCAGAATCTCATCATCCCTCTGTCTCAAAGAGGTCAATGCATCAAAAGTCCTTGGGGCTGCTCGGCTTGTTAGGAACCGAGCAGTAAACTCTTCGGCTAGTTGAGCCCAGCACAGGATTGACCCCTTCGGGAGTTTGTGGTACCAACTCAGGGCCACTTTTCCTAAGCTGGATGGGAACATCTTGCACAACAAGGCATCATCTTGCTCATGCATGAACATGGCATGTTGATAGTGTTGAATATGAGCCACGGGATCCGTGTTGGTTTCGTAAGGGATGAATGTTGAATGCTTCACCCTGCTCGGTGTCTTCTCTACTCGGATCTAGTGGGCCAGTGGTGACTTCGAGATCTGGTCTAGGGCTTCCTTAGCTGCTTCTCGTGCAATTTTAGGGCCTCCCTCCGCTCGGCCAGTCTCCCTTCCTCTTGCATATTGCTCAAGAATATGATCATTGGAACCAGATCTCTCGTACCTGTCCCTAGCATGTTTTCTTCTTTCTTTCTTTTCAATAGAAACACTCATCTCTCTCCTCTTTCGTGGAGAGGCTACTCGGTCAGCGGTGACATTGTCACGATGATGATTTTTCTTTCCTTTCTCATACTGCACGGATCTTGTTCGTGAGCGTAGGTCTTTTTCCCTTTCTTGAAGCTGCTTCTTCAGGTCCTGAATCTCTCGTTCTCGTCGAGTGACTTCACGGGCCAGTTCTTCTGCTTCCTACTCTTTTCTGTCGAGGCTGTCCTCTCTCTCTCGACCCCTCGTGTGTCTACGATCCTCCCTCCTCTGGGGGCTCCTTGTCCGTTCTCGTCGGTTGGAGGCTTCCCCATCTCTCAGTGGTGTCTCTGAGGGCCTTCGCCTCTCGCTTGACCTTGGAGAATCATAGTTTACCAGGCGTGTATCCCTGAACTTTGGAATCTCAGGGATATGCCCTATATCAAACCTTCTAGGAGCGGGCTTTTTTCGTGGAGCTTTTAGAACCGCAGGAGTTTTGTCCACCTTCGCGCTCCTTCTCGTAGTGTACACAAGAGTGGTTTCACCATCGTCTTCCACGTCCTCTCTTCGTGGAGTGCACAAAACAGGCTCTGAAATCACCATTGTTGATCTTTGTTCAAAAGAAGAGAACTTTTTGTAAGCGTTTCCCACAGACGGCGCCAATTGTACGGGGAATAAATCCACGTAAGCCTGGAACACGTGCTTCCTTGATTCAACCCTAGATCTGCAAGACAGAAAAAGGGTTAGAGCGCCTTTGCCTCTCGTTGGCAAAGGCCCTCCGATGCCAAAGTTAGTATCTCGTACTCACAAATCACAATGCGTATGAAAAGGGTTTCACAGCGTATCTTTCTTCATGGGTATGTTGTTGTATTTATAAGTGTAGATTGCTTTGTTGATTTGAGCATCTCGTGCCCTAGTTTCCTTTTGGCTTTTGGAATCCTTTTCCTAATAGGACTTTCCTTTTATGGGGTGCAATCCTAATCACGTTAGGACTTCCTATATTGATCCATTATTCTACAGGATTGCTCCTTATCTCATAAGGAACCGCCATAGATTATTCTGGAATGTCACACCGCCCTACACGTGGCGGTGTCGTGCTTCCACGTAGCTCGGAATGACTCGTACATAGCTCAACTCATCACGCCGAGCTGAATTATGTATTTCAGAATGCTGTCTGAGCTATACACGTAGCCTACCTAGCTCAACCATATCAGGGGCATCCCTTTATGTCTCACGTCGAGCTAGGGCATCCTGATTTATTAGTTCACTTTATTATTCTGACCTTATTCATGGCTGAACCAGCTCGGCACAGGGCTCAAGGGCTCCTTATGTGATGTCGAGCTTATTCACCCTCTCGTGGTGTCCGCTCAAGGCACGTGCTATGCCCATTATCAGGGTAATCTAGGTTTTACCCACTCCAAAAACCCAATTTTTTTTAATTATCCAAGAATTAATCTGTTTAGCTAAGATTTGGGATTTCTCTTGGGTAATTCCCCAAAAAAATGAGTTTTGAGCATAATTTTATACTTTTCTGATTCTTCTCGTCCAGACGAATTAATAATCCACGAAAGTTCAGCGCAAAATTAATAACCGTAATTTTTCTCAATAAAAATTTAAAAACAGTAACTTTTTTTGGCAAAACAACTTGACTTCAAAGCATCACCTTGGCTAAAAGACGCATTGGCTAAAAATGGAAACGGCACCTTAGTTTAAGCATTTTTAATCCTTACCATTTTTTCTACTCATTTTTTCTACTCAAACCCAACATTTGAGTACAAATATTAAAAATTCATCTCCAATGAATTCCATCTTGAGTTTTACCATTTTTCTTACCCAAATTGTACAATTTTTTTCAACACATTTTCTCACTTTCTTATTATTTACAAATGTGGAGTATTTTGGAGGGAAAAACTAAAAAACTTAGATTTGTGCCAAAAAAAAAAAATGTGCCAAATATGGATAAAAAAGATAGGGAAAAAAAAAAAGTCAGGGCCAGAGATGCTATCACAACAATTTATTGGTACCAACAGCCTTGGCAGCATGTTCGTCGTTAGGATAAATGCTAATGCTAATTCATTTGTAGAAGATTTTACCTCTTTTTTTTTTTAAAGATGAAAAACTTTATTAATCTTGAAGAACAAGACTAAAAGGGGCAAGCAAGGTAACAAGCACAGTTACCAATACAAGACCCAAACCCAAAGGCCTAAAACCAACACCCGTGAGTCAAAACCCAGATACAACATTAAGCATAAAAAACAACTCATGGGTCAAAACCCAGATTACAACAATAAGCACAAAATGGGCCAAGCCCAAAAAAAAGCAATCCTCAAATTAAGAAGATTTTACCTCTTAATTTGATTAGCATAGAACTCTATGAAATGTCATTATGTCTCCAAACATTATACATTACTCCCTCTGTCCCAAAAATATGGTCCCTTTTGAGAGTTTGTGCCACCTTTCATTATAATATATTTTATAATGTTTTAGGTGATTTTAAAAACTTTGTATTTTAAATTTAATTGGATCTATCAAATAAGATTCATATTGCATATGAAATGTATTACCGATTGAAAGATATAATCAAGTTTTTATCCGGTTAGAATGGAACGAGGGACTATTTTTGGGACGGAAGGAGTATATTAGAGCATAAATTGACCCAGATGAGATTAAAAAAGAAAAAATAGTCGTGTGGTGTGGTGTTTTCAGTAGAACAGAAGGGCAAGGTTTGTTGGTAATATTGGATAGATCACTACCGCCGTCTGCTAAAAATAAAAATAAAAATCCACTTCCACAAATCAATACATCATAGAAAATTTCTTGGTAATTATTCTTTTATTCTATTTCGTTGTACTGCCCAAAATAACATAATGTAACCTGTAATATCCCTAAGACTGCGGATCAACCAATAATTTAGGGTAACCAAAACAATAGACACAAAAAGGAGGATGTCCAATTTCGTGAGCTAATTTTGAACAAAATCACTTTTCATATTACAGGAAAATAAAATCCAATTTAGAAAAGTAATGATGAAAATGTCATGTGTATGTGATGTTAAGACTTAAAACTACTTCAATAACATGATGTATGAGTTAAAGAAAAAACAAAATACGCCATGCCCATGTGATGTAAGACTCAAGACTACTCCAATAAACGCATCACCTCAATAAGTTCGCTTATTGAGAGTGAGCTATGGCTAACAGTAGGACTGTAGGACAAAAAAAGAAAACATGAAATGAAACTAGGTGGTACTATTACCAAATGAAATTCACAACTATACATCAAAGAGTTGCATAACTACAACCACATCCTCTAGAGTAAGGAATGCATGCCCCAAAACCTGTCCCAAGCATAAAGGGCATGCAAACCACTATGTTCATATGGATATTGCCAAGAGTTTACCATTCGCGACACAAAAAAGACAGCAGCTCACTTCACAATAATCACAACCCATTGAACTCTACGAGAATGAATTCCGTAACTCAACAAAAAGAAATCCACTGGAGTGCAAGCCCCTCGCTAGGTCTGATGTCGGATTTTGAACAGCTTTTTCCCCTTGAACTATCTACCCTGAAATTCTCAAATGTTTGGGTAAACAATCAGATTGCATTTAGACATGTTGAAGAATTTTGTTGCAAAGAATCTACTCATGAACCATGAGAAAGGATTGAATGAGGCATTACTGTCAAACTACCAAGAAGTTGGCAGACACTAGTTGAACTGTAAAGCTAAGGAAAGTAACTGGGTTTCATCAAAGAAGAAATACACAAACTACTCCACTCCCCAGGCAAACTTGACTATCTTTCTTTTTTTTTTTTTTTTGCTAAGCAAAGAATTTATTAATCTTTGGAAACAAATTACAAAGATTAAAAGGATCCGAGACTAGAAACTTGACTATCTTGCTTGCAACTTTATACAGAAAACTCATAAAAGCAACATCATTAACAGTCCGGTTGATGGAAAGGTTCAGTTAGAAAAGAAAGGATGATGTGTTCTCACCAAATCTCACCATCTTGGGTGAAAAACAAACTATACCATGTATATTCTCTTCATTTCTTGCCATTTTTCACCTTTTTTATTTATCCAAAAAGGTGATAGGATTCTCGCTTCCAAGGACGGAGGTAGAATTTGCTTGGTTGTTGAAATTTTAAGTTTTTCCTAACAGATAGTTTGAAATTCAAGCATGAAATCTAATGAATAATATTCTACAACAGAAAAAGATTAATCACTTCCTATTCATACTTGGCAAAACAAATATGTACATAAAAGAAAGTAGTACTATTTTTCACTTCATGATCTACATCTTAACCTATTTATTTTTATGTGATATTTATTTCATTTTTTGAAGTTTGGAGGACCCAATATAGTTCATTACGACTATTTAATGTGTATATTATAGTTTACACTATGTATAGGGTAATTTTAGCAAGGTGGGGAGTGGCCCAGCTCCCCCACCCATATATACAAATCTCCGTCCTTGCTCGTTTCTTTACTTTCATCGCCAAAACCCTCCACCAAACACAGTGAACAAATTCAACCAAGTTTAAAGTAAACGCAGAGCAACAGAAGCAGATATTACCAAGTTGATCAACCCGAGCCATAATTATGCTTTGAAGGAGGATGTAACAGGTCAGCAGCTCATTTGCTGCTGGTTCCTTGTAGAAGATATGAAGCTTTGCTACGGACCTGAAAGGGGAAATGGTTTCATAAAACGAATCACCAGAGTATGCAGAGATGAAAGAGGAGTCTAATTTTGCACCTTTGATGCATAGGACCTCAAATCTGTGCTGGTAATCTGGCAAGAACAGTGGCGTAGATAAACACCCCACAATTTGTGGATAACTGGCTTATCTTCGAGCGTAGGGTTATGTAAAAGCCAGTTCTCACTCAGAACTAAGTAAATATAGATCTTGAAGAGATCACAACTTTTTTCTTTCAGATTAATCGAGATAAGAAATCTCAGGATCTCCTCCGCATCAGTAGCCTGTGGAAAGGAAATGTTATGACTTGGTACATAACATAACACATAAAGGACAGTCCCCGTACCCTAAACCTCTCCTACATCAGTGAGAGATTCTGTTACGACAAAAAGAGAGCAATTGTGAAGCATTATAAGTATCCCTGAACCCAATTTGTTTTCCATCACTATTAGAGTCCATAACATTTATAAGTCTGCTAACTCAATGATCTTTTAGGAGACTACGAAGAATGAAGGTTAAGCCTTGCAAGTGCCTCCTATAGTCATGCTTTAATGTCAAATTTGAGTGCATCTAATCCCCTTGTCTGGCTCCTTCTTGAGTATGCTGATAGACAAACCCTAAAGATACGGCTTCTTAAACCCAGTTCACAAATTTACCACATTCAGTGGACCTTTGGGCCCTACCCAACTTTTTATGGGCACCATACACCCAAAATCATGTTTGGGCAAGTCATAGCATATCTAGGAGTACCTTGTAGGAGTAACATTAGAAATTTAGCAACAAAATATCTAGCTCTAACTGTCATGCTTCATGCTCTCTAGCACTATATGGTATGAGCCCATGTAACATGCAGTGCAGCTAGAAGTTCAGATGAAAAAAGGTATTGTGAAAAGGACTCATTTAAAACAGCCAAATGATATAAAAACGGATAAGTAGCAGAAAACTGACCAACATATACTCCATGAGATTTTTTATTTGAAGTAGAAATTATTGAAGGATATGGGCTACCTTAATATCCAAACAAGCTACAAGGATTTGGAAGGCCACGGCACGCCTTAGGTGTTTGCTACGTTCATCAACTCCTGAAATGCTCTCCACAGTTCTCAAGCAGTTCATGTCCTTTGGTACTCTGCAGACAATAGTAATGAAGTTAGCAAAACTTAGAGTTAGAGGATTCGAAGGGAGAATTTGGATTCTGGAAGACCTTAGCCAAGCGAGATAAAATGGGGGGAAAGTGAACTCAGACAAGGGCTTCTTACACCACTATTGACCCACGTGCAAAACTAAATTGTTCAAGACCATACGATAGTGTAGGAAAGTGTAACATTCATTTTGATGATAAAAAAAAAAAAAGGTGGACATTTCATTTAGTGACAGGCAGAAGATACGGATGTGTTATGTTGTCGGCAATTGGCCACATTCAACATAGCAATAGCCATAATGGTCACAGCGGTCTAACCATCTAAATTATGAGTTCAAGAAGTATGGGCTTCAAAGCTTAACTAAAAAGAATTGAAGCGGTGGAAATGGTGATATAATCAGTAGTCATTATACATTGATTTGAAAGAGAGAAAATGAACAGCACTAGTGCTAACCTGCAAGCAATAGATTTTGCTACTTCCTCACAGCTGGTACTCCATTCCTTGTCTGTGAAGAAATTAATAACTGAATGCATGCACTCGCGTAGAATGACAGACAAGCCTAGAAGCAGCCGATCTAAGAAAAGATATATAAGCACAACAATCAACTCTTCTGCTTCTGAAGTTGAGATGATTGAATATTTTCTGCAAAGATGCCAAGTATCAATATCCACTGAACTCAAACAGGTTGAATCGTTCTCTAGGATGCTAGATACAATGTTAACAGTAAGCACCAAATAAAACTACTTTTAGTAGCAGCATTTTTTCTCTCTCAACATTCAATTCAGTGCTCCACCAAGCAACCAACTAAAGAAACACAGTTTGCCACAAACAAATACTACCAAAACCATGGGTCCGCTTGAACGTACCTTACTTGAACACAAGCAGCTACATACTTGATCCAAGCTCTAATATTTTGAGGCGGTCCCCCACAATCAGAATCTAACACACAAGTTTGAGTAATCATGAGAGAACTACTCACGTGAAGGCTAATAGAGAACAAAGAGAATTCTTGCAGACTCATCTGATATCTTTTCATAAAGCAAAACAAAAAGACAAGAAAAGATCTAATGAATTCCCATGAAAACAAATGCACTTTTGATTTTGAATGATATTGCATGACCTACGTGAATGGAAGGATAAGACAAACCAAACTGCGAGAAAGGACACCCACAATGCAATTCATCCAGAAGCATGAAATTTGCTTCCTTCCACCACAATAAATCTCCTGTAACCATGACATAGTTGCTATTTGCTTACTAAAACCTAATTTATTTCGAAAAGTAAGGAATAATTCCACAAAAGATTTGACGAGGTACAACTAACAAATCATAGCAACTCAAATTTAGTTTACGACCATAAGTACAATGCAGTACAGATTCCTATGTCACACCAAATGTCAATGCATGTTCATGTTATTTATTGCATATACACCTGAGTAAGACAAACAGCAGCAAAGATGGCTGCGAGCTTCTTTTTCAAAATCACGTAACAGCATTAAAATGTAAATCATTATCAGATTCCTGAAGATGACAAAGAGCTTACCAGCATTGACCATTTCCACATCGGATGAAAACTTGGATGGAAAATCCGACCGAAAACCATATATTTCAAGAGCTCTTTTAATTTCAGAAAACTTTGGTAACCAGTCAATTTTAATCTGCCGAAGAAAACCATCGACGAATCATTACCCACTTAAATTATGCGACAAAACTTTGCTTCAAATCATCCCCATTGAAGTGGAAATCCAGATTACCTTGGACGTAGGTGAGAGAATAGAAATCCAGAAGTCGCAAGCAGATGCACTAAGCACTTCCTGCTCAGAGTATAACACTGACATGCCAAAAGAGAGAACTAAGTCAAATCACGTACTAACTATGACATGGAGGTGATCTTGGAAGAAAAGAATACTCACTCAAATTACATGTCCATGTTGCTATGGATTTCTCCACATGACCACATGTATCAAGCAATTTCAAGAGCCATCCATTCACTAACAACCTCTCAAGGAATGCTTCTCCTGCGATAACATAGCAAATTTTTCACTCACTATTATAGTGATAGGACTCCTGATTCTAAATTGTTAGAATAATTTTAGAACGCAACTGAAGTGGGTGCAAACAGCAAATTGGTATTTCCATGAAAAGGCATGAAAGATAATAAAAAGAATTTTTTAAAAATAAAATAGAAAAGACCTTTCTCAATGTCTAGTTCAACCAGTGAATTGAGTTCATTGCCCCTGAAAGATTGCAAAAGCCCACAGCTTCCAAGCTCATGAAATGCCAATTGAGGAAGAGTTTTCTGCAAAGTACATGGAGGAACATATGTCATAATTTCCAACAAAACTTCCCCTCTACTCTCAGATTCCTATCAAGTAAGAAGTTCTGGTCCACAGACTATACCTGCTTTCCAAAAACTTGAAGACCCCACAAGCAGATCTCTTCCTCGCCACTAATTTGTCCCATCTATAAAAAGCAGTACAAATTTCCGGTCATGGAACCAATGAGGCAACGAGCAATATAAGAAATAAGTAGTGAAAAGAAACAAAGCAAGCAAAGTGCCTCTTGTTGACATTTTTCTACACATTCAGAGAGTTTAGCTTCTCTGATGTCGTTGTCCTCGTCAGAAAAGTAGTCTTTTCGAGCCTTTGCACGTTTTGATTTCAACTCCAGCTTTTTATTTTCCTTCAAGTGATCATTGACAAGATCATCCAGGCCTATCACTTTCTTCCTGGAAAGTTAATACACCATCATGGGAAGTTAGATTGCTTGCAAAAAATAGCACCATGGTATCTCAATGACAATTGATAGACTCCAAATTTGAACTCCCAATCAATCGAGGCATGGAATGGAGGGAAAAATGCCCCTAACTAACTTTGAATTCCTTTAGATTAAGGTGGGCTGTCATTTACCCTGCGAACTTGTTAATTATAGATTTTATCCACATTTTTAATTTTCTAAAGCCCCCCAACTTTCATAATTAAATTAATGTCGTCTGTCCCATTAGCATAGGTTTGTTTAAACCTACGCATCAAAGCAAGAGAATAGCCTAAAGGCGAGACGGAAAGATGGACAGAGGATACTACTAGCCATTCAAACTAAACATGAGATTAAGGTTGATAGAATTGAGTCATTAGACCATTTTAATTCTTGGCCAGTGACAATGAGTTAGACAAGATTGACCTAATTATATAAGTCTAAAAGCTCAAATTTAGAACACAAAAGACAATGGGGACGATATCGGAAATCAGACTGCAGTTTGAGAAATCCTCTGAAAATAGTAGCTAGCCCATTTGCCCCATTTAAAAAAGAAACTTTGAATCAAAGTTCGATGTCCACCTGGATTCCTTAATGAAGAGAGAACTATCAAGTACAGACTAAATAGATACGAGACAAATAAAGCAACTAAACACTGTAAAAAGGTAAGCAACAGTACACAAATTCCGCACAACTGCAACGGTGACACCAACCAGGGAAAAACCCTAACCTAAAAGCCGCAAATCTTACTGGAAACAAGTAAAATAGAAGATACTTAGTTTAAGAAGATAGTTGTTTCAGAAGATAGTTGGAAGCGATGAAATCAAAAAACAAAACCTTCTTTTGGTAGCAGCATGGGACTTGCGGAGTCGGTGGTCTTCTGACTCGAAATCGAGAGGTTCGTCTACGTCCATCATGAAACCTTTGTCTCTCCAAAATTGTTACTCCGTCTACGGAGCAGATGATACAGATATCGCCGAGAGGGGGGGAGAGAGAGAGAGAGGCGCGAAATTGTGAACCAATTTGGAAGCATTGCCGCTGTAAGCCTGTAACACTTTTGTACTGAGTACTCAAGCGGGAGAGCGGATCCACTGTCCCAATTTTCGTGTCCCAATTCCCTGTCCCATCCATCCGAGCCGTCTATCCGAGCAATCAACGGCTTGGATTCCATCTCACCCCAAACAAATCTGAGCCATCTATATTCATTTGAGAATCTGAGCCGTTGATTGCTCGGATGGACGGGACAGGAAGTTGGGACACGGAGATTGGGACAGCGGATCCGCTACCCTCAAGCGGGAGCCGATTCAGCAGAATTGCCGGTTCAACAGTTCCAAAGTTTTTGACATAACTTCCCCTGATGACTGTTTGGGCGTTGATAAAAAAAATTAGGTCTGCTAAAAAAAACCAGTGAACCGTGAATCCGGTCCGAACCGATCTGCACGTTTTAGATTTTAACCGTGGATTAATTGTCCGGATACGGAGTCAAAAAATAAAAAATCGTGACTCGCGGTCTGGACACAGATTTTGATTTTGAAACCGTAGATTAACCGATCCGGGCTGTGAGATTTTTATTATATATAATTTTTTTAAAAAAAAATAAATATAGATCCACCGGCTAACAACTGTTTTCCCGCATTTTTTTTTGTGAGGGAGCCCTCATAGGAAACTTCTTGTATCTATGTATAGATAAAGAGAACAAATATTCAAGACTTGTGCAGTGAGTGAGTAAATAAATTCCTCAAACTCTCAAAGAGTGTTTGCCTTAATGTTCCAACTAGATGGAACTCAACTTATCTCATGTTAAGTATTGCTTTACTATATCAAAAAGCATTCAAAAGGCTTGAAGAAGAGGATCCACTTTTTCCTCCTTGAACTTAATACGGAGCATCCTACTGCTAGGGATTGGGATGATAAACTGCATTTGCTGCCCACTATATTACTACTGAAGTGTTTGTTTAAATGTTAAGTTTGGACAGAAATTTGGCCTTCAATTCTCGTGTGTTAATTAAGGCCTTAAATTGTTTTTTTTTTCAGAATAAGTTGAAAATCAATGGATAAATCCGGAACCAATACGTGACTCGCGGATTGGATTGAAATCGAACCGTGAGATTTTTGGATCGGACACGGATTTTATTTTCAAAAAATCGTGACTCGCGGATTAGGATTGGATTCATGTCAATCCGGACCGTGAACACCCCTAAAAAAAATTCCCAATTCTGTACCAACTCTACTGGGAAGGGAAGGTACATACCGCTACCTATATCTTGGTACCGTATCGGATATATCACAATATTCGTATGCTACATTTTTAGAGTAAATTTGACTGACCTAGAGGTTCTAAAAATTACAATTTCTTGTTTGTATTTCTTCTATTTTTTTAATGTTAATTAAAAACTATCATTTAACAAATTTGTATAATTTTTAGTAATACATAATATTTTTTTTTAGAAATTTAATATATTTTGCTTTATATATCTTGATCTTTTTATTTTCTATATTATTTTTAACATAAAAGAAACATTATAAAAAAGTGACAAATTTTTATAGGGTTGTTTAGGTATCTATATGTGTCTACCATCTGGAAAAATTTACGTAGAAGAGAAAAATAGATAATGACTTAATTTTATATATGATAGAATAAGTATAATTACTAGAACATTCTATATTTTAATAATCATGATTTTGTATGAAACTTGCTTTTATGAAACTTGCTTTTTGATAAGATTTAAGAAAAAAAAAGGGGTGCTTTTTTCGTCTTTTCTTTTACATATATTTTGTCAAATGGATGACACATGTATATACCTAATCAACCATAAAAACAAATTCTGACTTCTAAAAAAAAAAAAAAAATTCTATAATTTACTACTATTTTATAATTCTTTACAACTTTTCTTCTATTTTTGCTCGGCTAAAGTTAGTATTGCTAGTTTAGTTAGTGAGATTTGAACTCTTGTCAAATGCATGTGATTACATGGTACTTACCACTGAGCTACCACCACTTGCTTTAAAGCTTTTTTTCTTCTCACGCGCCAAAAAAGGGCATTACGGGCGGTTTTTGCGTCTATCGTTTACACAGCCGTCGGGAATAAAAAAAAAGCAACAATTACTGGCAGCTTTATTAATGTAGGTAAAAGATTTTTTCAGAATTTTTTTTTTGCTCCTGAGATTCAAACCTGTGACCCTTTGTATGGAGCCCCGACACTTAACCACCCAACTACCAAAGTTTTCTCGGTTTTATTGGTAGTTTTTGGATTTACTATGGGTAATAGTTATCTTTGTTGGAGGTTTTGTTACCGCCGATAATAATGGCATTTTTATTACCATTGATAAAAAAAAAGTCGCATATAGTGGTTTAGCCAACAGTTTTTCATTAATGCCAATACTAATACCATTTACCGACATTTTACATTACCGTCGGTAAAAGTCATATTTGGCGTAATGTGTCTTAAAAATTTACCTACTAGTAATGAAGACAAATTTATTTTTTTTCGTTTCCGGTTGATGAGTTAGGGATATACATGTGCATTTAGCTTGAAAAAAAGGCTTATAGAAAACAAAAAAGATCAAGATACATGAAGAAAAATATTACTAACTTCGTAAAACATACTAATAATTTAAAAGAAAAATAGAACAAGAAGACTTGATTGTGTAGTTCATCTAATATTTAAGGGCATTTCAATCATTTAATAATAGAAACTTACGACATTAGTGTCAACTTGACAAATTGGGGTAGTTTAGACAATAGTTTAAGTAAAGGAGGTTAGTGTAATTTTAGAACCTCAGGGGAAATTTCTGTATTTGTCGAAAACCTCAGGGGAGGTCAGTGAAATTTACCCATATTTTTTATACACAGTAGTTATGTATACCCATGAAATAGAGAGAGAAAAAATTCTCTTACTTTGATATACCTTAAATTTAGTTCTAACAACAAATTACCATAACGTGGACTCCAAATTTTGTTAAATTATCTTAAAATTCAAGCCCTTCTTTGTCAATAGAAGAAAACTACTCTTGTAATTCTATACCAGCCGAGATTCCGCCATAGGCCAGTACGCAGGTATAGGCTGGTACGAGCCGATAGTTTAGCCAATATGGAATACCATGCTACATGTACCATTTTATTACCGGTATGGTACGGGATTGCCAACATTATATTGGATAAAAAACAATAGGCACCAAGTTTAGGCCCCATGAGGTCCAGTGGGCTTCAGATGCAGAGGGCTGGAAAGTATAATCTAACTGGGCTGAGCCCAAACCAAAAACCAACCTGGGCCTGAAGACTGAAAAAGGCACTAATTTACATTAGCCCCCTAACCCTCTTGACTACTCAACCAAAGAAAAATCCTCTTGATTTCTGTTTCCAAAAATATTGTATTCATGTCTATTACTTTGCTTTCTTGATTTATATATTCCCCCTTTTTTCTCTATTCATTTTGTTGTGGCCGGTAATTTTTTTCAAGATTAATGTGATCGGATGAGTTATCAAACAGTATACGATCAACACAAATTTTTTGCATGGTCGAAATATGCAATGAGATCTACATAATGTACGATTCCGATCATTTATGTAAATCAGATATAGGCCCGAAAAAGAAGGACCGGACGAGAAGCTCATTTTCCATTAGATCTTGCAGTTATCTAAAGGTCACAAAATGGAAAGATATTAGTAGTTTATCCTACTGGAATGTTTTCGTTTTCACATGGTTCAAAATATGTGGTCATTTTGGTGACTATCAAATTAGTAATCCCTATTGATTCAGAAAAACTATTCAGTTTTTTTTTTTAAATTGTACTTAAACTACTAATTGAACACACTTGCCCCTCCAACTATTTATCCGTTACTTACTTCATCCAATTGGAATTTTCCATCCATGATATAGATGGAAATGGGTAATGGAGGGGGTATTTACGTCTTTTTTGTAAAATATATACTTGCCTCTTAAACTATTCGGTTTCTTTTTAAATTGTCCTTAAACTGACCAAGACTAATTCATCCAATTTACTCAAAAAAAGAAAGAAAAAGAAAGACTAATTCATCCACCACAACCCGAACATGCAGATGAGGATTGATGGCTACCAGAGCATAATATTTGACCAAGACTAACTCATCCACCACTGTGTATTAATCACCAGATGCGAAAACAACTATGGGCAGCAACAACAAAATAATACTCCCTCCGTCCCATAAACAATCAAGTAATTACTAGTCCATCACACTTGTAATCGAAGCATGATTAAAATATGCAAACACATTTTATCAAGGTTGGAAAAACTGTGATAAAAAAGTTTTTTTCATCACGGTTTGTAACAAAGTGTGATGAAAATAAACACATTTTATCACACTTGTAATCGAAGTGTGGTTAAAATATGTCAAATACATTTTATCACAGTTGAAAAAAATATGATAAAGAAGCTTTTTTTATCACGGTTGTAATACAGCGTGGTTAAAATAAATACATTTTATCACGGTTGTAACAAAGCGTGGTGAAAAAAAACACATTTTATCACACTTGTAACAAAGCGTGGTAAAAATAAACACATTTTATCACACTTGTAATCGAAGTGTGGTTAAAATATGCGAAATACATTTTATCACGGTTGAAAAAAATGTGATAAAAAAGTTTTTTATCACGGCTGTAACACAGAATGGTTAAAATAAATACATTTTATCACGGTTGAAACAAACCGTGGCGAAAATAAACACATTTTATCATACTTGTAGGAAAATGTGATTAAATTAAGCAATTATAATCACAGTTCTTTTAAACATGTGATAATTATGATTAATCACTACGGTTTTATTAGCAAAGTGACATTAAAAACTCACATTGCATTTCTTTATCATGGTTTCATCAAAACCGTAAATCTTTCAAATTTTCTTAGTGTGATCTTTATCAATTATTTTAGTACTTGGTTTGAGACCATTCAGGACCCATATGAAAAACTGGATAAATCGATGAAGCAAATTTTACTGATATCGGATTGAGCTAATTTTACAGGGTTCAAGTAAACATTGTTTTGAAAACATGAACGGCTCCGATCATTCGTGTTGTAATAACCCGAAATTTCGTAAATAAAAATTTCAATTTAATAATTCGAGTATTTAATTTTAATCTTTTAAATTGCAATAATTTATTTGCTAATTTAAATAATTCAATTAAAAATTTGTTTATTCAATCAAATTATTTTTCCGCGCTGTAAGTCAGCACGTGCATGCCGAGTACTACACCGTTTCATGTCCAGAAAACCCTACAACTTTCCTACCCCAAATCGTGTCCCCTTAAAGTACACACCCATTTATTGCCCAAAATGGAATATGTACCATTTTGGAAGTCTATATCCTATTAAGGCCAATTTTGACCAATAATTCACCACCTTTCCTTCTTTTTATTTTTGAATTGTGTGTGTGTGTGTGTGAGAGAGAGAGAGAGAGAGGGGTTGGGAGAGGGAGGAGAGAAAGGGAAATTATTTTCCCTTGCCAACCAAATTTACATGTGTGCTTTCATGCACATTTTTGCACCGGGATTTCTATAAATTCATAAGTTTTGTACTTTTGGAATCCTTCCACATATTAGAAAGACTACCTAAGAATTTTAGAACACACTCACTCGTCTCCTTAAAGTTAATAGCCCTATATACATTTTTGTATTACACTAGTTTGTATTTTTTAGCACATAAAACCAACTTTAAGGGTATTTTTCCCTCATAAATATGGAATATACTCCCTAATAAATGAGGGAATATATTCTCATTCCCAAATAGTAACCTAGCCTACCTATGTATTTATGGCAATATATATGCATAAATATGATATATAGTTATAGGATAATGATCTACTAAGGACTCCCTTAGCCAAATTTGGTGCGGACCTCACCATTCCGGATCAAATTTTGACGATCCGAACCGCTCAATGTTTTTAAAATGCATTTTTAAGGGTTCAAGCGGAAAATCTTCAAAAAAAATACCCGGAAGGGCTTGATCCGATCAGTTTTTGTTAAAAACGGTGGACCTTGGAAAATGCATTTTAAAAACATTGAGCGGTTCGGATCGTCAAAATTTGATTCGGAAAGTTGAAAAATGGCTTGGTCCGCACCAAATTTTGTTTGGGGGAGTCCTTAGTAGATCGGCTTCCTATAGTTATAACACCCCATAACTAGTTTCATGTGTATAACTAGTACCCAAAACTATAACTAGTACCCAAAACTCCCATACCAAAGTGGCCATGCACAAACCAACTTTACTAGAACACTTTAAGTCACCAATTGTGAGCTTCCTAGAAATTTCCTAGAGACAAGAAACTTAAAAACCTAGGAACTACACCTAAACCTACCTAGAATTCTATTCCTTTATTGGAAAGTTTTTTTGGACACTTATGGGGAGAGAGAGGGCCGACCAAAGAGGAGAGGGAGAGGCCTTGATTTTTTGCATATAAATAGCAAGCTTTCCTCTTTTGGAAAGGCACACCAAAACCAGTATTCATGTGTTCTAAAGAAAAATCATGTGTTCTTCGTGAAACTCAACCTCCAACCACCACTTCGACCACCCTACGATCCTAAAGTAGTAGAAAAGTTAGGAGGAAGGAAGTTCGAGCAAAAGTCACGTAGCCGTTATGCCGCCGGAATCAACCTAGCTACTCGGCTCCGACTAACCCCGGATTAAGGTAGATACTTTATCCTAACCCTAGGTTAATATTTCATATTTACTTTTAAATTATGTCGTTATAATGCTTAAACGTGATTAGAAATGACTAGTCTAGATTATGGTGGATAATTAGCGATAATATGAAAGATTACTCTTTAAAAATACATGTAGTCGTTATAATGCACGATTTAAAATTGACTCATCAAAATATGCAATTATAATGCCCGAATGAGATTGATTTTTGAAAAATACACAGTTATAATGCCCGAATGAAAATTGACTTTTCGAAATTACGCCGTTATAATGCCCGACAAATTTTCAGAACGAAAAAGCTTTTCGAACGATACGCAAATTTTCTAAAAGTATTGTACCAATGTTTTGACTTGATCAACGCTATGGAATGACCCAAGGCTAACACCTTTGATAGTCTGTCAAAAAAGTCAAGCTTCGTGCTGACTAAGAGAGGAATGGTGATTCTAAGTGGATTCGTCTGGCCATCCGATCTGGGACTGTCCCTAGTTATTCTATTGTCGAGAGAAGGTCGCTAAAATGAAGTTTTGACTTAAAGTAAAACATGTACGAGAAAGGAAATTTTGACTTAAAGTGACATGGTTTTCGAGAAACGATTTGCATACCGAAGATTTTTACGAGATTCATGGCATGTGCACGATTCACGAGACGATACGACACAACATGTTTTTCGAGAAAATGAACTATTGATTTCACGACGAGAAATAGAGATGAGAACGAAAATGAAAATGATGATGTGATGAACAATTGATACGATAGCACCGTTTTAGTGTCGCTCCGGTTCCGCGGGGAGAACTTGGTGGTTAGGACTCAGCGGTACAACGCGTAGTGGACGGACCTTATAAACAGACTGGTTAAGTTCAGTGATATAAGACAGCCGAGACTTCGAGCGGAAAGATTGGTGACCATTAGAAAGGGTAAGTAGAACGAGCCAATAACTTTCAAGTGATGTTGACATGAAAGAAATTTGAAGAAGAATGTTGATACGAGATACTGACTGTAAGGACCCAAAAAAAAAATAAAGTCTCTTTATGTAAATAAAAATGGGAAAAATGTGAGGAATTGAATTTCATAAAGCACCTTGGGTCAACGCGCGAAAATAAGACACGTGGGCGAGATTTGCTATACATAAGTCAATACATGGGGTGTGAGTGTAATTAGCTATTCTTGTGTTTAAGTGAGAAAGAGAAAGAGCACAAAAAATCAGTCCCTCCCCTCTTGAATATTTCAGCTGCCCCATTCTCTCCCCTCTCTTCCATTAAAGCCACTCCAAGCTCACAAATCTCCCTCTCCATCAAACCCCTTCACAAATGGACCTTGGAATATTGTTCTACGCGTGATTTGAAGCCCGGAACTTACTCTTTTTGCACCTTGAAGCTCAAATATGGGATTTTCCAATTTGGGGATCTAAGAATTCAATTTTCTCAAGTTTGAAGCTCAACCCTTGAGGTAGGGAACCTAATCTCCACCTCCTATCCTCATTTGTATGATATTTATGCCATTCATGTGTTCAATTTCAAGATTATTGGTCATTCGTTGAAAAACCCATTTTTGGGTATGTGTTCTTGATTAATTCTTGATCGAATCTTGTAAGTTGATGAGCCCAATGTAAATTTATGTTAGATTTAACCTCCCTTACTTGTATTGGACCAATTCTTGCATAAACATTTGAGATTGGATCAAAGATTGATGAGTTTGGCCTTGAATTGAAAATCTGTCTGAAGCTGATCTGTATTGATACCCAGAATCTGGGTATCAATACCAGCAGACTCTGTTCGTCTGTCTGTCCAATCTGTATCAATACCCCTGCATCCGGGTATTGATACCAGATGCCTTCGTCCCAAATTTTTTTTTTGTTTTCTTGTTTGAACTTCCTTTGATCTTGGGGTACCTTGGGCCTTCCTCGAACACCTTGTACACTCATAATTGAGCTTAGTACCGATTGTTTGACTTCCGTTTGACATCAACGCTTATGTTGAGACACGGTGTGAGGATGGAGTGCATACTTGTGTTTAAAACACCATTTTTAGCCATGGAATGGAACTATGGGCTTTTGTTGAACTTAATGGTGTGTGTTATGAGTTTGGTTGGTACAAATGACTTACATTTTTTATATTGGTTATATCCCAAGGCCACCTTACGGTGTTCTCTTGGTCATGGGTGCGCGGAGCCCAAGAAATCCGGCCATTTATATAATTCCACCATTAGTTGGTCATGGGTGCGCGGAGCCCAAGAAATCCGGCCATCACTCGAGTTAAGAAGCTATGGGAGCCGGGCCCCGTAATTCCCGATGATAAGAAGTTATGGGAGCCGGGCCCCGTAATTCCCGTAATATAGTAAATTAGGTGGATGTGTGTGAGTTGGTTTAAACATGTTGTACTTCAAATGAACTTTCTAAGACTTTAATGTGTGAGATGGAATTTGGAATGACACTGGGGCAAAATGGACGCTTAAGAAATATAACGGGACACTTGTGGATATAATGACACGTAGTTGGAAACTTGGTGGACACCTTAACACGTGAATGTTCTCGTCTCATGCCTTAGTCACTTTTCGTGCACTTCTTTCCTCTCGTGGTGCATTTATCATTCACATGATCATAGTAGCTAGAGATTGAGCTTTCCTACTGGGCTTGTAGCTCACCCTTTCATTTTCAGGTACCCGTTGAGGAGCATGACGTGGTTGCATTGGGATGCGTGCATGCATGACTTTTGAAAACTTATTGATGGAGTTAAACTTTCATCTTGACATAGTAGTATTTTTGGCCGAGATGGCATTGTAACTCTTAATTCATTCAATCTTTTTACTGTAGAACTTGTAACAACATTTCTAAACTATTAGGTTATGTATTTGGGTACGGGCATCAGGTATCGCTAGATTTGGATCGGTTGATTGTATTAAGCCATGACTTTCTTATGAAGGCTTTGACTTTTCCATCGGTTTATGTTTGACTTGTTGACTATCCTACGTGGATATTTTTGGTAATTATGTTTATAAAAACGAGGGCGTGACACTGACACTGCACTTTGATTCTGAAAATGATACGACACTGATTTTATTACGCTGCACTCTGATTTGATTGACACTGATATCTGGACACGCATGAAATTACTGTGATATTCTACCACCTACTATATTGTTCTAGAATTGCTAGTTTAAGGTTTGGGTAGAACTATCTAATGGGCATCCCCACTCACGGTGTTGCACTTGTGTAACCCTGGCATAATACCACGATGTTGCTTTGCGACTCTGACGTATTATGCTAAATTATCGCGATGAACATGAGGAGTACCACGGAGAAGTTGGAGCCGGAGGAGCTGTCGATATGGGGAACGACTAGGCAGAGGAATTTGAGAAGCCGTAGAGTTTACACAGTCTGCCTTTTTGTAATATGTGGAAGACAGATTATATGTATTAAACTTTTTATTATTGTTATTACTGATTAAATATTAAGTTGTAATAATAATTAACGTTTCTCAAAATATGGGGCGTTATACGTGTGGGGCCGGGAGTGGGCCCAAATAATTTTTTTTGTACATTTTCTATACCAAAAATATGTACCCATATGTTTTAGGTTAAATACTTAAATATACTTCTCAGGTCCAACATGAGAAGTGAAATTCCAAGAGACTTCTCAAGTGGAGAATGAGAAGTCAATTACGTTCTCAGGTTGGGACTGATCTGGGGGGTGTTCCACTAACAAAAAACAATTTTTTCCAAAAATTGAGACAAATCATTCTCTCACAATACATCACATAAAAAATCGTGAAAAACCAGTTTATTCTAAAAACACCCTTAGTGGAACGCCCCCTGAGAAGTGGAGTACAAAACAACGGTAATTTTACAAATAGTTTGAAAATAGCCTTACTTTGATGAATAGTTTTGTAAACAGCCTTTGTTTGTTTAAAAAAAAAAAAAAAAACTCTAGTTTTTTTACCTCAGTCCTAATAAAAAAATCTTGATATATTTTGTAAATTAAAATCTCAATTTTTAGACGAGCGAGATATTTTTTATATTTGAGTGTGATCTTTCAGTAGCGTAGTTTTAATTTTCAGTAGCGTAGTTTTAATTGTTCAATTATTTCTTGTCAAATGGTGTTGCTTGGTAGGTATGCCTTTCAAACATGCATGTTTATGCATAAAAAAAATCAAGACAGAGTAGCTAAATAAGTAATTGGTTGACAAATAGTTTTGCTTTTTTTTTTTTTTTGTTATTTTAACTAATTAAATTAAGTAATGGAGCCAGAGAGGCTCTCTTGTTACATGAATTTTCACTTTCAATCTGTTAAGTGGCAGGCTAGCACATGCACATGGAGACATGGCACATGCCCATGCTTGTTTCCCTCCCAACAGCAATTTGTACGTATAATTCTCTCTCAAGTACTCCCTCCCTTCAGTAAATTAGTCTCTACGAATTACGTGAAATTTTCAAACTTAAAAGTAATGTATTTACCGAAATATTTTTTTTGTGCAGTATGGATCTTGTTTGATAGTTTTCAATGAGTTCTTTGGAACGGTGCAAAAAAAATCTAAAAATTATTGTAATAGATACTACATTATTTTTAAGTTTGGAAATTACATTATTTTTAAGTTTGCACTAGATCACATCTCCTAGCTTGCTTACCATGCATGTGCCTGTACAGCTCACACCCCAATTTCAGCAGGGTCACTGTCCTTCAATCTCCAACTTCTGTAGGACCTTCTCTAGAGGTAACCCCCACAGGCACACTTCCGATTCTTTCCAGTATGGTACACATATATGAGACCCCACGATCCACTAGCCTTTTATATTTGGCAGGAGGGGCAAATGTGGACCTTCATGTTCCTTATATTTAGAGGGTTATTACTAGCTCGGTCCATGATGTTCTCAGTTTCAGCCCTAGATTATGACATTAATAAATATGTGTAAGAGAGGGTTCGTTCCAGCAAGAGGGAGAGTTCGATCGAGTCTTCAATAATGGACCCGATCGATAATGGCGATAAGAGTCCAACGGGGAGCCGTAACATAATCTTGTTCAGCTTAACTCAAGAAGTTAGGCTAGGTCATGGCCCGATGACTATGTTTGGTTGTTTATAAAATTTCAAGTTCTAAACCTCTTAAAGGGAACCTGGGGGGGTGCTGTGCATCCCCATGCACAGCACCGTGCTGTGCAGCCCCGTGGTGCCGCCGCGCCGGCATTTTTTCGACGATCGGAGACGTTCACCGTGTAGACCTCGTCGAATACTACAAGTGTGCCAAAAATCAACTTGATCGGATATCTTTTAGTGCCTCATCGGAACACAAATAACATGAAAAAGTTTTTTTTATCCAGTGTTTGTGTCCATATGTGTTCCATGTGTTTTCAAAGTATTTGTGTTCCGATAACCTACTTAAAGATATCCGATCAAGTTAATTTTTTACATACTTGTAATACTCGACGAGATCTACGCGGTGAACGTCTCCGATCGTCGAAAAAATGCCGGAGCGGGGGCGCCACGGGGCTGCACAGCACGGTGCTGTGCATCCCATGCACAGCACCCCCCCTCAGTTCCTCTTAAAGTGCTATCAAGCTCTAGTAAGTCTAAAATTTTGCTCTAGCTTTAATTGGACGGATTGCAAGTAGGTAGTGGGATTGGTCTTCAGAAATTTATCGGTACGCTTAAACTGTTGCGGACACCGTGAGACATCAGCATAACTTTTTTATTAGCCTTGGTACAAATTAAATAATTCGTTTTGGGTTTCAAGACCCAGTTTTCTTAATTATTACCCTTATTTTCAAATATATTATTATCATTTTTTCTCTCTCTCTCTAATCATTAACCCATATTTTTAATTATTATCCATATTTCTCCCTCAAATCATTACCAAAAATCAAAACTCAAACCAAACACAACCATAATAGTGCTATCAAGCCGTATAAAGGGTAAGGGGCTGGCAACTGGGGCAGGAGCAAAACCTTTTGGAGTCGTGGTGGTCCATGTATGGTCATTGAATGACCTTTTATTCTCTCTTGTGCCCAAAAATAATTGTATGGGTCGGCTTACTTTTGCCAGCCTGCCCATCAATTAGGTGGTTTATTTTTGTATTTTGTTTTATTTGAAATGAAAGGTAGTGATGGACCCGGGCTGACCTCCCCTTATGCTCGGGTCAGGAGGTTTGCTCAGATCAATTCGCAGCTCGGGATCTAAGAGAGCCGAGCTACAAAGCGGAGCTTAGTGAGTCTCCTAAAACTTAATCCTGATAAATCCGATCACCAAACAGATAACCCTAAGGGGTTCAAAGGACTTATCCCTAAAAGGAGTCCTGATGCCCAAGGGATCTAAGACTAAGAGAGAAACTCTAGCCACTCGGAGTCACGACGATCCATGTCATACGGGGACTCTACTACTCCGAATGCCTATAAAAACTACTAGTGAAACCTGGGAAAGGTATGTGACTAAATCCATTCAATATTTCCACTCAAATCTCCTATCAACAATCGACTGACTTAGGCATTGGAGGCTATTCGGCCGGCATCACACTGGTGTCCTAGTGTAAAACCCTAGCTTGTCTAGGTTTATAGATTTTCTTTAATCTAATCTCTTTTAAATATCGACCCACCAATCAAAACTTTAACCAATCAATGAAACGAAATCAAACAACCGAAGAACACCGATTTACGTGGAAAACCCTAAATGGGAAAAAACCACGGGAAGGAATCATGCACTAGAAACATTGTGTGATTACAAATAGACTTACTCGATGATCGTGTATCCTCACCACGAATCCTAAGCCCTACTTGCCGAATCCACGTACATCACACGCTTGCATGATCGCCATGTCTTGAATCCTCAAGCCTTCCAAATGTTTTGCCTTTCGAACTCCACAAAAGGGCTTTGATAGAGAAACGTTGAATTGAATATGAATGAGAAAACTCTTTGAAGATGATCTTGATCTCACGGCATTGGACGGCCTTCACAAATCTTCAAAGTTCATGAACCCTAGCACTCTATAATGGTATTTCGAAGAGAGAGGCACAGAGAGTCGAAAATATGGCTGCTGTCTCAATCAGAAATAACCTAATCGCTGAGATTTTATAGTTGCTGAATCGGGCATTTTTGCCAGCTGTTTTGCTCGAGCAAAAAATCCAGCAAAAACAAACAGAATGTTTTGCTAAAAATGGCCTTGAAATGCTTGAGCAAAACGTGCAGCATCTAACTTTTTCCTTGTGCATTTTTGCCGACTGCTTTGCTCGAGCAAAACGTCCAGCAAGTTTAAACAGAATGTTTTGCTAGTAGATATCCTTTAAATGCTCGAGCAAAAACATGTAGCATCCAACTTGTCTTCAAAAAGAGCAATCCGTCTTGACTAAAAAACTACCGCACTCGAAATAAAAATACATATTGATATAATTCCTTTTCCACACCTAAAACAGACACTCTAAAAATTAAATACCAAAGATTACAGTGCCATAAAGAACGATACACGGAAATGTATGTTTGAGACATGGACTTGCCAAACCAAAAGAAGATCGGCCTATTGGGCTTACACCTAGGCTTTAGTTTGTTTTGCAGGTCATTGATTGAGGAGTGACGGAAATTACTTCATCAGGTAGGTTTTATTTTTATTTTTTTCCCTGCAGTGAAAAGGAAAGGTAGTTCATTGGAGCTAGTAGTACATGAGAACAGAGAGATGGAAGGAGATTACCAAGTTTTCCTATTGATCTATCTTTGTTAGTGAATTATTTTTCATTACAACATTTTTTATATGATTTTTTCTAATTTTTGCGTTACAATCTTTTAGGTTATTTATTTCTACTGATGAGATAAATTTTCAACAGTACAAAACTATTACAAAAAGAACTTTTAAAAAACAACTAAATATAAAAATAATTCAGAAACACGCAAATATTTGAATTAGTTTGTCTTTTCTGAATTTTGATTCATTTTTTTAAATATATATTTTGGCTTCTCTTGTCGCCAATCGCCTCTCCTTTAAAGATAAAAATAATTCAGAAACACACAAATATTTGAATTAGTTTGTATTTTCGGAATTTTGATTCTTTTTTTTTTTTTTTTTGGCTCCTCTTGTTGCCAAACGCCTCTCCTTTGGTTGTGAGTTAGCCAGTAATAAATAATATGTGTATAGCCAGTTAAGTCAAACTTTGGAGCATTGTCGCTTAAATTAATATTCTTTCTCTTATTTGTTTTTTTGGATCAATTTTTTGAATTAATCATTCGTCTCCATAAAAGAAATTTAAAGAGTAAAAAATTATGACCAATAGTGTAGCAATACAAAGTTCACCAAAGGCAAAAAAAGAGTCTTCAGTATTCTCTTATTTATTTAAACTTTTTCAACTTTGATCCATATTTGTATATATGATTGTTTTACTCCTCCTATCGGGACTACTCTATGAAATTCTGACGAAAGACTTAAGATCATTTAAAGTTAATAACAACGATTGACTTTAGGAAACAAATTAATTTATGCCAAACCTACAAAACTATTGACGATTATAGCTAGCCAAAAAGGTTAGAAACAAAAACACCCAAGTATAATTGAAACCCAACTACAAGACCCTAACCACCTTGATCCTCATCTGTTAGCAGGTGGGGCCATCACCCAGCACCGTCTTTCAACCCAACAGATTCCAATAAAAAAATAAACAGGGACAGGGAGATTCATATCTGCAAGTGGGGTCAGCATTCATATCCGATTGAGCTAATTTTTATCTTGAAGAGAATGCATCCAAAACACTATATCATACCCACTCAAACCCCTTATTGCTGAGTTATATCTGTACCGATCAGGTACTAAATAATATCCGATTGAACTAATTTTTGGTACACTTGTTCTACTCGGCGAGCTCTTCGACGTGAACGTTTCCGATCATCGACACGAGACCGGAACACCCCGGAATCGCCGGGGACATCACCTGCTGTCCCTGGCAAGGGCCGGCAGAGCCCCTCTGTCCGTAGTAGTTTGGTACATTGATTTTCTTCGATGGATGTTGCTCCATAAATGCACTTTCCCTTCCTTCTTCTATTGTCTTTTTCATTATTTATTCCTTTTAGAATATCCATTAGGGGTGTTCTACTAACAAAAAATTATTTTTTCCAAACACCGAGACAAGTCATTCTCTCACAACACATCACATAAAAAACGGTGAAAACCCGTTAGTGGAAGACCCCTAAGAAGACTATTTGATGAGAAAATAGTGTTTTTGAATTGTGAATCTTATATGTGGAAGTGTTTAAATTGCTTTCTTAGGGGAAAAAATTTGTGTTTGATGGTATAATCTCAATAATGGATCAGATCACCGGCCCTGTTCGTTTTCCAGTTTAGTTTTAGTTTTAGTTTTGATGACATCATCATTTCTCTCATTTCTCTCATTTCTCTCTATATCTCTCTCCACTCATTACACCTTATAACATCATCAAAACTAAACTAAACTATCTAACCAAACACAGCCGGTGTGTTTTTTGTCCATAATTCTGTGATTGCGCATCTATATCTTAATTTTCCGTTCAAAAAAAATATACTATACCTTAATTTGATGAATGTATTTTACGATAATGCATTTTAAATTTTTCCCCAAGCACCCATAATCTCAAACGAAAGAATTTAAAATGTAAAAACTCGGCTCCGAAACACCCTAAGGCTCTCGATCCCAGCGATATGCATAAATTTTGACTTATATGAAGGTGGCCGCCCCTATTATTAGGGGGTTTTTGGATTCGATATTTGTTTTTAAAACATTAAACTTTACATTATGAATCATAGATTTTAAATATGTGAATGACAGATGCAAAATAGATTTTTAAGTTTGGGGAATATGTTGCAGAATGTATTATAAATGTGTTTTTTTTTTACCATCTTGATATTTGGATTTGTGGTATGTGAAAGGACAATCAAAAGAGTCTTGAAAAATGACACGCTATCAAAAAAAGGTCTAACTTTCTGGGACAGAGGGAGTATTTACTTCTTCCCCCTCCCCAATACTCCCGTAGCAATCAACATATTTGCTTTTGGATTCTTCTATTAATAGCTCAGTACGTAGGATATAGTAAGCTTAGAAAAATATGAAAAAACATGCATATACTCCATTATACTTTTTTAATTTTTTAATATAGTTTCAAACCCTTTCAAAAAAATATATATATATATAATTTCACACGCTTTTATATTATTTTCACATATTTTAGTCTATTTTGTAAACCTTCAAGGCTGGCCCTTGGGCAATGCCTAAGAGGCCCATGCCTATGGCACCAAAAAGCAGCCTAAAAAAGGGGGCCACTCTAATAATTTTCGATATTAGGTCAGGTAGGAGTCTTTTGAAGCCCAAACGAATAGTCAAATTTAATTTTAGGCCCTAAGAATCTGTTATTGTTGAAACCCAATGATACACACAAAGCAAAGGTTCAATGTGTCGAAAAACTCCATTGGTTTTCAACACTACCTTTATTCTTTCGTTGTCACATTCAATTTTTCTTAAGGCCTCTTCTTTTTCTATTTTACGATACTGAATGGGTTCGGGATGGGAATTAGCCCATTAATTTTATTTCAATATGGACTAAAATGATTATATACAAAAATTATTCCTCTATTGTTGTGTAATTGTAAAACTGTGTAGGGCACTACGTGACGATTGGGCCTAAGGCACCAAAATACCGTGGGCCGGCCTTGTAAACCTTCACGACAATTTAGTGGGTTGTTTTAGCATTTACCTTTACTTTTTCCCACTGAAAAATTAGAACTAAGGCCTCGCTTGGCTGGGGGATATGGCTCCCGGATAATTTTTCACCCCCTCAAAACCATGGGTCCCACTCATTACCTGTGTTTGGCAAACAAAATTCATCCCCTGATTATTTTTCACCCCCGATTATTTTTCACCCATTAGAGGCTCTCTCCCTGATAATTTTTTGGCACCCCTTGGGGTCCCCAAAAATTATCCGGGAGTAGAAGGGTGGCTTTTTGACCATCAAACCCCTCCTTATCCCCTTCCTTTACCAACCAACACAAACCACCATGGCCAAACGCAGTTCACCCACTTATTCTGTTGTCGTTGCCGTTGACGGAGAGGGAAAAAAAAACAATGAAGCAAAATCAGAGCAGGACAGGATCGATCTGCTCACCTTTTGGTACTGTCCAGTGCTCCATGGTCACTGGAAATGTCTGGCATGTATACAAGTATTGGTGATTTCGGCAATGCTTCGAGTGTGAATTTTGCTTGATGAAGACAGAGAGAGACGTGGGGTGGACAGTGGATTGAGGAGGGGTCGGTGGGATTTTAGATCTGGATGAATACACCCCACTGCCCCAGATATCTATCTATAAAGATTTGATCAAATACACCATCATCTTTTTTCCCTTTTTTAAATCGTATACACCATCACCTTTGATCTTTTATTTTTTGATTAAGGGCTTTGATCCAATGGCTGGGATCCCACCCCTTTGGTATATAATTAGCTCTTTCCTTGGTCAAACTGTGTATGTGTGTAATTGAGATGAAAAAATATATATTAAACAACCAAACCAAGTCAAATTATCCAAAATTAATTAGATATATTGGATTTTACATTTATATATTTAATTTAATACATAATCAAGTTTAAAACTGCACAAGGGGAAAATAGTCATTTGATAGGTTGATGATGCTGGTGGTTGTGGCTTGATGATGCTGGTGGTTGTGGCGAAATGAACGGACACCTTCCAAATGAGTAGTGAATATTATTTGTACTCTACTTGTGTAATTGAAACTCTAACACAAAGTAGGTCTTATTTTTATTTTTATGCGAATTTACTGATAATGGCCAATAAAATTTCTTTCTTGTATGAGAGAACACTTGTTACATTTGTCAATTTGCTCATTTATTATTCATTGTGTTTGGGTAATAATAAAAAAACAATAGATAGGCCAACAAGTAAAAAGAAATAAACACAATTTAAAAAAAAGTTTTTTCAATGAAATGAATTAATATAGCTTGAAATTGTCCCAAATTAATTAATTAGATTAGGTTTTGCAATTATATAGTTAATTTAATACATACTCAAGTTTAACACTGCACAAGGGTAAAATAGTAATTGGATAGCTTTTTCTATTTTTCACCCCCTCTTATTTATAAAACATTCAAACCAAGTCAAAAGTTATCCCCCTGTTTAATCCCTCATCCAAACCCTCTATTTTTTTACCCCCCTCCATAAACATCACATCAATGTGGGCCAACCCTCTAAAACTTATACCCCCTCTTATCTTATCCCCCCTCCATAACTTATCCCCCTGAAAATAATCCCTCATCCAATCGAGGCCTAAGGGTCTTCATCATACTCCATCAGAAGGTTTTTCTTTTTTTTTTGCGAATATTCATTTAATGTGGTTAAAGGTCGCCAAAAGAGGACGAGACTGAAAGAGGATCAATGCGATGGCGGTAATCATGGTAAAACCGTAAAACTCAAACCAGATCTATAAACAGGCCCTAACCATATGTGACTGGTCAAAATATGATCATGATTAGGGCGATGATGAGGATAATAATTGAATTGATAATGCTAACCTCAACTCTTGCGGCGGAAGATGATGGGTAGAACGTGCATCAATATTCGAGAAAAATGTATTGATATCCGTTAAAATATATTTATATCTGTAAAATGTGTATTGATATCCAAACTTGATTACCATTATATGTATATTATCCTCCATTTAATTGGTGGAGGTTAGCAATACCCTAACTAAATTATGCTTTCTTTTAGATTTATGATAATTTTTTTCATAAAAAAAATCCAGGATGAAGTAAACTTTTTCGATGTATGTCAAAGGACAACCAAAGGAGTCTTGATATGTCCTTCTTTCCCCTAGCTCAAAAAAATGATCGAAATCGTTCATGTTGAAGAGCTCGTTGACTAGAATACACATGCCGAAAATCACCTTGATTGAATATCGATAACTGTATAAACAAAACGGATTTTCGTGACGATATATAAATGGACAAATAAAAATTGGAAACTTACATTTTCCATTTTTCCTTTCACAAATCTGTTTTCTTTATACAGTTTGATGTTCGATCAAGTTGATTTTCAGCTTGTCTATTTTAAACGACGAACTCTTCAAAATAAACGATTTTGATAATTTTTTGAGCCACATAGATAGGGGCCAACTACCGGTCAAACTGGACAATCAACATATTTACTTATCTCCAGGGTAAAATTACCATTAAGACCGATCAGCCTTTCATGATTTGATGTGGTTAAGGTTGCCGAAAGAAGACAAGATTGAAAGAGGAGCAAGGTGATGATGGTCATCATGGTAAAACTCAAACCAGATCTCTGTAACAAGCAAGCCTTAACCATATGTGACCGGTCAAGATAATGATTACGGAGATGATGAGGATGATAATTAAATTATGCAACTCATTTAGATTTCACCAGGGCTGGCTAGAGATCGATTGAGTAATCAATAAGGATTAATAATGAGCTTATCAAAGTACTCAAATTTTGCGTGACCCGTTTTGTGATTTCGTGAACATGATGGCCCATACATATATAATACCTACCATTGCTTACAAGGGATGTCACCTGTGGGGTAATATATATAGCTATAGAACCCCAAAATGGTACTTTGAGCTAATGGGAGCCTATTTTCTAGCTCGAAAGTTTGACTGTCACTGAATTTAGGGGGTGTTTTACTAACAAAAAATAATTTTTTTTTTCAAAAATCAAGACATGTCATTCTCTCACAATGCATCACATAAAAAATCGTGAAAAACTAATTTATTCTAAAAACACCTTTAGCGGAAACACCCCCTTAAGAGTCCCAAAGTTAATCGGTGACGATGAGCACGAAGCTGGCCGATTAGTTACCTCACTAGTGGGGTACTTTCGGTATTTTTCGTAATTTTTACATTTTTTTTTTTGGTATTTTCACTTGTTTTCACGCATTCCAATGCAAGTCATTATCCTCATATATATACATCACAAAAATATCATTTAGCGGAAACTACGCCGTGACTTTTGACTACAACAAAATACCGAAATATTAAAAATATCAAAGTGGAGACTCACCCTTATAATCGAAGGGTGGAGCCATAATTTTTTGATATGTGGGATAAAAAAACTAGGACAATAAGAATATAGAGCAAATTAAGAGCTCTATTATGAGGTCAACATAGCAAACGTTTGGCACAAAATATAATATTGATCTTTGATGAGAAATTAAAAGAAGTGACCCACTTGTTTCTTAGGACAAGTGTGGGCATTTCCAAATTTTGGAGTAAATTAGCCACCCAAAAAGCACTTTTCTATTTTATATAACTACTTCCACTAACCCAGTTTTTTGAAAAAACTGGTTTTTCACGGTTTTTTTATGTGATGTGTTGTGAGAGAATGACTTGTCTCGGTGTTTGAAAAAAACAGTTTTTTGTAAGTGGAACACCCCCTAAACTTTTTGAAAACGCACCAGCCTCTTTTTTAACTCTACTCCATTGAAATAATCATATTTACATCATATATTTATTCATCTGGAAATCTTAAAATTAATATTTACCAACTTTTTAATAAGCCCTAGAAAATAGCTGGTTCAGATCATCCTATTACGAGCTCAATTATAAATGATTTACTAGGTGCTTTGGCTAATAAACCAAAAATGTTTTTTTTTTGTCTTTATTCAAAAAAAGTTTGCATTTGTTAGTTTTGGCGTTCGATTTTTTTGTGATTTGTTGGTTCGTTTTGACAAGAGAAATCTAAAAAGTATAGAATTATTAACCAAACTTAAATTTTTGTGAATAAAGACAAAGATAATCCAATAAACCAAAAAATTGGATTATTCTCGTCTTTAGTAACTTTTTAAAAATTTTGATAATAATTTTATACTTTTGTAGATTCTTCTCGTCGAGACGAACAATAAACTAAAAAAAAATCAACGCAAACTAAAAAATATAATTTTTAAAAAAAAAAAAACCATTTTTATTTTATTAGCTATACTGCCAAAGCACGTTTTTTACGTTTGCTGCATGCGTCCTGCTAAAGCCATTGAATAATACTTCTTTTTCACCCCATCAAGTACCGAGGGCAGTACAGTAGTAAAGTTGGGAGTTCCGTAAAATTAAAAGGATTTTGGAGAGGCAAGGAGCTAGGGATGACAACGGGTCGGATTGGGTCCGGATTTTGCGTATCCCGGACTTGAACTCCAAATAGGTTATCTACCTTCGAACCCGCACCGATTTCCAACGAGGGATTTTTCAAGATCCCCAAACCTGCCTGTAGTGGGCCGAAATCTAACCGTCCTAATGGGCCTCGGTGAAGGAGCCCGTTGAACCCAGGCCCAAGCGGATCTCCAGGCCCGCCAAGGGACAAAAGATTGTGGGCCGCCCGAGCTCGAACAGTCCGAGACGAACCGGTGTCTCGGCCGACATACCGTAAACCGGACGAGCCATCCATGACGGATTGTATCCGAGATGGCTCGGAAGGATAAATCCGAGATACCGGTGACGTCTTCCGTGACGTCGCTCGAGGCGGTTAACACCCGTAACAAACTGGGCGAGGGCCCATGTGCACTTTGCAAACGGTTTCTGTGTCAGCGTGAGCCCCGCCGAGCGGTTATGCCACGCGTCGCAGCCCTATTGGAGGATGGATAAACGTAATACTCGTGGGGCCAATTCGTGATGCTCGGTGACGTCACCCGAGCCAAAATGACTAGGTTGCCCCTGTCCTAGGGAAGCCTATATAAGCGAAGCGAAGTGGCCCTAAGAAGAGGACAACTCTCTCTCTCTCTAAACTTATTCTCTCAACTTACATCTCTTCTTCTCCGATTTCTTACTAGATCGTCGGAGTGCCTTCCCTGGCCACATTCCGGCCAGGTTTGGTGCTAACGGCGTGCTCTACTTGTGCAGGAGCTCGCGAAGGCTCACGGAGTGCTCTCTTGCCATTCACTCGAGTCAGGAGCCAAGGGAGAAGGCTCTACGGATATTTTGAGGACACCACAATTGGCGACTCTGCTGGGGACGACAACCCAGAAACTCCGGTGCTCCTCCCTAGATCCACCCCTTTTCTCACCCTTCTCAGTGAATCCTTGACTCACAATGGGTGGCGAACCAACTCAACCACCACATCTCAGCGACCCCCTCCACCCCTCTGCCTCCAGGGATCCCAAGGGGACCCCTCACGTCTCTGTCTCCATCCAGCCAGGTCACCTCGGACTCACTCCGAGCCCGGATCCACAGCATCTAGCCATCCAGCGACTCACTCACCACCTAGAGGAGCGAGACGCAGAGATGGAGGCGATGAGAGCCCAGCTCTCTAAACTAACCGAGACGGTAAAAAAGAAGGCTGCTGCAGAGACCACCGCAACATCTCATGGTGGCCTCTCCGGCCAAAGACGCTCGGCCAAGGATCGAACTGGTAACCCTGACAGAGAGAGGGCTCAAAATAAGGCTCTCGTGCTTCGGCACGAGAACCCGTCGACCGAGCACCTCTCAAGGGGCCACCAGGGAGATTCCTCTCGGCATTACTCCTCACAGGTCTCGGAATCAAGTGCTCGTTCGCCATATTCACAGTTGTCTGCATCTCACGAAACGGTGTACTGCTTCGAAGATGGCGAATATAAACCAATCTATCTCCGGAAGGATCCCAAGGAGACGGCCTTCACCGAGCGTTCTTCTGGCCAACGCCGCCATAAGACCCCTCCACAACCAGCTAAATCCGCTGATCTCCGAGCTCGAGTAGAGCAATTGAAGAAAGCCTCTCCACAAGAGCAAAATCTGGTCGTCTTCCGAGATGGCGATACAGGAAAGCGTCATACCTACCGAGCTAACGAAAAAGCTCACCATGACGACGCTGGTGGAAAAAGAAAGGAGAAAGATCCCCGGGAGCAAACCCATCACCGCGAGCATCACCACGAGCGTCACCACGATGAGCAGCGCCATACTTATACCGAGAAGCGCTCTCGGACCAGCGACGGATTTATCATACCGTCACTTCCCCCTCTATCATCTCTCCCTCCCTTGCCGAGCGTCGACGAACGCCTGAAGCAGTTGGCAAAATCACCTTTCACAAAGGAGATCGCCTCGGCAACTTTACCAGCTGGATTCTCGCTCCCGAAGTTCAACCGTTACGACGCCCTCACGGACGCGTACAACCATCTCATATACTTCAGACAGATCATCAACCTTTATACCTCGGATCAAGCCTTGATGTGCAAAGTGTTCCCCACGAGCCTAGGGACTCTCGGGTCCCTATGGTTCAATAAACTCGACGAAGGATCCATTGGGAGTTACGGGGCCCTAGAGAGAGTCTTTCTGTCTCGGTTTGTTACGAGCAATATACAGAAGAAGGAGGTAGACTCTCTCCTCGGCTGCGGGAAGGCGTCGGATGAAACACTACGCCCGATGCGCCGCTAGTACTTGGGAAATGTTCCACCAAGTCCAGGGTTGTGATCATACCCTTGCTGCAACACACTTTAAGCATGGCTTGGAGAGCAAGAGCCCTGTGTTCACAGATCTGATGTTACATCCACCAAAGAACATGGACGACCTGATGGAACGGATAAACAAGTATATCGAGCTGGAGGAACTTTTAACCGAGCGTGACGCTCCAACCTCCTCCTCCTCCGTTCGAGGGTTATCCATGTCTCGGGTAATCGGAAGAAGGCGGTAAACACCATCAAGACGGATGCAGCAAAGAGACTTCCGAAGGCAAGCGACTTCGCCGCCGAGCGCACGGTGTTCACCGAGCCAATATACATGCTTCTACGGAAAATCGAGAATGAAGGTTTCTTCCATTGGCCGGACCACAAGATGGGCACCCAAGATAAAACTAAGGATAGAAAGGTCTATTGCACCTACCACCGAGAGCAAGGTCACTACACGACGTGCGGACCGTTCAAAGCATATTTGGAAACCCTTGTCTCATTTGGGAACACAGGCCGCTTACATCGACCCGGGGATAAAACTCTGGCTCGGGCACAAGGACAGGGAGCGGCTGCAGGAGGAGGCGCCCAGGAAGAAGTGGTAATGCACGTGATCCACGGTCCGGTTACGAGAATGATGGAGGCTCGGGTGTTTAAGGAAATCGAGCAAGCTACCAAGGCATTGGAGGTGCTCTCGGTCAAGCCACAGTCGAAACGCAGTCTCCCGACTAAGGAGTCTCAGTGGACGATCAATTTCACCGAGAAGGATTTGGAGGGTGTGCACTTCCCACACAACGACGCCCTCATCATCACACTCAAAGTGGGCAGAGCAACGGTGGAGAGAATCTTGGTAGACCAAGGAAGCGCCGCCGAGGTAATGTACTATTCCTTGTTTAAGCGATACGGATTCACTAGCAAGGACCCTAAGCCCTCCGAGGTCCCCTCGTTGGCTTTAGTGGTACACCCGGTGTATCCACTCGGTACCATCACTCTTCCCGTTATCACGGGCTCGGTAACTCAACAAGTGGAGTTCATTGTTGTCAACTCGCCGAGCCCCTATAATATTATATTGGGAAGAAACTGGCTCCATGCAATGAAAGCCGTGGCATCCACGTACCATCAGGTGCTGCGGTTTATCGGGAATAAAGGAAAGCAGGAGAGTGTTAAAGGCGATCAGATAGCTGCCAAGAAATGCTATATCTCAACTGTAGGCAGAAAGGAGAAGATTAAGCCGAAGCGAGGTGCGGTGGGTGGAAGTCCCCGAGGCACCGATTACGGAAGACGCGGTCGACCCCGCCGAGGCAAAATCGGTTGAAGGTCTCATCACAGTCCCAATCAATGAGGACGGGAGCCGTTTCTTCCTTCTCGGGTCTACACTAACCGAGGCCAAAAAGGAGGAGATGGTGACCTTCCTCAAGGCAAACATTCAGGTGTTTGCCTGGACACCGTATGAGATGCCAGGTGTTGACCCGAGCTTCATCAAACACCAGCTCAAAGTTGACCCATTGAGACGCCCGGTCATCCAGAAGCCGAGAAGGTCTTCAGCTGTTCATGCCGAAGCAGTTGAGTCAGAAGTAGACAAGCTACTAGAAGCCCAAGCGATCCAGGAAATCCAGTACCCTACTTGGCTGGCAAATACGGTGGTGGTTCCCAAGAAGAACGGTAAGCTAAGGGTCTGCGTAGACTACACGAACCTCAATGATGCATGTCCAAAAGACTGTTTCCCAGTCCCTCGGATAGACCAACTCGTGGACGCTACGGCAGGTCACGCTCGGTTAAGCTTTATGGATGCGTACAGGGGCTACCACCAAGTCTTTATGGATGAAGAGGACAGGGGAAAAAGACACTTTCTTTCATCACTCCGAGAGGCCTCTATTGCTATCGAGTCATGCCCTTCGGGCTGAAGAACGCCGGGGCCACCTTTCAACGAATGGTGTCTCGGATGTTCAAAGATCAGCTCGGGGACACGATGGAAGCATACATCGACGACATGGTGGTGAAAAGTGTGCAAGAAGGAAGCCACATTGCAGATCTCGACAAGATGTTCACGGTGCTGAAGCAGCATGGCCTAAAGCTCAACGCCGAGAAGTGCTCTTTCGGAGTCGGATCGGGGAAAATTCCTAGGCCATTTGGTAACAAGAAGGGGTATTGAGCGGTCCGGCAGTAACGGCAATACAACGGCTCGTTTCACCAAGCACGATCAAGGAAGTTCAAAGGCTTACGAGGGATGGCGCAAAGACTCAACCGCTTCATCGGCGTTCGGCGGACATATGCCGACCTCTTTTTCAATCTATCAAGACGCGAGCAAAAGGAAATTCCGGTGGGCGAGGAGTGGAAAGTGAGAAAGCTCGCCGCGCTAAAAACCTATCTAACCGAGCCTCCTTTCTTTGGACGCCTCGGGAAAATGAAGATTTATTTATCTACCTTTCGGTCTCTCCACACGCGATCGGCTCGATCCTAGTCCGAGCGAGGAGTCGAGCATCGACCGAGTGTATTATGCGAGCAAGACACTAACCTAGTGCCGAGACAAGGTACCTACCTCTTGAAAAAATTGCCTTTGCTCTCGTAACTGCATCTCGGAAGCTGCTCCCCTACTTCCAAGCTCACACAATCATCGTCCTCACCGAGCATCCACTGAAGGCACTTTTCCGAAGAGCTGATCTCTCAACACGGGTCTCGAAGTGGTCATGTGAAATGGCCAACTTTGACATCCAAATCGACCAAACAACTATTAATAAGGCGCAGTGTTGGCTGACTTTATAGCCGAGCTAACACCGGAGCGAGAAAAAACGAAGGAAGAAAAACCCTACCTAACCCCTCCCAAGCAACCTATTGAAGACCATGACGCACCCGTGGCGATTGAAGATATAACCAACAGTGTCTCGGAGGAAGAGGCTGACGCAGCTGACTTAACACCAATGCCTCTCTCGGAAGGAGAACCGAGTCCGAGCGCGGATGAAGAACAGGCAACCACGCCATTCTCTACTTGGCACATGTTCCACGGTAATGCTTGGAAGTTGCACGTGGATGGAGCCTCTAACCAACGAGGAGCTGGAGCAGGCGTCGTCCTAATCTCCCCCGAGGGAGTCATTCACGAGAATGCAATATCAATCGAGTTCCCGGCCTCTAACAATGAGGCCGAGTACGAAGCCTTAATCGCTGGCCTTCGGCCTTAGGTTGCAATGGCAATGGCGGTGAAGAAGACTCGATGGTTTATAGCGACTCTCAACTCATTGTGAACCAATTCAACGGAGAATATGATGCAAAGGATGAAAGAATGGCCAAATATCTAAACATAGCCAGGGTATTAACCGAGCAGTTTGAAGAAATCGAAGTACACCAGGTGGGCCGAGAGCACAACGCCCACGCAGACGCACTTGCAGGATTGGGATCTGCATGCAAAGCTTCCGAGCAACGAAGCATTTCTTTCGGAACAATCTCTGCACCGAGCTTCGACCCCCCTCGGACTCAAATGATGAATATTGAGCTCGGACCTAGCTGGATGGATGAACTCGTGTTTTATCTTCGAGACGACAAGCTCCCCGACGACCGACGAGAAGCCCACCGGATCAGATGCAAAGCTGCAAACTATTGGCTCTCACCAACGGGCTCCCTATACAGACGCTCTCGGACCGGACCGTACCTCATGGCAATCCATCAGAACCAAGTCCATTCAATACTCCACGAACTTCACGCAGGCAGTGGAGGCTGCCACTCAGGAGGACGCTCTATTGCCCATCGAGCCATCACTCAGGGATATTGGTGGCCCAAGATGAAGGAAGACGCTGAGGAATTTGTTCGGAAATGCCACAGGTGCCAGTTGTACAAGCCAATGATCCATCAACCTGCCGAGAACCTTCAACCGATCACTAGTCCATGGCCTTTTGCCCAATGGGGCTTGGACATTGTCGGAGAACTTCCACTCGCTCCAGGAGGATTTCGCTACCTCATAACTGCCACAGATTATTTTTCCAAATGGGTTGAAGCCGAGCCTTTGGTTTTCATTACCGAGGCCAATGTAAAGAGTTTTCTGTGGCAGAATATCATCTCTCGGTACGGGGTGCCATATGCAATTGTCTCGGACAACGGGAAGCAGTTCACAGGGAAGCAAATGAAAGAGGTATGTGATAAGCTTGGGATGCGGTTCTTCAACTCCACACCTGTCTATCCTCAAGGTAACGGCCAGGCCGAGGCGTCTAACAAGACGGTCGCGGCTGGACTCAAGCGAAGGCTAACTGCTAAGAGAGGAAAATGGGCTGAAGAGTTACCACACGTTCTATGGGCATTCCGGACCACCCCGAGGCGCTCTACGGGCCAGACTCCCTACTCTCTCGCGTACGGTATTGAAGCTGTAATCCCCATTCAGAAGGGGCTACCTACTATCAGGACCGAGTACTTTGATGAAACCACCAATGACACGGCTTTAAGTAACGACCTGGACTTGGCCGAGGAGAAGCGTGATGCAGCTCGGGTAAAATTGCCAGCTTATCAGCAGGAGGTTGCTAAGGGGTACAACAAGACGGTTCGGTTGCGGACATTCTGCCCGGACGACCTGGTCCTCAAGAAGGTTACGGATAAGAACAAGAAAAAGAAGCTGATGCCTAATTGGGATGGTCCCTTCCGAGTCGTGAAGAAGGTCGGAAAAGGAGCTTATCAGATTGAAGACATGAACGGGAAGCTCGTGGACAAGCCTTGGAACGCTTACAACTTGAGAAAGTATTATGCTTAGGGTGGAAGCTCTCGGAAGATTAATTTCAGACTTAGCACAATTATGAAGACATTTTGATGTATTATATTCTCGGAAGTTTATCAATGAAAAGTCTTTTTATCTCAACTGTCATCCTTTTAATCCTGTCTCGGTATTCGTACCCAACGGCTTCGGCTAAAGACAGAAAATCACATATGGGTCTCACCCCATAAGACCGCTCGGTTTAACCAAGCCAATCAAAATCAAACACCATCGTAGTGGTACTAACATCAGAAGTCTCGGTATGTTTTCACCGAGCAACTTAAACTCTTATTAAGGGGTATTGTCTCAATGATAACTTATATTTATAAGTTACACAATTGACTCGGTTTACCGAGCAAAATAACCTCTTTTAGGGGTATTGTTTCACTGATAACTTATATTTCTAAGTTATACAACTACCGAGACATATGATATCACTCTCGGATATGACACTTGTGAAATTTTTATATCTTATAAACATTCAATTGACTCGGCAAAATACCCGAGAAGATCTGTCAACTGCTTTGGTTATTTTTCATGCCTTAGCAAATTTTCTCAAAATTTTTTTTACAACCCTTAATTGTGAACGTTCAATTGACTCGGCAATATATCCGAGAAGACCTATCAAGTGCTTCGGTTATGTTCCATGCCTTAGCAAAATTTTTCAACATCTTAAATACGTCATTCAATTGACTCGACAAAATATCCGAGAGGATCTATTAATTGCTTCGGTTATTTTTCATGCCTTAGCAAACTTTCTTACAACATTCATCTCGACTTAGGCCAGGGGTATTTACTTGCCCTAAGCCAAGACGAAAGGGGGCAATACTATACAAAAACCGAGACAAACACTCAAAAACAATACATAAGACAAAAACCCCGTCCATTCAATCAACGTAAGCGACTCGGCATAAAATTCCACCGAGCCGCTTCAAGGGAAGAAATAGTTTGACAAAAAGTATAGATTCAAGAAGCAACTACTGTGACCCGGCATAAAATTCCACCGAGCCACACCACAAACCACAGAAATTGTTCGGGGAAGAAAGAGAGATACAGTTTCAACAAATCAAAGACTACGAGTAACTAAGCATCTTTCCCGAGCTCATTATTTTCAGCCTCGGCAACAGTGTTCGGATCCTCACCAACTTCAGGTTCAGCTGCCTCCTCGTCTTCTTCAACCTCCTCCTCCGGGGGGATCTCGATTTCAGGGGTCTCGACCTCGGGTAGAGCTCGGAGAGCAGATTCAGCAGGAACGCTGCCAGCTTCCAATCCGAGCTCGTAACCTTTGGCCACCCCTTTAAAGTAATAAATCTTGGCACCCCTGCGGAAGCCCATATTTGTTATCTCCTCCACCTGCCCCTGGTAGTGCGCGATGACCTTTTCTTTAGCCTCCTGAAAGCCGGCCGAGTGCGCAACGCTGACAGCCTCCTTTGACCTCTGCTCCTCCTCGGACAGTTTTTGTTGCAGCTCTTTCACCTGCCCCTTCAGGGTTTCCAGCTCGGAGAGTTGCTTTTTTGCCTCATCCAGTTCCGAGAGCTGGAGCCTCGCAGCTGCAAGTTCGTTCTCGGAGTCTCTCTTCTTGGTAAGAGCATCCTTGTACTTTATCTTTAGAGAGCTGAAGGAGGAGGAGAGGTTCACAACCTTCTGGTGGTAACCGAGCAGGGATTGGTTGGCCTACAAAAAATCCATTACAACAGTTATAAATTGTTCCAATACAAGAAAACAGAAGACGTTCTCGGAAGGGATTATTACTTACAAGGGTCAAGTGAGAAAACATATCCACAATGTTCCCTTCCAGATCAGCAGGGACCTGCTTCATATCTTCAGGAAGACACACGCCCTGAAGCACAGGCAGTCCGAGCCTAGGATTGGCTCGGACGCTGTCCGTTAACAGCACAGGTTGCCCCTGCTTGGTCTGAGGGGCGAAAATGAAAGGGATTGGAGAGGAGGTTTCGGCAGTTGAATCTTTCTCGGTAGGAGTTTTCTCTTGGGGGGTCTTATCAGCGGCGGCTTTGTTCTTCGGTGTGTCTTTACCCGAGCCTGATCCAATCACAAGCCTCTGCTTCTTAAGCTCGGCTGTATCAGTCTCGGTATTGACAGGGGCTCGCTTTGCCTGAGCTGAGTTGCCCTTGGCAGACGGAGTAGCAGACTTCTTCGGTTTCTTTAGAAGGCTCGGGAGTTCACCGAGGTTACCACCCATATTTTCGTCTTCTTCTTGAAATCCTCTTGAAGTGGCTCTCTGATCGTCCCAGCCAAGTCCTGGATTCGGGCCCTGTGAAGATCGACCTCGGTATCCGAACTCAGCTCAACGGCCTCCACCGACTTCCCTTTGAAAGATACCCTCTTCCTCTTCCTGCTCGTTTCTGCCCGCTCGGCCTCAAGCTGCTCCTTAGTCTTCTTCTTCCTCTTTTGGAGGTAGGAGGTATAGGTTGGCTCGTAGCCTAGAAGAACGTGGGCGAGCCTTTCCCCATGAGGCACGGAGTAAGCAGCCCTGATGTGATCGTCGTTCTTGGCTTTGAACAGTCGAGCAGAGATCGGAGAAGGTTCTGCAAAAAAGAAGATAAGATCTCGGTAAGTACAGTTCTACAAAAGTTATGCAAGTATAAAATTTATAGAAGATCAAAACGAAGCAAACCTAAAAGCACATTGAGTCTCGGTATGGGGTAAAGACCGTCGTCCTCGGGACCGAACTCAAAATTTCCCCGAATCTCAACGAAATCGTTGGCCCCGCGATCGGAGTCAGGAAGATGGTCAATCAGGTACTCTCGGGGTTCCTTTGGCGTGCTCCGCAGAGAGAGGAATCTTCGACCTAAGGGGCTACTCCGAGAAACGTTGTAAACCCCAATCAGGTCGAAAAGATTGAAAACTAAACCATATTTTTCTCGGAGGTAGTAGATCCCGTTGATTATCCTAAAGGAGTTCACGGCCAAGAACCTCGGGGGCAACTTGTACTCAAAAAAGAATTGTCGGAGAAGAAGGTTCATAGGGAACCGAACCCCCCCCTCGGTAATCGCTATTAAGGGGAGGGTAATATGGTCCTCGGAGAATGTGATTTGGTCCGGGGACACCGAGCGGATCTCAACGTCGCTGGGAATGTCATATTCCTCACAGAATGCCTCGTATTCACCGGGCTTCCCGCTGAAGAAATGCAGGTACGGATTAGGCTCTTTCTCGGAAGGCTTCGCCTTGGATTTACGGGCTACTCGGGGTGGGGTCTCGGAAGCGTGGGTCGTAACGGGAGCGTTGGCAGCAGGTTTGAATGGCGAGCCCTCGGTGGAAGGTTCGTACACCGAACCAGAGTGGTCCGCCCCTCGCTGAACGACTTCTACAATCTGAACATCGGGGATCTGAGCCGAGGCACCGTTGCCGTCCCTCCCATCCCCGAGGTTGGCTGAATCAGTATGGTCGCTGCTCAGCTCCCCCTGGTTTACCGACCCCTGGCTACCGGATCTGACAACTTGATGAGCACCGACAGGGTCGACAGGATTGAACTCATCACCTACTGGACCTATATCTGCGGACGCCATTCCGACGTCCGGATCAAAGAAGGTCTGTGCGAGACGGTAGCTGTAGTGATTATAGCTGTGCACTGGGGACACGGAGCCTGACCTGTTCGAGCTTCCCGAGGAGAAGACGTAGGGCTCCAGGGTTACCGAACCTGAAAAGTGCACGGGTGAACAACAGTTAGCTATATAACTGATAGTGTCTCAAAGCGTTTTACTAGGTGAAAAGATCATCTCGGAAACATTCCGAGCCAATATCCTAATCGACCTAGGCGCAATCTGTGCGCCTCGGAAATCCTAGACCGGGGAAGGGCTACTGATGGCTCGGGTTTCAAACTCGGTCAAGGTCCGGATCCCTTGTCTCGGTTATGTCTCGGTTGACAAACAAAACTAAAACCTAAAACGTGAGGTTTGAAGGATCTGGAAGCGACTTGAAGAGTCACGTGGATGGTTTTAACTAAGAACACGATGAACAGCGAACCGACTGGTTCAAACTGTTCATAGTGTTTTCTACAATCTCTCAACAGGATCACTCAGTTTAAATCAACTCAAAATGGCAAAATGGGGATGAAAACCACAATCAGAAGAAGAAAAAGAATGAGTTTTCAAAGAAAAATCGTTACCTGAGTAGCACTGAAAAAGAATGGATAACGGCGGCGGAGATGAACAGTTGCGGTGGCAATGGCGAAACAGGCGGTGGCAATGGCGAAACAGGCGGTGGCAAAGATGAACAGGCGCGGTGGCTATGGCGAAACACGGCGGTTGAGGCTGCTGACTTTGCTTCGATCGTGAAGAGAGAGAAAACGAGAGAAAAGTGTCTCTCTCTCTACGAGTTTCCCTTTTATAGGGACAAGATGGGTTCAAAACACGGCGCGAGAAACGAGACACAACCGACGGCGTGATCTGTCGCATTAAACACGTGTCGCCTGATGGGATCATCCGAGACGATCCTCTCTCAGGAAAAAGACCATGATCCGCGTACGTCTCCCTCGCCCTGTTAACATCTGCCACGTGGTGCAATCCGAATCCATCCACGAAGCAATCAAAACTGGGGCTCGGTCAAAAGAAAAACAAACAAAAGATCCTGCCTTCTCGGATGCATCTTACTTACACCTCGGTTTAATGCAACGGCCCAACAAGAAATGGTCAACTCCTTTCTCGGAACCATATGTCTCGGAAGAAGTTGAGGGGCTATTGTAGTGGGCCGAAATCTAAACGTCCTAATGGGCCTCGGTGAAGGAGCCCGTTGAACCCAGGCCCAAGCGGATCTCCAGGCCCGCCAAGGGACAAAAGATTGTGGGCTGCCCGAGCTCGAACAGTCCGAGACGAACCGGTGTCTCGGCCGACATACCGTAAACCGGACGAGCCATCCATGACGGATTGTATCCGAGATGGCTCGGAAGGATAAATCCGAGATACCGGTGACGTCTTCCGTGACGTCGCTCGAGGCGGTTAACACCCGTAACAAACTGGGCGAGGGCCCATGTGCACTTTGCAAATGGTTTCTGTGTCAGCGTGAGCCCCGCCGAGCGGTTATGCCACGTGTCGCAGCCCTATTGGAGGATGGATAAACGTAATACTCGTGGGGCCAATTCGTGATGCTCGGTGACGTCACCCGAGCCAAAATGACTAGGTTGCCCCTGTCCTAGGGAAGCCTATATAAGCGAAGCGAAGTGGCCCTAAGAAGAGGACAACTCTCTCTCTCTCTAAACTTATTCTCTCAACTTACATCTCTTCTTCTCCGATTTCTTACTAGATCGTCGGAGTGCCTTCCCTGGCCACATTCCGGCCAGGTTTGGTGCTAACGGCGTGCTCTACTTGTGCAGGAGCTCGCGAAGGCTCACGGAGTGCTCTCTTGCCATTCACTCGAGTCAGGAGCCAAGGGAGAAGGCTCTACGGATATTTTGAGGACACCACACTGCCCCTAGCGGGTATCAGATTAACCAATTGGCTCCGAAAATCCGAAAGCAAAAACTAATGCTTTGTGTAACAGCTTGTTTACAAAAAAAGAAGAGCAATTCTAGCGAAATTTTTTAACTAAATTAAGCAAACATGGGTTTCTAAAGCAAGAAAAATTGTTGATTAGAAGAATCGAGAATAACGAGACCATAAACAACTGGTTGAATGTTGATTAGTAAGCAATAATAACGAGGAAAATGGTTGAATTGTAAAATTGGGAATAAAAAACAACAATGAGACAAATAAAGAAATGGTTGATTAGTAGATGATTGATTTCAAAGTATGTTAGGGACCATAAACAAACAAACAATAATTAAAAAAAAAAAATAGGTCTATACACACACACATATAATATACATATCGGGTCGGGGTCGGGGCGGATGTTTATAAAATCGAACCCGAATCCGAATTTTTTTTAAATTCCTCCTCCGAATCTGACCCAAAATCAGAATTTTAGAACGGAGATTCGCTCCGATTGGATCGGGTACGGGGCGGAGGCGGATTGGATCAGTCCTAATTGTCATCCCTACACGGAGCATGCTTATTGGATTTGCCTCTTGTATGTAAGAAACTTGCACCTTGCGGAGTAGGGCTGCAAACAAGCCGAGTCGAGCCGAGCTTTATTGTGCTCGAGCTCGGCTCGTTTACTAAACGAGTCAAAAAATTGAGCTCGAGCTCAGCTCAGCTATAAACGAGCCAAACCAATTTCATCTACTAAACGAGCTGAGTTTTTGATGGTCGAGCTGAGTTTTGGAGTGTAACGCTCGGCTCGTTAAGTAAATGAACCCAAAACTCAAGCTTGTCTATTTACTCTCTCTTTTTCAGCTTTCCACGCAATTACATATTTATCAATTGGAGTAGGTCCAGTATTAAAATAAAGAAATGTGGAGAAGAATAGATGAAATTTCTCAATGGCAAGACTTCGAACAGTCGGGTCTTGGTCATGAATGTCATTGGGTAGACTTCTTTTCACCAAATCCCATAGGAAAATGCTAAAAGCTCCGAACCCAATTTCGGAGAAACCCGAAGGCAGTAGCGATAATATTGTTAATCCAACAGAGAGAGAGAGAGAGCGCGCGATATTGTTAATCCAAAAGAAATAGCACATCCATTCTCCGAAATCAGTAGCGATAAAGTTAATCCAGAAAAGAAATAGCACATCGATTAATCCTGGAGTCTAATCCCACCACCCACCCAAAAAATAACACAATTAACCTCAGCTATCGTATAATATAACTAGTTCAAATCACCATTCTATCTACATCTTATGGTTTGGTTCTAAGTCCTTTCATGGACAGATTACTCCTTTATTAGGTTTGAAGGTTGCAATTTCAAATTGAAGTGGTTGTTGATTTAATCTAAAAAACTTCCCCAAATAGTGATCAATTAGTTTTATGCAATATATACAAGTATTGACGGGATTTCACTGTTGCCCAAATAGCGGACTGGATTTAATCTAAACAACTTCCTAAAATAGCGAGATTTCACTGTTGCCCTTGCCGGCTTGCTAATCTTTTGCGTCACGAGATGCCGGCGCTGGCTATCTATGGATTTATCCTGGGAGTCGAGATCTCCATCGGTGCTCGCCGTAATCTTTGATTTGGATTGTCACAAGACCAACGGGCTGAAAGTCTCATCTCATTCTCCTCGTGACCAGTACATTTTTGTCGGTGAGAAGAGAGATCTAGCTAGGCTCGTGTTAGGATGATAGGCATTAGTCTTCCTTGATGCTTTTATTGTATAATTTCTCTTCTTTGTATTTGGATGGAGATCTTTGTAGATGCCATATGGCATTTATTGAATATAATTATGGATTTCAGATAATAAAAAAAAATACTGACAAGCGGATTTAGTAAAGGTCCAGTGGGGGCCTGTGACCCCACTCACTTTGCCACAATTACACAAAAGTCTGTAATTTTATTGTAGGAGTATTTTTCTTTTTTTCTTTTTTTTGCAGTGTGGATATTAGGAGTAGGCTCTAGTAGTCTTCTCTATGCGACGAGAATAGAAGACGGTGTTTGAGTTCTTGTTCTTGTTCGTGTTCGCTGTTTGTGCTTGTAGAGCGGGTCTCGGTTCTTCAATCTCCATAAGTTGAAGTATTCCGCTGCGCTTTATTATGTAAGTCTTGTATGATTTACATGTTTTCAATACATTTCACTGTAAAAATGGACAACAAATATGGGATGAAGGGAGTAAATTTCTTAGTCATTTTCTTTTGTTTGTATAACTAAAGTTATGAGACAAGTGATTGGAGCTGCTTATGCCATAAGTCAATGGAGTCACTGCTTCGAGCCTCTCAAAAATGTATATAAAAAAGGGCCTCAAACACGTAAATCTCCTATATATATTGTAAAAGTTGTTTATTTTTGGATGACTATATATAAAAATTTGTGCAATGATAAATATTTTGTATATAAACATATGTGTTGACAATTTTTATTATGCAAAATACATGATGGACCTCATCTAATGAGTCTATTTCATGCCTCCAAAACTAATGAGCTGACATTGATTCTTCCTAAGATTTTTAGTTTGAAATTTTTAAGTTACCGTTTGAGACCACTCTATATGGAGTTTAATTTACTTCTATTTTAATCGGGCTTCATGCAAGTGGCCGTCGGGTTTGACCTGCCTAAATTAATCGGGGTGTGCGTGAACCGATAACATCTGAGTTATAATAAAAAAAGAGATGATGACAACGTTTAACTATGAGTTAACTTAAAGGCTAAGCACTTGGTCTATTTGATCTTAGCTTTGTGTGGTGGCTTTTAGCCCTAACTCACACGCAACTTGAGTTATCATTATCTATGACCAAACAAAACGTTTGTTTTTTCCTATTTACTTATTAATCCACCAAATCATCATTCTAGAATATAGTATAGATTATTCAACCCCAGAATTGTAAATGGAGTCAGCATATAGACCCCACGTATCACAACTCCATTAGATATATACTTTAATTTTGTCATTTGATGGTGGATTTTTCTTTCTTTCATAACTTTTCAAACCACTTTCATTTTGGTTTGCTGTAATACGCGTATACTTTATGGTATCTAACTCTGAAGACTCAAATTTAAAATCATCATTGTCCTTCAACTCTTGTAGAGTCAATTCGAACGAGACTTTACAACCGTTTTGTTGGGGCCTCCAATATTATTATACCATGCTATTGAATTCTTAGAAATTAGTTGAGGCGTGTGTGAATCACAAAAAAAGACAAATATAGGTGTAGATGGACATAAATAAATAAACAGATGCACCATGAAGAGTTATTGTGTTATCATTTCGCTTTTAAACAAAGCTAGGTTTTAAGGCCGAGTTTCCCTTTTAACAAGGAAAAGTGTAGGAAACAGGAAAAGAAACCAAGAAAAAAAAAAAACATGAAAGTGCATTGGACGGTTGAGTTTCTTTTTAAATGGTGTACCGAACGGATCTCAACCGTCTGATGCACTTTCATGTTTTTTTTTCTTGGTTTCTTTTTCTGTATTGTACTATTCCTCTTAAAAAAAAACTCCCAAATGACTAAAAACCAAGTGCTTTTTTTTTTTTCCAAAAAAAAAAAAAATGGGCTTAATGCACTTGGGAGAGACGACATAAGGGCATCCGTATCTGACACAAAAAAAACACCAAATTTAACCTCAAAAACACCTTTTATAATTTAGCAAGTCACTTTTCAAAAAATTCACAAAATCAAACTCTTTATTCAAACTTTAGCAAGTCACTTTATCAAAAGCTCACAGAATCAGACTCTCTATTCAAACTTTTACTCTTCCCTCCCTCCTCCTCTTTTGGTGAGTGAACAGTAGATCACCAAATTTGTTAAGTTACTATAGCAAAATTAAGAAATCTTCAAATTTGTGAGTTTGTTTGGTGAGGCTGATTTTTAAGGTTTTTGAGGAGTTTGCTAAAGTTATTATAAAAAACTCACAGAATCAGACTTTCTATTCAAACTTTTACTCTTCCCTCCCTCCTCCTCTTTTGGTGAGTGAACAGTTGGTCATCAAATTTGTTAAGTTAATTGGTGAGTTTGTTTGGTGAGGCTGATTTTTAAGGTTTTTGAGGAGTTTGCTAAAGTTAAAAGTATAGATGCTGATATTGATGCTCTAAGGATTAAACAAGTAAAAGTACTAAACGGGGGTAAAAGTCACAAAAATACGAATTAGTAAGGTTTTTTTTTTTTTTTTTGGCTTTTTGGCTTCTTTTTTTTTTTATGTATTGTGAGAGAATAATTTATCTTGGAATTCAAAATAAACAGGTTTTTTTTTTTTTTAACTATCTTAGTGGAACAGGGAACAAAAAGCCAATAAGCAAAAAAAAACCGAAAAGACAATTCTACGCCGTATATTGATGGAATGGACTCGAAAACCCAGTTTGCCCCATTCTACTAACTCAAAAGGCAAAAAAAATCAGCTTATTGCGTTTTTCGAGACAGCTCATTCTCTCACAATTCATCACATAAAAAACCACAAAAAAGCCAAAAAGCCAATAAACCACCTTAAGTGGAATTACCCATAATTTTTGTTACTTTTACCAGTTTAGTCTGTTTAACAAAATGGAAAACCACGCCTAATTTCTTTAGTAGATCGAGAAGGATTGAATATAAGGATGTAAAATACAGGATGTACCTAAAAAGGCTTTTTTTTTTCTTTTTTTTGTGGAAGGGCCAAAAGTGTCGGATATAAGTTGTAATTACTGAGGTTTGAACCTTGGTCTTGTGGACTACCAATTCGAATTGTTTCAAGGGTGCAATTTAAATATTTCACAAACACCCTGCCAAGAAAACCAAAATGAAATAAATTAGGATGGAATACTTTCACCTTCTTTAAAAATAACTACTCCTATATTGGACCAATCCACCAACTCCAGTCAAAAAATAAAAACAATATGCTTCAACAAAAAATTTCCTCATTTACATTTTTAAGCTAAACGGACAATGGCGATAGGATGTCAGCCTTGGTGCAACCCAAGCTCTATTTTATGGGGTCGGATTCTCTCCAATTTTTATGTTGAATGTTTGCCATATTTTTTCCCACATTCTAGGCCTGGCACATTAAACCTAAAAACTAGGCTCACGGTGAGTTTTCACTAAAAAATACCGTCTTCCTATTGTATTAAAAAATGAGTGTAGTTTTCGTTAAATGGTATCTTTGTAATGTATGTAAAAAGAATGATTTGTCTTAATGCTGTAAACTACTCACAAAAAATATAAAAAAATACCCAAAATACTACTCTCCGTTTCAAATTGTTGTGCATGTTTCCTTTTTGGGACCTCTAAAAAAATTGTACATATTTCATAATCTAAAATGTTTCTTATGATTTTGAAATCTTTGTTTACCAAAATTAATTGAGATCTATCAAATAAGATACATATTGAATATTAAAAAAATTATAAATTAAAAGATTTGACAATTTTTTTGAGACGTCCAAAAAAAGATCAAGCACAACAAATTAGGACGGAGGGAGTACCTCCGTTCGTGTTTGTTGGTCTTTTTTTGGAGGTATTTTTTTTTATCATTTTTCAAACGCTTATACTTCAATAAATCATATTTTTCATGATTTTGAATAATAGAACTATTTGAGATCTATTAAACAATATATATATTGTATATTTTTTTAGATCCGTATTGAAAAATATAATTAATTGAAAAATAACATAATCTCCCAAAAGGGTCAACAAATACGGACAAATGGAGTACCATTTAGACAATATTAGAAACAGCCTATTTCATTGCCAATTAAAGTGTTTTTTTTTTTGTTCTTTATTTATTGTGGTTGTTATAGTTCAATCATGCATTATACTTTGAGCACTGCTACGTAGCCAGAAAATACACCCAGAATTTAAAAATCAATGGCCCAAATTCATTGATTTTCATTTTCTAGATAAATTCTGAATATCTTTTCTACGCATCTAAACTTTCTGTTATGCTTTGGGCATCAAATTATTCAACTTTTACAGGCCTTCTATAATTTTCTCTGTAAGTACACAGGCTTTCTGAAACTTTCTCGATAGCACTATGTACTACAACTACTCTTACTTTAATTCCAACATCCCCATTATCGAGCTTCGCTGCCATTTCATTCAATTCATGGAAAACACACTAGTACCTCTACAACTCTCAACCACCAATGCTGCTTTCATCTTAATTGACAGCTGTAAGTAGGGCTGTAAATGAACTGGGTCATTCGTGAACTATTCGAGACTCGATTCGGTAAGAGCTCGTTCGAGTTCGATTCGTCTACTAAACGAACTGAACTTAAACCTCAATATTAGGCTCGTTTCATAAATGAGCCGAACTTGAACCTAAGTGGATTCGGCTCGGTTAGGCTCGCGAACCTAAGGTCAAAATGTAATTAATAATACTTTAGGGGTCTACATATAAATATTTTATAGTTGAGAAACTTTTATGTAATTTGTTATTCTTTTATCCCTAACAAGAGTACTCTACTACGAACAGATGAGTTTTATCCCTAACTGGAATACTCTATTTAGCTCTCAACATTTTTTTTTATGGTGTTCTTTTTCTTTTGATTTCTTGATTATTGTAGTAGATTTGTTTATTTTTGTTTGATTTCTTGATTATTGTGGTAGATCTACATGTAACATTGTTTTGAAGCGTATCTCTTTCCCCTCTCAGTTTGTGTTCTAAATTGCTAACGAGCCCTACCGAGCCGAGCATGAGCTTTGAAATTTTTTCACGAGCCGAACTCGAGCTTACTTATCTAGGCTAGAATCGAACCCGAGCCGAACTCGAGCTTGACTCATACCTTAACGAACTGATCCCGAACCTCATAGGGTTCGCTCGATTCGGCTCGTTTACAGCCCTAACTGTAAGTCTGTAACAAGTTCATTGAAGACGGCTCGGATACCTGCCCTAAAGCACCCCGGTTCCTGCTTTTCTACCATATTGATGATTCTAATAATTTTTTGGGAAATGATTTTTGTACTTTAATTTTTTTTATAAATACAGTTCAAAAATTGTCATTTATCTTTCGTTTGTCATTTTAAGCACCAGAGGTAAAATGACAAATTTACGAGTGCATTTATAAAAAAGTGCTCTGCAAAAATCACTATCCTAAGCGGACACCTGCAGTTATCGATAGTTGGATCACTATTTTTCTCATGCGAGAAGTGTTTCAAATTGTCCGATCATTTTACATTTTGGCACATAGGGTTTTTTTTTATTTTTTAATCGAACTCATAATTTTTGATTACTCAAAAATCACCCAAAGGGCTACAAACCCCAAACCGGAGCCCATCGAAGGGTAAAAACCCCCGACAAAGAGGGAGGTAGGGTAGAGAGTAGATCTGGTGGCTAAAGAGGGAGGGAAAGGGGATCTGGAAGTAGGGGGAGGCGGAGAGAGAGGTGGGGGGAGGTAGGGTTGGTGGCTGCGGCAGCCCCACCCACCCCGAGCAAACCCTAACAAATGTATCCTAGAGAGAGAAAGAAGAGAGAGGCGAGAGCAATAATAAGAAAGTTGGGAAACAAAAATTGTTCTTTTTTGTCCTGAATTTTGGCATATAGATTATACTCCTATTCAACAAGTTCGGGCAAATTCCCAAAACTTTGACACTAGTAGGGAAGCTTGTCGAAGGAGTTGTTCAAAAAAATAATTTATTCTCAAATTGACTTAAAAATTTTTTATTTTATTTTTTGATCGAACTTAGAATTTTCGATTACTCAAAAATCGCCCAAAGGGCTACAAACCCGAAACCGGAGCCCATCGAAGGGAAAAAACCCCCGAAAATTGGGTTATCCATGTGGTTTGGATGGGAATACACTGAGTACATAGAAGAACTACCCGCACCGGGTTGCAACAATTCCACAAGGATTAGGGAATAGAAAGACTCCAACAGAGGAGTAAAACAAAACAGAAAATAAAAACAAAATAAAAAACCGCCGTAGGAGAGATCGCCGGAATCCGCCGCACCAGAAATGGTTGTTTTATTTGGCGTGGAGTCTGAAACTAGCCCCCAAACTTCGCCCTTACTCCGGAACCAGACGCCGGCAAAGGTTGAACCGGCTGCGTTCGTGGGTAGAGGTTCGAGCAAGGAGCTAGATCCGGAGCCCTTCTTTCGAGAAACAAACCAGAACCCCATCCGTGAACCTCCATCAACACTCCAAAAACAATCACCACCCAAACCAAGAAGAAGATGATGACAAGGAGCTGTGGAAAGAGATTGAAATGACGATGGTAGAAGGTTATGGATGCCGGGTAGAGAGTAGATCTGGTGGCTAAGGAGGGAGGGAATGGGGATCTGGAAGTAGGGGGAGCCGGAGAGAGAGGTGGGGGGAGGTGAGGTTGGTAGCTGCGGCAGCCCCACCCACCCCGAGAAAACCCTAACAAATGTATCCTAAAGAGAGAAAGAAGAGAGAGGCGAGAGCTGACTTTTCCTTATGTCAACTGACTTAAAAATTGACTTATTATTTTTTATGAGACATGTCATTCTCTCACAATAAATCAACTCAAAAATTCAACTTAAGCTAGTTCTTGATTTAAGTCACTTTCTGAAACAATATAAAAGCAATGAAACTGCCCATGGGTACCAACAAGAAGGTAGATATCATATATCTTTGTGTCAGGGTCTATTTCAGTGTTAATTTATGAATTAAAATTGAAGAACATAATTCCAACCATCGGCAATCGGTAGCGATGGAGCTTAGAAAAAAAAAAATAATTCGGTAGCGATGGAAAGACACAAATTTATCGACTTTTTGTGTGAGACTCATTTGTGAATTAAAATTGAAGAAAATAATTCCGACTATCGGCAATCGGAGCCGGCACCCAAGTTTTTTTCCCCTCCTTTCGGTTCTAGTGCCCATAGTATTTTTAATTTTTGGAAGACAACTAGACAAGATTTGATTAACCCAAAGAATCTGTAATCTTAAAAATCTCTATGAGAATAAGGGAGGGTATTACAGTAATTTGACGGAATAAAATTTCGAAGCACTACAAGCCAGCTGAGAAATCGAGACCTTTGGCGATGTTACATCTGCTCTCCTCCACAATCTGACTCCCCTGTAATCTCTCTCTCTCTCTCCAACTGCACCACCTTCATTATTACTCTTATTTCTTCCTTGAAAACAACACAAAGCACCACCAAACCCATTACCAGAAATAAAAGACAAATCACACCAAATTCGATTAAATATTCCCAATTTTTCCAATTTGTTTCCTATTCCAAAGAAAACGAACTTGTACCAATTTTGTTTCCTTTCCGTTTCTTGATTCTCACTTCATCTCCCCCACCAAGAACGAAAGCCTCCCTTCAACGAATCCCCCCAAGCAAAGGCGCTGGGGTGGATTCAATAAGAAAGAAGAGACATGGTCGAACCCAATAAGCAAACCAGAAGAAACAGGGGATTCTATGTCGTAAAGATGAGAATATTACACAGACGGCAATCGGACAAGGCCGCGTTTTGTTACAGATACTTGAAATGGGTCCTCTGGTTTTCCCTCTCCTTGTATTTCCTCTCCTATTCCCTCATCAGCCACCACAAATCCCCCACCTCTCTCTCTAAAACCACCGTCTCTCTCTCCAAAGCCTCTCGTGCCCTCTTCGAATCCAACAACAAAACAATCTCACAACAACCCAGACCCCGTCAAGGTCTATTGAACGATATAAGGGTTTATGTGTACGACTTGCCGTCGAAATACAACACCGATTGGTTATCCAATGAACGGTGTAGAAATCACCTGTTTGCTTCGGAGGTGGCTATACACACAGCCTTGATGAATAGCGATGTGAGGACGGAGGACCCATTTGAGGCCGATTTCTTCTTCGTACCCGTTTACGTGTCGTGCAATTTCAGCACCGTTAATGGGTTTCCGGCGATTGGTCACGCAAGGGGTCTGGTGTCATCCGCCGTAGAACTTATCTCGTCCGAATATCCGTTTTGGAACCGGAGCCGGGGCTCCGATCACGTGTTCGTCGCTTCTCATGATTTCGGATCTTGTTTTCACACAATGGTGAGAAGTTGCGATAGCTCTGGACACGAATTTCAGACGATTGATTATAAATTTTAATAGAAGTCGATAAGCTTGTGATTCATAAAATTTCAATTTTGACGGACACTAATAATAGCTTTTAAAAGTTAAAATCTTTAAATTTATTCGTCGAATTAGAATTTTTCGTAAGCACGCACATTGTCTGCAGGATTTGATTTGGATTTGATTTGGGATTTTGATTTATGGAAAGTGTTGCTGATTTTTCGTTTGTTTTGTCTTGGAAAGGAGGACGTAGCGATTGCGGATGGGGTGCCGGAGATATTGAAGAAATCGATTGTGTTACAGACATTTGGGGTGAAATATCAACACCCATGTCAAGAGGTGGAGAATGTGGTAATCCCGCCGTATATCCCGCCGGAGAGCGTACGGTCAACGCTGGCAAAGTCTCCGGCGAATGGGCGGCGGGATATATTCGCGTTTTTCAGGGGCAAAATGGAAGTCCATCCCAAGAATGTCAGCGGCCGATTTTACAGCAAGTAATTACTTTATTCATTCGCTATTTGAATCCTAATCATCTTTCAAAAAAACTGACAGCTTTTTATTTTTTAAGATCAAAAGCTTTTCTTCTCTATATTTTGCTAGTTTCCGATAAAATTGGAACAGTTAGGTTTGGTTTAATTACTTGTTTAGACTAATAAAAGGCTCTCATTAACGAAACTTAAGTATATTCTTAGGGCATCTCTAGTGCACTACCTAAAATCACTACCTAAAGTGCCCTAACTAGTTAACTAAGAAAAACCTCAAAAAATGGTCTCTAGTGCACAAAACTTGACTCCCTAAAATCCTAGGTGGCACCCCTCACTACCTAAAGTGCCCTAAGTGACTACCTAAATTTGGGGAGGGACTTAAGGAGAGAGAAAGAGGAGAGAGAAAGTTGTTTGCATTTATAACATTAAATCTACCATTATTTTTTTGGTTATGAGGCCCACTTAAATGGGTCCCACATACACTTTAGGGAGTAATTTTAGGGAGCCCCATTAATGTGAATTTCTTCTTAGCTAGCTAACTAAGTTCTTAACAAACAAAATTGGGTCCCACATGTGCTTAGGTGTACACTTTAGGGAGCATTTTTTAGGTAGTGCACTAGAGATGACCTTATTAATTAGTTAAGTAAATTCAATCAAACCCTGTGCAATGGACATGAGAAAGCAATAATTGCTTGACCAGGAGGTCGCACAAAGATTTGGGGATGCTTATGAGGTCGCATGTGGATTTGGGTATGCTGCTGTGCTAAGTGCATGGCACGGTGTAATGCTCTCATCCGGTCGTCCGTTGCGAAAATGCACGGCTCGGATAAAATCCAACTGCATGTGAGAGCCATTGCTTGGATTTGATCCGAATCGTGCATTTTCGCAGCGGCTGGCAGGATGGAGTGTAGGACACGGTGTCATACACCTAGTGCACAGTAGGGAACCCCTTGTCCAGTCCCACGTTCGAATTGGATCCAGGGACTTTGTCGTCCCTTAGGGATGGCAGGGCCTGCCGACCGATCTCCGTCATTCAAACGTGTTTTAGATTGCTTAGATTTGAGGGGAGTTAAAATATATCCAAAATACCTTTCGGCACCCCTCAAGTCTGAACCGTCCAAAACACATTTGGATGGCGGAGATCGGGCTGGAAGGCATAACACTTAAGCTGGCCCGGACAGTAGGTTATAAAAAAAATATAAGTAAATTCATTGCATAAAAAACACAAGTATTAAAGTATAGTGATTTTCACACCCTCTGAGCTACTACTCACTCTCCAAAAAATGGAGTGCGGATATCAAATTTTAATAGTACATTTAATTGGTTCTTCCGCCCAACTTTGGTAGTGTGATAATAAGTAGCAGAGTGCGAAAATATATTCCTCAAGTAAATTAGCTTTCAGTATAGGAATGACAATTCAACCTGTCCCACTTCGAAGCCATTTATGGTAACTCGTTCCAACCCGTCCCGTTGCCCCGAAGCCATTTATAGAAATTTTAGGGTCGGGACCAGGATCATCAAAACTCGCCCCAACCCGTCCCGTTATCATCCCTATTCGAGTACAAATATCTTTGTATCTTCTAAATTTAGCGTATACAGTCGGAATAAGTTTTAAATTTGAATAATGGAAGATCTTTAACACTCCCTTTTTATCTAGGTCTTTTTTTTTTTTTTTGTTCAGTAATAGGAATCTGCTTTTTCTTTTCTCCGTATGTTTTCACATTGATGGGTAATAATTAAATAAGGAAGGTGCAAAGGTTATTTTATGATCACCAAGTTTAATTAAATGAAGACCCTTTGTAGAAACTAGAAAGCTTCAAATTCTCCCAAATTAGTCTTGGTGGCGGTCCGATGACTCGCATGTGGTTTTTTTTTGGGTGGAGGAGGGGGAAATATACCAAAATCAGCTCATTGAACTGTCGTTAAAGGTCAAAAACATGTATTGGAATATGAAAAGTGTATTAAAAATACTAGGGTTTTTTTTTTTTTTTTTGTGTGGGGGCCTGGGGGGGCCTTATAAGCGCTTCTTTTTCTTTTTTTTTTGCAGGCGGGTGAGAACAGCAATATGGGAGAAATACGGCGGCGACCGGAGGTTTTACCTCAAGAGGCACAGATTTTCCGGTTACCAGTCAGAAATCCTTCGCTCCGTGTTTTGCTTGTGCCCTCTAGGCTGGGCCCCGTGGAGTCCGAGACTAGTAGAATCGGTCGCTTTGGGCTGCGTACCGGTTATCATAGCCGACGGCATCCGCATGCCATTCGCCTCCGCCGTTAACTGGCCGGAGATATCTCTCACGGTGGCCGAGAGGGACGTCAGGAAGTTGGGACGCATTCTCGAACACGTGGCGGCGACCAACCTTTCCGCCATTCAGAGGAACCTGATGGACCCCGCTGTTAGCCGGGCCCTACTGTTCAACGATCACATGCAAGGAGGCGACGCCACGTGGCAGGTGCTTCACGCTCTCTCCGAGAAGCTAGACCGGTCCCACAGGCGTCATAGGGTTTCTGACGAATGAGGTTCCGACACGTAACCTGTTTTGATTGGTGGGAAAGAGTTGGGACAGCGGGAGACAGCTGGAATTTAATGGATTTCTCACGGGTCAAGGATAGAATAGAATATGTATATATGCACAGCAAAGATTTGGATCCATCTCTAGTGGGTCCCAAAAAGACGCAGAGGTTTTTGGGCAATGTGGGCTCCAGCTGAGTTGGCTTATGGTTACCGGTTCGTTTTGAGGTTTTGTGGGACCTATGGCGATACTGTACATGTGTAGAGGAATATTTTTGCGAGAGTAAATAAACGGGGGTACGATACGGTAGGGTCGTCTGCATGTGGTGCGGTGCAGGTCCCTTGTGAAATGCTGTGAAAAAGAGGATTCATTTGTTTGTAAAATGAAAATAATCACGAAAAAGGAGGAATAAAATTTAATGGTCAAAATAAGAATCGAATTTTGAGCTAATTTTATTGTGAATGGAGGGTGCTTGAACATTAGGAAAGTTGGCTTTTGGAATGTAAAAGCATGTTAAAAGGCAGAACATTTTTCCCTTTGTGGATGTGAAATTAAATAATATAATAAATTAATTAATGTAGGTATTAATATGTTAAGACGCCTTTGTTTGAGTTTAATTTATTTTGACATGTTTGGTCGTTTTTATAATATTTTATTAGAATTGAAGCATAATAAATTTTGAAGTTGTCCGGATAAATTGGTTTGTTATTGGTAAAAGTATGTTCTTCTTGCCTTGAATGAGAGAGTACTATAGTTTTATAAAAACTTAACTGAAAAAGAATTTGGAACATTTTTTAATAATGGTAAACGAGAATTAGGCTTGATTTGGCTAATTTGAAAAAATTGATTTTTTGGTTTTCTTCGTTGCCTTATTTATTTATTTATTTTTTTGCATTTGTTAGTTTTGCGTTAAGATTTTGTGGTTTCTGGATTTATCTCGTCGAGACGAATCCAAAGAGTATAAAATTATGGTAAAAAATAATAGTTTTTTTAATAAAGTAAAAAATAAACCAGTTTTTTGGATTATTTTTTGTCTTTATTCACCAAACTTTAAGTTTGACTAATAATTTTATACTTTTTAGATTCCTCTCATCGAGACAAGCCAAGAAACCACAAAAAATCGACCGAAAACTAATAAATGCAAAAAAAAATTTGAATAAGGACAAAACGAAAAAAACCAAATGTTTATTAAATGTTACAGGTACCGAACATTGGGATACCGAAAAAATAAAGATGGCATATGGGACCAATTTTTGGGTCTCGTACGAATGACACAAACGTTTATTAAATTAAAAAATATAAATATATTCAGGCGGTCCAATTTTTCAAGTGACCCTATAAAAAATCAACTAATAAGTATTTGATCCAACATTTTAATTTTACATTCATATTTTACGATGTGAATTACTGAAATTTGAAGATAGTATCAATCACTTATACATATATCCAGTTTAGCTGATTTTTTTTTTATGAGTCACTTGATTTTTTTTTAAATATTAATGAATATTAATGAACTGTTCAATACCCAAAAAGTGAACCCCATGCCATTTGTACAGTTTTTGTTACCCAGGGTTTGGTACCCACGGGCCACGGCCATGGTCGATCTCATTGGAAAATCTTGTTGCATAGTCCATAGACAATGGGATTGGGGGTACCCGTCTTCCAAAGGTTGTGTCTGGTTTGGATTTTGAGTTTTGTTTTTGGTAATGATTGGAGGAAGAAATAGGGATAATAATTAAAAATTGGGGTTAATGATTAAAGAGAAATATAGAGAAAAATAAAAATAGTTTTTGAAAATAATAGTAATTATTAGATAATAATTGAGAAAACCGAATCTTGAAATTCAAAACCAACAAAATATTAGGGCTGCTCAAAAAAATCAGTGAACCGTGAATCCGGTCCGGACCGAGCCGATCCGCACGTTTTGGATTTTAACGGTGGATTAATGGTCTGGACACAGATTCAAAAAATAAAAAACCGTGACTCGCGGTCCGGACATAGATTTTGATTTTGAAACCGTGAATTAACCGACCCGGACCGTGAGATTTTTATTATTATATATATATATATATATATAGTTTTTTTGTATTGGACTTTGATGTAACTACAAAAGTATTTGTATTCCACTCAACTAAACTGTCTTTGTTCGTGAACTAAAACTATTTACGTACTAGGATAAGTTTGTAATCTTGATTGGTTTCTATTTCTATTAATGCATTTGTTTGTGAATTAGAACTGCCAACGTACTAGTATAAGTTTGTAGTCCTGATTGGTTTTTATTTCTGCTAGTGCATCTGCTACTTTATTTTCTTCATGTAGGGTATAAATAGGAGCAAAATTTGAAGTTGAGTTGATGATTTTTTATTTTTTTTAAGAATAAGTTGGAAATTCGTGGACAAATTCAGAACCGATCCGTGATTCCCTGATCGGATTGGAACTGAACCGTGAGACTTTTGGATCAGACACTGATTTTATTTTCAAAAAATCGCTACTCGCGGATTAGGATTGAATTAATGTCAATCTAAATCAATCCGGACAGTGAACACCCCTACAAAATATATACTGTATCTCTGTGAATTTCCGTTGAAGTATTCACGAGTTGGATTTTCAAAGCTTTTGACAGGTGGGAATTGAATGCATAAACGTGTTAGCACCAATAAAGTCGTAAAAAAAATGGTGGACGAGGTAAAAGAAACAGCAGAGCGACAGGTGTGATCACTGTCAGAGCTTTGAATTGTGTATTTGTGTATCGATTATCGAAGTTTTTGCTGATCATCAGTCACGGATCGACTTTTGTCGCTTTCGTTTGTATTTTGTTCATTTTAAAAAAAAAATTGTATTATGACGAATGGAGTCTAAAAATAAAAAATAAACACAATTAAAAATAATAATAAAGGCGCAAAAAAATACTCCTTTCGTCCCAATTTTATAGGCCCTTATAGGGATTTCAACTTAATAAGCAGACATAATCATTGCATTTTTGAAAATATGTTTTTCTTATTTTACCCTTCACTCACTTTCTTACTTTTTTATTATATATTTTCATTTCAAAACATAAGGGTATAAGAGGAAATTCTTTAACAATTATCCATTTAGTTTTGAAGTGGGACAATTTTTTTGGGACAACAGAAAGTGTCAACTGGGACTATAAAATTGGGACGGAGGAAGTACCAAACAATCGTCTTTTTTTGTCTACACTCTACAGTGTCATCTTACATGAACATTTTTCAACTTTGGTCTATATTTTTATAATTTTTTTTAAGTACTCAATGATATGAACGATTATTTTAAAAAATTATGACGAAAAATTAAACAAGAAATTACGAAGAAAAAAGAAGAAGCATGGCCTCTGCCAACACACAATTTGGATGTACTTACTGTGTTTGGAGTCGTCCAAGTATTGTGAACCCTGGTGCATTCTATAATCTGTTCTGCATTCTATAATCTGGAGTTTTGCGTTAAGGCCATGTTTGTTAGGTGGGATATGGGGTTGGAATTTGGGGGTGTGTTGGAGTGGGTCCCATTTTTTATTGTTTGGTAACCTTATTTGGGATGGGATTTGAAATCCCCACCCAATTTTAATCCTCATCCGTACGGTAGAAAGAATCCCGGGGGGATTTCCCCATTTTAGTACAAAAAAATGCTTTCCACTGGCTATATCCCGTCGAACACAAACACCGGCTATGACCGGCTATGAATTTTTCCCATCCATTGATATCCTGAGCAATATCCCAAGGATTTCATATCTCACCCATATCCCATGGGATTTCATATCCCATCAATTTATCTCCGGCCAAACAAACGAGGCCTAAAAGTTGTATTCCTCAACGTTACTCTTTTCATTAAGCATCTAATGTAGATGTTTGTCAGAGATTTTTTAGCTGATTTTGATTAGGAGTGCAAAGAAAATCGATATAACCCTTAAACCGATCTGATTCAGACCGAACCGTTCGATTTGGTTAGATTATGCAGTTCATTGATCCAGTTATGGTTATGAAAAAACAAGAACTGGTAATTATAGTTCGGTTATTGGTTTTCAATTTAAGAACCACAGTTATAACCGAACCAGACCAAATTATATATATACATATCTAGATTTGATAAGTTAATTTTTTTTTCTAGTAAGGTATTCTTTTATGTCTATTTAGAATAAAAAGCTATTTTGTTAAGACGTCTTTAATGCATTACTATAACTATTTTACTCTAGTAATACCCTATTTTCAATTTTAATTCTCTAGTAAGACATTATGCTGAATATATTTTCTCGATTTTAGATTATTTCATTTTTTGTTTAAGCTACTTTATTGGTTATTTTCATCAATTTTAGGAGTTGTTTTATTGATGGTAGATTGTTAAGTACTTTGTGTATCATGTGAACCATATATATTTTTTTAAATTTTACATAGTCCTTTAATTATTTTATGAGTTGTTTAGTGTTGTTAATTTTAAATAATCTTTGAGTTCATGTGTTGTGAAAAAGTGTTCTAACGCTAATCGGATAGAACTGGAAGTGAAACAAAATTGGTCCGGTCTTGGGGTTTGGATCTGGACAGTTTCTACACATATATTGGTTAGGTTTTTATTCTTAATTTTCTAGAATCGGGAGAATTGCTATAAGGTTCACTATAGCTATTTCCTAACATTTCTAGTCCACCTAATATTATCCTAACACATCCAGTCCACTCACATGTACCAATTACAAGAATACCCCTCGCTTCTTAAACTCTCTCTCACTTATGGAGAATGGCGACCACTGGTTGGTCCCCGACAAGCTCCAGCACATCCTCTTCTGCTTCTTCCTCACCGTTGCCTTCTCTTTCCTCGCTCCCAAAACTCGCTACCCTCTTCTCCGCCGCCGTAGCATCTTTTTTGGTTCCGCTGTCTCGCTTGCCGCCGGCGCGTCCAAAGAAGTCGCCGACGAGTTTGGATTCTTCAAGTCCGCCGGAGCCTCCTTCAAGGACGCCGTCGCCGATATCGTCGGCATTGTTCTCGATCTGCTCATTCTTTCTCTCTCTAAATCACTCTCTCTCTGATTCAAACGCGATCGATCGGTTAAAGTTATAGGGCTCGAGATTGTCTGATTGATAGCTGCGATCGAGCGTTCCGTTATGGTCAGGTTAGATGCAAGTTTGGTTCTTTTAAATAGGTTTCGAAAATGAATTCTTTTATTTTTTTCAGAGGATGAACAGTCTTAGTAATTGCATTTATGAATAAATTCGGCTGATTTGGAAGTTGTGATGTTTTTATTTGGTTAAAATTAGGGCTGATAAACCGAAGATTTGGTTTAAAAGCTTAGGTTGTTAACGAAGTGAGTGAGTAGCCCATCACGAACTCATCGAATAACTTGAATTTTTAAGCATCATAAGTCCAATGAGCCGAGCAGTAGGTTGTTCGAGCTTGGTTTGAAAGTTTAACGAATTTTGGAAAAAAACATTCATACTTGGTTTGTTTATGACAACTAACTTTAAGACGAGCTCAAACTTGAACAGTTAGTTTTTCCCCTAGAGAAAATGAGCAAGATGATTTTGTTAATATTCAGATGTGTGTATTCTTTTGGTTATAATACAGAATTTGTTTTCTACGTGAATGTGCAAATTACTCATGTCACTTCTTCTTGATTCATGTTCCAATGAATATATGGAAAAGCACTCGGGTTCGGAATGATTTTTCCCCCCTGATGTATCTGTTGGTTTAGAAATAAGTTTGGAGGTTTTGTCGTATTATTTTACTAGTAAGAATTATCCATTTTGAAATGTTGTTATTTTAAATAGAGTCCAGATAATCACATCTTATGAGTTTAGATAACCACCTCTTTTGAGTCCAGATAATCAATCACCTCCATTTTGAAAAAGTGTTGTTTTTTGTTTTTTTTCAATTTTTAGTAAAATTTCTAGTAAAATTTTATGTTAAAAGCAGAGGGTTTGTACTGCTACCTTGTAGTGCTTGGGTGGTTGAGGACTTGATTCCAAGTAAGTTTTTTAAACAAAAATATGCCTAGATAACCACATCTTATGAGTACAGATAACCACCTCTTGCGAATCAAGATAACCACATCTTGTGTGTCCAGATAACCACCTCTTGCGATTCCAGATATGGTTATCTGCGCCGGCGACTTTTCCGGCGAAGTCCAATTCTCCGGCGCACTTTTCCGACGCCGACGAACTTTCCGGGACCAGTAACTTTCCGGCGAACTTTCTGGCACCGGTAAACTTCCGGCAAAAGTATGTTATGTATTAAATTTAATGTGAGGGTATATTTGTCTATTAAAAATGGAGAGTGGACCTTAAACCTTACAAATTGCAAAAATGTGGATTAGAGGAGTTATGGAACTAAGAGGTGGACTAGACATGTTATAAAAAGCTATAATGGACCTTAGAGTAATTCTTTATTTTTGAATCCCCAAACCTATGTAAAATCCCCAAATTCTAGAGTGTTTAGCCCAAACCAAACCCCATCTCTTTTTTTTTTTTTCGAAAGGAAATTTGAAAATCCACTCTCGGTCTCTCATCTCTCTCCTCTTCTCACCACCACGACGGCACCACCACAGCCCCGCCACCGACTCCCACCCCTCTCTCTCTCACACTGAGAGACGGCAGATCTCTCTCTCACACCGAGAAAAACTTGGCGGCGATGAACTGCGAAGCGGCCTTGGATGGAGGACGCCACCGACCTTGTTTGGTTTCAAGAACTTCACCATTGTTGGAGCACTGGTTTCGCCTTTCTCTCTCTCTCTCTCTCTCTCCTGTTACTTTTTTTCTCTTTTTCTTTTTTTTGGAGAAAGGTCTGTCAATGGGAACTGACTGAACCGAACCGAAACCAGATGAGCCGAACTGAGCACTCTAAAACCGGAACTGAAACCGGATGAGCCGAACCGAGCACTCTAAAACCGGTGTAGGTTCTATATTCTTTCCGAACCGATTTTTCTCGGTTCATTAAAAATCACCCCTGAACTCCGAACCGAACCGGTTTCAGCCCTAGTACGCACTGTGTATATTTCTCTTCTCCCCTATATTTTCATCTGGTTTTCCTTTGGTTTTCTGTTACATTACTCTTCTCTCCCTCTATACCAGCAACCAAACAAAGGAGTGGAATTTTTTTTCATTTTCACTTCTTTTCCACTTCCATCCCTAACTTCCAAACGGAACCTAAGATATTTCTGGATGTAATGGATTCCAAGCTGTTAAAATTAGACCGGCCTGTTTTATTAGCGCCTGGAGTGCGATGTAAGAGGATCCTGAAAATTAGACCGGCCCGTTTATTAGCGCCTGGAGTTGGGCTTTGCAAGCCCAACTCCATGAGAAACCAATGGGCTAGTTTTCCAGATGAATTCGTTGGGCCCTAATAAGAAACTTGAAGTTCTGCATAGGGACGATTAAAGCTCTATAAATTCTGAACGATCTGTCGAAGATCGGATTACTTCTTTCTACAAAACCTGCAAAATTTGAAGTTGGAGTAAAAACGTTCGAGCGTTCTTGTGTACCGCTTGATTCGTGTCGGTCGATGGACTTAGGGTTTGCTTATACGAGTCAAGATTGATAATCTAGTTTGATTGAAATGGATCCTAGATACACAGGAGAGATGTTAAGGTAAAACCCGCCTTCTGATTTGCAACCTTGTATGTAATTTATCAATTAATCTTCTATATGTTTTGATTTCATTCGTATGTGCAGGCACTTGGAGAAGCAGAATGAACATCTTATGGATGCCTATCGATCCATGTCGCACGAATTGCATAAACTTCAGGTACTTTTTAATTTTTTTTGTTGTTGGTATCGATGCCGTTGCTGGGTATATCTGCAAGTTAATTTTCTTTCTACTGCTCGAAATCGTTGTAGAGTTGCAAGGAAGCTTCTGAAAATACGTGATTGAATGTCGAATTAAAACAATGCTTGTTAAAATACACGTTTGACAGTAGCACTATCAAAGAAAGCGGAACTTTTTTTGGGCAACCTTGCTGTTTAGGAATTCCTAAGAGTTGATTTCTTTACCCTTGGAGCTGTTTGATACAAGCTTAAAGTGATTTTAGCAAGCAAAAGATAGCAATCCTTTTACCGACCTTTAATTATTATTTGCCATGTTTTCTCTTTTATATTGTAATGTAAAGATTTTGCTAATTGTCAACCAGAATGATATTGTTGAGAGTAATGAAATGGCTCTATTATTGCTTTATAGATGGCTTCAATAGAACCCCCAAAGAGGTGGCTCTAATTTCCCTGAGGAAACACCTTATATGCATCACCGGGTGTATGTAAAAACATATTGACATGCATAGGATACCAGTAAATAATAACTTTAACGAAGCTTCTGCCTAACTTATGATACAATTGAAGGAGGCTAGTGAACGAGAAGGCGGAGTTCCGTAATCAATACTTGTAACACGTGTATAACAGCATTCAAAATGGTGCCTCTTGAAACTCCATTCTACAGTGTACTTTTTTTTTTTTTTATCTGGTTCTACAGTGTACTTTACTATTTGATTTAGATAACACGGAGGTGCAGGATAAGTATTAGGACATACTATATTCAACGTCCACACTTTATCAAGTACGTCTTGCCATTGGGACATGTGGTAGAGCTGTAGAGGAGCGTGGTTGTATCCATATATAAATATATAATGGGGTTGGGAAATTAGGAAGGAGCGGGAGAAGTTCGTGGGTTGCACTTTTTTGGAGGAAAGGATATGGGAGGAGGGTTTGTTCTATTCACATGTGTGGTCCATGGAGGAGAGGTTTGAGATTACATTTCCGTCAGTTTTCTTGAATGCGGATGGTACAATGGTTGACCACCTGGGATGGTGCTCAGGATGTACCAGCCGAGGATGTTCGGAAGAGCTTGAGATTGTGATGAGGGCAGGAATTTGGGTACTTGCAACTATCTAATCAAAGGGCAGCATGTTTTGTTCAAGGATTTGTCATTCAAGGGTCATCCATGGTAGTTGGAAGGTCAAGGCTCAATATGAATTAAGTACTTCCATTAATATTCATCTAGATACGTTAAACACATTTCTAGTTCATTGCATCTAATTGTTAGTAGGTTCAATGTATGCATTTATTTCTAGGTTTCATTCACGTATCTTATTCAATATATTCATTCATTAGGTTCATTCCATTTAGACTTCTAGGAATTAGAAGGGTCTTTTCCATGTATTGTAAATTGGGATGTAATCTGTCATTTTGGAACAGAGTTGATCAATGAATTGAGTTTACAAGGCTGAGGCTATTGTGATTGGGTTTTGGGCTGCGGTCCTTCCTTGCAGAAATCGCCCAAACCTTACGAGGGTGAAACAACTCTATCTCTCTTCATCTACTTCTATTCTTCTCTCTTCTTCTTTGCGCACTTGCCCTTAATACTATTCTTATTCCCACCCAAAACCACCACAATTCCTATTGTAGGCGGTAGTACCCAAGCGTTCTAAACCGTCCTACATCAGATTGGGAGGTGACCGAGCCGACGTGACCCATTGAAGGACTGTGTGGGGAGGTGAATCCTTGGAAATGGAAGTGATATAACGTACCGATAGGATAAAAAGAGATTAAATGAAATGGAGTCATTCAAGCTTCGGGTTCTTCCAGGTGAATTCCTTTTTTGATGTTTAGGGATCCCTTGGGAGGTCCATATGGGGGGTCCCAAGTCCCCTTTCCTTGCAAATTTTTGTTTGGTGTAAGTTTAATAAAAAATCTTCACTATTTATATTTGATAATTTGACCTAGAAAAGAATGGTGATAGCAACCTGGTTTAGTTGTGCAAGCAGAATGAAGGGAGTTGGCGAGTCATCTTTTCATTCTTTGTATCTTGGTTCGGGTAGAGTAGTTATTTTGGTTCCGAATCGTTGAACTTCTTTGTTTGCCAAGGTCAGCGTATATAGGTAAGAGATGTAGAAAGTTGAGTCTTTTGAGCTGTGCTTAGCCCTTTGTACTCCTCGGTGCTTGCATTAAGACCATAAAGAATTTCATGAATTTGATTGTATTTAACCGCACAATCTTTAGAATCTAAGAGGGAGAGGAAAGAGCTAGAAAAGGAAAAACTGAAACCCCTTTTTCTTTTCTTTTCTGCTCTAGTATTTTTCTGCCTTTACAAAGAAGATCAGGTCCTTTTAAAAGCCTACACCACCAACTTACTCCACCAATCAGAGAGCAGCACTTCTAACCAACTAATGAACTGAAAAACAAAACCTTTAATAACTAATTAACAGAACTAATTCACAGGTTTGCTAATTAACAAACTTATGTAACTAACTAGTACTTAACAGCCTCGCCCTTAATAGGTTTAACGTGCAAAACTCAGTTACAGTTTGAGATGGCCTTTTCCTAGAATCAAGTTTATTCTTCCAATAGCGTACTTGACAAGTGTGGGGAACAAGAAAACTCTCTTATGTAACCCAAATCTAGGTCTTGTGTGCCATGCACCGTGTGCGTGTGTATTAATTATCTAAGTAGTTAATTATTTTTAAATCAAAGTAATGGTTATCAAAATTTGACAATTATGAAGTTGTCATCTTTTTTGAAATATGTGGATTGTGATTGATTCATTCACACTAATATGTGAGGCTCATTGGGCACTATAGACAGTTAATGGGGCTTGGTCAGTCTGTGTGAGTCATTTAATTGTGATAAGACCACAGAAATATTTTCGAAAGAAAGTCTAAAGGTGGAGTATGGTGTGAGAATTCTTATTTAATTTTTCCCCTCGCTTTAAAGTTTTCTTTGGGTGGTCCTTACAGCTCCACTTCGACGAAATCTGAAATGTTAGTAGCACTATAGTTTTACTTGGTTACTGATTTTATGACGTGGTTTATGTTTGTATACTATAAGAGCTCTTTGTAATTGTTCTGTTTATTCGTTTTATTTCTGTGGAATTTGCATTAACCTTTTTCTTTTATATGATGTTTGCAGGTGGAGGAAGAAATGTTGATGCGCAAGTTCTATGAACTGATGTCAGCTCAAACTCCAGCAAAAAAGGTTTGTTGGTTGTATCCTATCCAGCCACCATTAAGCAAGACTTCAAAATTAATACTGTCTTCGTCTTACAATAAAAAAACGTAAGACGCGGGTGTGCGGATACGGACACAACGAACACGGACATGCCATTTCTTAGAAAACTAGGAGGCGGCACGTCGAGGATGAAGTATACTAATGTTATAGATGTATTGAATAAATTCGTACAAAAGTTGAAAAATATTCTCTGTCAAATTAATATTAATATGACGAATATACAAATCAACTATCCCAATATACGTGTACATGAACTATACATCAACAACAATTTTCTCCAAGGCAGCGTCATAAAACTGACGTTTTGACCTTCTAATGTGTCCTTAGCATGTCCCAAGAGTATTTCCAACATGTTCTAGAGAATCCAAAATGTATTGGAGTAAAAGAAATAGAATGAAATTTAGACATATATTTAGGCATGTCCGACAGGTGTCCGAAGAGTGTCGTGTCCGTGTCGGACACAAATTTGTAAGGCTAGTAGATGTGTCCGTGCTTCGTTGATTAAAACACATGGTGTGAATTGCTTGGATATGAGATGTTGGCTTCTTTTTGCTGGCACGCCAAAAATGTTTTTTTTTCTTCCCTTCATTTCATTGTAGTTTTGCGAAAGCAATTGATTCATATTTACTTGCTAAATTACTGGTAACATTCTGCTGTGGTTACTAGGTTAAGGTGGTCTTAACTTTCTCTCTTTTGCAGAATGAGGAAGAAAGTTCTATTGTTCCAGATGATGGCAGCAACGGACAATCCAACGCGATTCCAGTGTGCAGCGATGAGCCGATAGGAGAATCTGGCGTTTTGACTCCTGTGAGCAAGAAATAATGGGGGATCAAGTTCAAAGAATCTCCCATAACTTGCGATTTTCATTTTTCTTCTTTATTGTAGGCTTTCTTAGATAGAAATAATGGAGGATCTTGTAGCAACTTATTATGTAGCAGCGGATATTTATACGACAGGACAAAGTTCTGTGGATATATTGATTTATCCTGAGAAATAGAGAAAATACAGCTTGAGTTGGACAACATCGGTCTCCCCTCCAATAACGGTAAATAGATGGGTTAGTACAAAGGATATAAAAAATATCGTCAACTCTAAGTCAATTCGCAATCAAGATTAAAGGCCGAAAGTTGCAGGGACATAGCCAGGAGGCGCTCGTGGACCATTTTAATCTTGTAAATTTTTTTTTTTTTTTTAGTTCTTTGGATTGCCTTGTTTCCCATTGTTGGAAAGACGATCGTACATGCATTCAATGTAAGTCTATTCCTCGGGCATTTATCTCGTGTTTAACAGAGTACAGAGATAGCCTACGTAATGTTCTGGTGAATGATAATTTATTTGAATGATGGAGTAATTATTTGGGATATCCAATGCCGAATTTTTAACTTACTATTCTCTCTGACATTTTTTCAGCCATTGGAATAGCTTATGCTTAAGAAATTTCTGCTATAGGTGGATTTTAGGTCATTTCTGAATCACTTCACACAATGTTTGAGCTATAAAATTTGGCTCTTTGTGTGAGCTTCATTAGACCTTCATTTTGAGGTAGTATGTATTTGTTGGCATAATTTCTATAAATATACATCTACCTATATCATTATCATAATTGGAGAAGCAATCAATTGAAGCTTATATCAAATCAATTGAATTTATGATATTACGTATTCATATACGAATTGGTTGGAGCACGCATAGCTCATATCCGATAAGAATACTCGTGAAATAGACCGAGACCTGACACCAATCCTTCTCATGAGGATGGCGTTTGGTGTTTTTTTTTTCTTTCCAGTGAAGATGTTACTTATTTAGTTTATCATCTTCTTTTATAGGATGCAGCCTACCTAGCAGCAAATCAGGGATTAGATGTAACTGATGTGGTTCTTGGTACCTTACGAAACGCGACTTCCTTGTTCGATTTAGGTTTTTAAGACCCGGTTTTCTCAATTATTATTCAATCATTGTCCCTATTTTCAAATATTATTCACATTTCTCTCTCTCTCTCTCTCTCATCACTAACCTCTATTTTTAATTATTATTTCTATTTCTCTAATCATTACAAAAACCAAAACCCAAACCAAACACAACCTCAGTACTCAGAAAGTCATGATTCAGTTAACTAACAACTCGGTTCTGACCAAGTTCAGTACTCAGAATATCCGTGGTGCCGATAACACATCCGTTATAGAGATCAAGACATTTGCCGATGCTGTGGTTGTGAATATTTCACTGGCATGACCAATCTCGTACAGATGCTACAAGCATTCGATACTCGTTTTGAGTAAGTGCATAAGTTCTTTCTCATCATTTGGTGGTAGCCTCCCCTTGCATTAAGTGGGCTCTATTGAAAATGACGAAATCAGAATGCTGCCATGTTACCAATTTTTAAGGCGGGTGAACATAATTCTACCCTTTTTTGTTGGTCTGTTATGGGAGTCCAACTTTTAAAGAGACAAAATAATCTCACTTCAAAAATTTCAACTTTTTCACTATTGTATTGAATAATACGCTCTAAGACGTAATTTTACAGCTTAGAGCCCATTCATTTCGGTATATCCTTTCTTGCTAGTGGTTTTTCTTCTTTCTTTTTTTTGTGCTGCAGAAAACCGTTGTTTAGAATTAAGCTGCAATGACATCCTTCTTCGTTCATTTATCACTTGATCAGTTTCGTAACAAACAGATGCTCCTTTGATTATGCTTGCTGCTTGTTTGGTGGACAAACAGGGTTTTATTTTACGGAAAATCAACATAGTCATTCTTCTAATAAGCTTAGCCAAACACTATTGGTCAGAGCATGTGAAGCTCTGACCTCAATTAAGATATCTTAGGCTCCGTTTGTTTCAAGCAGAAAATGTTTTCTAATGTTTGATTGTGATATGAAAACGCTTTCTAGAAAACATTTCTATTATTTGGTTGACATGGAAAATCACCAATCAGCAAACTAACCAAAATATCCTTCTTGTAAAAATAGAAATGGTACCCGTCCTACATAAATGATAAGAAAATCCTCATACCTATGCAAATGACAGGAGTATCCTTGCAGTATAGAAACAAAATCCAAGAGAACTCAAACAATAAACAAAAAAGGTTTTCTATCACATTCAACATAGAAAAGGGAAACCATTCAAGTTCAGGGGAGAGAGAGAGAGAGAGTGTCTGTTCCTCTCACATGTCTTGACAAGTCCAACCAGCAATATCATGTCTATCTTCAACAAAAAGTCACGAAATACCGATTTTCTTTTTCAACTCGCAAACCTACATGTACAAGAAGAAAACATTTCAATCCTGGCATAGAGCATATGAATCCGCACATGGGAGTACTGCGTTAGATACTCAGCATCTAGCACTTATTTCCTGAACTTAAACGCATCATTTCAGCATCAAAATTCATTTTTCAGCTACCAGTTAACAGTTTAAGCAACCCAGAATTCATTTTCAGCATTAACAAAAGGTCATCAGCTTCCAATGACAGTTTCAGCATATAAATCACACTATTCGGCTCCAAAATCAAAGGTCCAGCAACTGAAGTTAAATTTCCAGCACACATAAAGAGCTAATTAGGAGCTTCCAATCACCAAAAATGTAAAATTATGCTATTTTTTTTTAGAATGCTGAATAAACATCTTCCAAATCAATAGCATCAGCAAGTCCTGCCATCAGAGAAACAGATTTCCCATGTTCGGTTTAAGGTTTCATTGACATTGTTAGTAGAGTTGTCCAGTGGATCATCCGATCCGCCAATCCAAACCAATCCGAACCATCCGTTGATCCATCCGAGGTATGAACGGATGGGTTGCGGATCGTGCAGTAAAACACTAACCACCCTACCAAAGTAGTACGAATTTCTTTTCTTTCTTAGTTTCTTTTCTACTTTCTAACCCTAATCTTCAGACTCTCTTCATTCTCTCCGCCTCTCAGCCTCCACACCCAGCAAGCATCTCATTGTAAAATTCTAATCGATCTCTCACTCCCTCTCCTCCTCCGACGACTCTCAACCTCCACACCCACAATCTGGTACGACTCCCTCGCTCTCTCTCTCTCTCTCTCTCTCTCTCTCTCTCTCAGATCGTGGCCACATCGCGGCTGCCGTAGACTCCCCTAATGGCGGCCTTCTCCTTAGCTGGCGAGCACCGTTGCAGTTGGCGCGCCTTCTCTAATTGCGATGTGACTCGGTTTTTGTATTCATTCTATTTGTTGTGTTGTTTCAGTCGTGAAGAAACAATTGGGTTTTCTCCGAATCCTAACTGTTCTGGTGTAATCTGGATTTTCATGTTGATTAATGTTAACTAACTTTTGTTTCCAAAATCAAAATTGGGTTGAAAATTGATTGGGCTGGAAAATGGGCCGGAAAAATGGTTGGAAAATTTTCGAAATTGGCCCAAGCAAATTGGCCCATTTTAAAGCCCAAACCGCCAAATTGATCCGGAACCGATCCGATTCATCCGTATGTCATCTACGGATGGTTCCCGGATCTTAAAAACCCAAATCCGCTCTGACCGGATCGGATCCGTATCCGAACCGGCCGAATCCGATCCGTGGACACCCCTAATTGTTAGCAGTTAACCTTTTTTTTACAACTATGGAGATGTGTACGTGCAGGCACACACATTCGGCAAGAGTAAAGTAAACCTATTGATATTATTATTTATTTCTCAAAGTCAAAACAATTTGTCAAATTTGAGCTATTATTAATTACAACCAAGTTAACGACCAGGATGAGCTATCACAGCGTATCCAAAAAACTGGTAGTTGCATAGCCTAATCATTGAAGAGTGGGTGGTCAAAAAATCTACAAGGCACACATGGCACGCAAAGTTGGTCAAGACAACTAAAAGATGCAATTAACATTGTCATTAGCTTACTGCACCGAATTCCTATGAGTAAGAGATGCTAAAAACACGTCAGATACATACAAAGTGGACTGAATTGCGAAGGAAATAAGCTTCAAAAGTCTGCATATGTAGCTTCATCTGACATACACATAAAATTAGTGGAAAGGCTTACTCTTCTAGTTGAGCAGCGAATTGTGCAATTTTCTGCCTTCACTGATTTGTAGATGCCGTTACTTCTTCGCTTTTGAAAAAATCAGCTGCTCTTTCATAGTAAACAACAGCCTGCTCAAAGTTCTGTTCAGCCTCATATAATTCAGCAATTTCCTGCACAAGCAGAAAAGAGTTACCAAGTCATTGTCTTTGATACCACGTTCCTTCAATGCGCTGATCCTATAGGCTTACTTTCAAGAAACATCAGTGACAGGAGAATAGTTTATGAGTTCAAATTTTCAATTTTCCTATGAGTTCAATTTTCCACAGTGGGATATTACACTTGAAACCATGAAAAAGCACCATTCATCTGGCATTACATCAAACAGTTTATGAGCATATTTTCCCGTTTGGGCCAAACCCAGAATCACAGTCGTATAAGGAACCCAATCTTCTTGAACATTACATCAAATACTTAATGGGCATCGCCCCACCAGCTGAATTACATCAAATACTTAATGGGCATCGTCCCACCAGCTGAATTTCATACACCCAGAGATCACAATTCAATTAAATCACATGATATACAAAGCTCTATAAATCTATTTCTAGCATCATTTTGCACAAAACCAACCCACAATTCCTACCCATGAGGTCAATCCAATCCAATAATATGAGAAAAATAACAAATACGAGTACAAAAACAAAGATCTCAACAAGTACCTCCGATGAACTAGCAACCTTGGATTGATTTTGCTCAATGCGATTAAGAGCGTTTGAATTACAGATGGTCAAGGGAAGAATTCATTGACGTTTGGCTTTTTCTTCCAAAATCGAAGGATCGTGATCTTGCCCAAAACACAAACGGACGAGAGAGAGAGAGAGAGAGAGAGAGAGAGAGAGAGAGAGAGAGAGTACAGGAGTGAGACGAGTTTGAGTCGGGGAAGAAATGTTACGGGCTTGGGACTGCTGAAAATTTTTCCGCCTCATTTTTTTGGAAATCATTTTCCACCTTAAAGGGTTGGTTTTCCGTAGACTATGAAAACATTTTCCGTTGGCTTCTTGTTTTCTATTTTACCAAACACCGGAAAATGAGAAAAATAGGTCTAACCAACACAAAAGCCTTCTCAATGCAAATAAGACTTAGAAAACCAGAGCAGGCAATTTCCTACAGGGCTGTGCAATGCTAACCTGCCAATAGACTTTCGAAGGGGACATCTGATATTATCAGATTGACCGTTTATTCAGGGCATTCCAGTGCTTAGGAGGATGTGCTGCCGACATCGTTTGATCAATTCTCCATTTTCAGTTCCTTTTTTTTGGAATTTAAGGATAGCATTTGCGGGGGTGGTTCCCCTTGTCTTTGAATCGATTTCAAAAGCATATGTCCGAATAGCTTGGGCAAATTCTGGTGTCTACAGTGCCCCTCTTTGTTAGGGTAAAACTTGTTTGATCCTAACAAAGACATGACAAAAAACATTAGTTCTCCTCTAGTATTTTTCTGCCTTTACAAAGAAGATCAGGTCCTTTTAAAAGCCTACACCACCAACTTACTCCACCAATCAGAGAGCAGCACTTCTAACCAACTAATGAACTGAAAAACAAAACCTTTAATAACTAATTAACAGAACTAATTAACAGGTTTGCTAATTAACAAACTTATGTAACTAACTAGTACTTAACAGCCTCGCCCTTAATAGGTTTAACGTGCAAAACTCAGTTACAGTTTGAGATGGCCTTTTCCTAGAATCAAGTTTATTCTTCCAATAGCGTACTTGACAAGTGTGGGGAACAAGAAAACTCTCTTATGTAACCCAAATCTAGGTCTTGTGTGCCATGCACCGTGTGCGTGTGTATTAATTATCTAAGTAGTTAATTATTTTTTAAATCAAAGTAATGGTTATCAAAATTTGACAATTATGAAGTTGTCATCTTTTTTGAAATATGTGGATTGTGATTGATTCATTCACACTAATATGTGAGGCTCATTGGGCACTATAGACAGTTAATGGGGCTTGGTCAGTCTGTGTGAGTCATTTAATTGTGATAAGACCACAGAAATATTTTCGAAAGAAAGTCTAAAGGTGGAGTATGGTGTGAGAATTCTTATTTAATTTTTCCCCCTCGCTTTAAAGTTTTCTTTGGGTGGTCCTTACAGCTCCACTTCGACGAAATCTGAAATGTTAGTAGCACTATAGTTTTACTTGGTTACTGATTTTATGACGTGGTTTATGTTTGTATACTATAAGAGCTCTTTGTAATTGTTCTGTTTATTCGTTTTATTTCTGTGGAATTTGCATTAACCTTTTTCTTTTATATGATGTTTGCAGGTGGAGGAAGAAATGTTGATGCGCAAGTTCTATGAACTGATGTCAGCTCAAACTCCAGCAAAAAAGGTTTGTTGGTTGTATCCTATCCAGCCACCATTAAGCAAGACTTCAAAATTAATACTGTCTTCGTCTTACAATAAAACGTAAGACGCGGGTACGGGATACGGACACAACGAACACGGACATGCCATTTCTTAGAAAACTAGGAGGCGGCACGTCGAGGATGAAGTATACTAATGTTATAGATGTATTGAATAAATTCGTACAAAAGTTGAAAAATATTCTCTGTCAAATTAATATTAATATGACGAATATACAAATCAACTATCCCAATATACGTGTACATGAACTATACATCAACAACAATTTTCTCCAAGGCAGCGTCATAAAACTGACGTTTTGACCTTCTAATGTGTCCTTAGCATGTCCCAAGAGTATTTCCAACATGTTCTAGAGAATCCAAAATGTATTGGAGTAAAAGAAATAGAATGAAATTTAGACATATATTTAGGCATGTCCGACAGGTGTCCGAAGAGTGTCGTGTCCGTGTCGGACACAAATTTGTAAGGCTAGTAGATGTGTCCGTGCTTCGTTGATTAAAACACATGGTGTGAATTGCTTGGATATGAGATGTTGGCTTCTTTTTGCTGGCACGCCAAAAATGTTTTTTTTTTTTCCTTCATTTCATTGTAGTTTTGCGAAAGCAATTGATTCATATTTACTTGCTAAATTACTGGTAACATTCTGCTGTGGTTACTAGGTTAAGGTGGTCTTAACTTTCTCTCTTTTGCAGAATGAGGAAGAAAGTTCTATTGTTCCAGATGATGGCAGCAACGGACAATCCAACGCGATTCCAGTGTGCAGCGATGAGCCGATAGGAGAATCTGGCGTTTTGACTCCTGTGAGCAAGAAATAATGGGGGATCAAGTTCAAAGAATCTCCCATAACTTGCGATTTTCATTTTTCTTCTTTATTGTAGGCTTTCTTAGATAGAAATAATGGAGGATCTTGTAGCAACTTATTATGTAGCAGCGGATATTTATACGACAGGACAAAGTTCTGTGGATATATTGATTTATCCTGAGAAATAGAGAAAATACAGCTTGAGTTGGACAACATCGGTCTCCCCTCCAATAACGGTAAATAGATGGGTTAGTACAAAGGATATAAAAAATATCGTCAACTCTAAGTCAATTCGCAATCAAGATTAAAGGCCGAAAGTTGCAGGGACATAGCCAGGAGGCGCTCGTGGACCATTTTAATCTTGTAAATTTTTTTTTTTTTTTTAGTTCTTTGGATTGCCTTGTTTCCCATTGTTGGAAAGACGATCGTACATGCATTCAATGTAAATCTATTCCTCGGGCATTTATCTCGTGTTTAACAGAGTACAGAGATAGCCTACGTAATGTTCTGGTGAATGATAGTAATTTATTTGAATGATGGAGTAATTATTTGGGATATCCAATGCCGAATTTTTAACTTACTATTCTCTCTGACATTTTTTCAGCCATTGGAATAGCTTATGCTTAAGAAATTTCTGCTATAGGTGGATTTTAGGTCATTTCTGAATCACTTCACACAATGTTTTTTTTTGAACTCCACTTCACACAATGTTTGAGCTATAAAATTTGGCTCTTTGTGTGAGCTTCATTAGACCTTCATTTTGAGGTAGTATGTATTTGTTGGCATAATTTCTATAAATATACATCTACCAATATCATTATCATAATTGGAGAAGCAATCAATTGAAGCGCGGCCTTGTTCTCCAATAAAATGCTCATTTTATGAGATTTTCATAAAATCTATTGGAGAACAAGGATCAATTGAATTTATGATATTACGTATTCATATACGAATTGGTTGGAGCACGCATAGCTCATATCCGATAAGAATACTCGTGAAATAGACCGAGACCTGACACCAATCCTTCTCATGAGGATGGCGTTTGGTGTTTTTTTTTTCTTTCCAGTGAAGATGTTACTTATTTAGTTTATCATCTTCTTTTATAGGATGCAGCCTACCTAGCAGCAAATCAGGGATTAGATGTAACTGATGTGGTTCTTGGTACCTTACGAAACGCGACTTCCTTGTTCGATTTAGGTTTTTAAGACCCGGTTTTCTCAATTTTCAAATATTATTCAAATATTATTCACATTTCTCTCTCTCTCTCTCTCATCACTAACCTCTATTTTTAATTATTATTTCTATTTCTCTAATCATTACAAAAACCAAAACCCAAACCAAACACAACCTCAGTACTCAGAAAGTCATGATTCAGTTAACTAACAACTCGGTTCTGACCAAGTTCAGTACTCAGAATATCCGTGGTGCCGATAACACATCCGTTATAGAGATCAAGACATTTGCCGATGCTGTGGTTGTGAATATTTCACTGGCATGACCAATCTCGTACAGATGCTACAAGCATTCGATACTCGTTTTGAGTAAGTGCATAAGTTCTTTCTCATCATTTGGTGGTAGCCTCCCCTTGCATTAAGTGGGCTCTATTGAAAATGACGAAATCAGAATGCTGCCATGTTACCAATTTTTAAGGCTGGTGAACATAATTCTACCCTTTTTTGTTGGTCTGTTATGGGAGTCCAACTTTTAAAGAGACAAAATAATCTCACTTCAAAAATTTCAACTTTTTCACTATTGTATTGAATAATACGCTCTAAGACGTAATTTTACAGCTTAGAGCCCATTCATTTCGGTATATCCTTTCTTGCTAGTGGTTTTTCTTCTTTCTTTTTTTTGTGCTGCAGAAAACCGTTGTTTAGAATTAAGCTGCAATGACATCCTTCTTCGTTCATTTATCACTTGATCAGTTTCGTAACAAACAGATGCTCCTTTGATTATGCTTGCTGCTTGTTTGGTGGACAAACAGGGTTTTATTTTACGGAAAATCAACATAGTCATTCTTCTAATAAGCTTAGCCAAACACTCTGACCTCAATTAAGATATCTTAGGCTCCGTTTGTTTCAAGCAGAAAATGTTTTCTAATGTTTGATTGTGATATGAAAACGCTTTCTAGAAAACATTTCTATTATTTGGTTGACATGGAAAATCACCAATCAGCAAACTAACCAAAATATCCTTCTTGTAAAAATAGAAATGGTACCCGTCCTACATAAATGATAAGAAAATCCTCATACCTATGCAAATGACAGGAGTATCCTTGCAGTATAGAAACAAAATCCAAGAGAACTCAAACAATAAACAAACAAGGTTTTCTATCACATTCAACATAGAAAAGGGAAACCATTCAAGTTCAGGGGAGAGAGAGAGAGAGAGAGTGTCTGTTCCTCTCACATGTCTTGACAAGTCCAACCAGCAATATCATGTCTATCTTCAACAAAAAGTCACGAAATACCGATTTTCTTTTTCAACTCGCAAACCTACATGTACAAGAAGAAAACATTTCAATCCTGGCATAGAGCATATGAATCCGCACATGGGAGTACTGCGTTAGATACTCAGCATCTAGCACTTATTTCCTGAACTTAAACGCATCATTGCAGCATCAAAATTCATTTTTCAGCTACCAGTTAACAGTTTAAGCAACCCAGAATTCATTTTCAGCATTAACAAAAGGTCATCAGCTTCCAATGACAGTTTCAGCATATAAATCACTATTCGGCTCCAAAATCAAAGGTCCAGCAACTGAAGTTAAATTTCCAGCACACATAAAGAGCTAATTAGGAGCTTCCAATCACCAAAACTGTAAAATTATGCTATTTTTTTTTAGAATGCTGAATAAACATCTTCCTAATCAATAGCATCAGCAAGTCCTGCCATCAGAGAAACAGATTTCCCATGTTCAGTTTAAGGTTTCATTGACATTGTTAGTAGAGTTGTCCAGTGGATCATCCGATCCGCCAATCCAAACCAATCCGAACCATCCGAGGTATGAACGGATGGGTTGCGGATCGTGCAGTACAACACTAACCACCCTACCAAAGTAGTACGAATTTCTTTTCTTTCTTAGTTTCTTTTCTACTTTCTAACCCTAATCTTCAGACTCTCTTCATTCTCTCCGCCTCTCAGCCTCCACACCCAGCAAGCATCTCATTGTAAAATTCCAGTGTTCTAAAAGTCGGCCTAGTCGGCCGACTAGTCGGCGACTAGGTCGGGGTCGTGCCCTCACCGACTCGACTAGGGCCTAGTCGATCCAAAAAGTCGCTGACCGACTTAGTCGGGATCAAATCGGCGACTAGTCGGACTAGTCGGACAAGTCGTACAAGTCGGAAAAGTCGGAAAAGTCGACAAATCGGAAAAAAATCGCAAAATCGAGATAAAAAACACAGAATTTGCAAAAAAAATTGGGCCGATTCAAGATGTTTTTAACTTTATAAACCCTAAATCGGTGAAACCCTTTTGTTTTCTCACCTCTTCATTCTTCAAACCCGATTGAACATCCAAAAAAAGCTGCTGCAAAAAAATTGGGCCTAGTCGATCGAACGATTGCTGCTGCTGACCGATTGAGCTGCTGCTTCTTCTTCTCCGATCACCTCTCAGCCTCTCTCAGGCAACCCTCTTCTCTCTCGCTCCCGCTCTCTCTCTTCTCTTCTCTCGGCGAGAGCCGATAGCTCTCTCTCTCTCTCTCTCTCTCTTCGTGTATAAACTCTAGTATATAATAAACTACTGTCTACTGTTCAGTTTTTAATTATACTTAAAACTCTGTTTGTTGTTTGTAGTGGACTGCTGCGACGTGTAGTTGACTGCTGTGACGTGTTTACAAATTACAGTAATCGATATTTTAGATTTTTAGTTTTCTGCTGTTTACTTTTTAGCAATAATCAATATTTAGATTTTTAGCAATAATCAATACAGTTTGTGGCAGACTGTTGTAGTGCTATTTGCATTAAAAAAACATTTTTTGCAACTTTACATTAAAAAACATTTGAAGGATGGAGGAGAATATATATTTTTAAAAAAAAACTTATGAAGGATAGAGGAGAATATATATTTAAAAAAAAAAACCTCCCCGACTAGTCTCCGACTAGTCCCCTAGTCGCTAGTCGGCAGCCATCCGACCTGGGAGCGACTAGCGACTTTTAGAACTTCTAATCGATCTCTCACTCCCTCTCCTCCTCCGACGACTCTCAACCTCCACACCCACAATCTGGTACGACTCTCTCTCTCTCTCTCTCTCTCTCTCTCTCTCAGATCGTGGCCACATTGCGGCTGCCGTAGACTCCCCTAATGGCGGCCTTCTCCTTAGCTGGCGAGCACCGTTGCAGTTGGCGCGCCTTCTCTAATTGCGATGTGACTCGGTTTTTGTATTCATTCTATTTGTTGTGTTGTTTCAGTCGTGAAGAAACAATTGGGTTTTCTCCGAATCCTAACTGTTCTGGTGTAATCTGGATTTTCATGTTGATTAATGTTAACTAACTTTTGTTTCCAAAATCAAAATTGGGTTGAAAATTGATTGGGCTGGAAAATGGGCCGGAAAAATGGTTGGAAAATTTTCGAAATTGGCCCATTTTAAAGCCCAAACCGCCAAATTGATCCGGAACCGATCCGATTCATCCGTATGTCATCTACGGATGGTTCCCGGATCTTAAAAACCCAAATCCGCTCTGACCGGATCGGATCCGTATCCGAACCGGCCGAATCCGATCCGTGGACACCCCTAATTGTTAGCAGTTAACCTTTTTTTTTTATAACTATGGAGATGTGTACGTGCAGGCACACACATTCGGCAAGAGTAAAGTAAACCTATTGATATTATTATTTATTTCTCAAAGTCAAAACAATTTGTCAAATTTGAGCTATTATTAATTACAACCAAGTTAACGACCAGGATGAGCTATCACAGCGTATCCAAAAAACTGGTAGTTGCATAGCCTAATCATTGAAGAGTGGGTGGTCAAAAAATCTACAAGGCACACATGGCACGCAAAGTTGGTCAAGACAACTAAAAGATGCAATTAACATTGTCATTAGCTTACTGCACCGAATTCCTATGAGTAAGAGATGCTAAAAACACGTCAGATACATACAAAGTGGACTGAATTGCGAAGGAAATAAGCTTCAAAAGTCTGCATATGTAGCTTCATCTGACATACACATAAAATTAGTGGAAAGGCTTACTCTTCTAGTTGAGCAGCGAATTGTGCAATTTTCTGCCTTCACTGATTTGTAGATGCCGTTACTTCTTCGCTTTTGAAAAAATCAGCTGCTCTTTCATAGTAAACAGCCTGCTCAAAGTTCTGTTCAGCCTCATATAATTCAGCAATTTCCTGCACAAGCAGAAAAGAGTTACCAAGTCATTGTCATACCACGTTCCTTCAATGCGCTGATCCTATAGGCTTACTTTCAAGAAACATCAGTGACAGGAGAATAGTTTATGAGTTCAAATTTTCAATTTTCCTATGAGTTCAATTTTCCACAGTGGGATATTACACTTGAAACCATGAAAAAGCACCATTCATCTGGCATTACATCAAACAGTTTATGAGCATATTTTCCCGTTTGGGCCAAACCCAGAATCACAGTCGTATAAGGAACCCAATCTTCTTGAACATTACATCAAATACTTAATGGGCATCGCCCTACCAGCTGAATTACATCAAATACTTAACGGGCATCGTCCCACCAGCTGAATTTCATACACCCAGAGATCACAATTCAATTAAATCACATGATATACAAAGCTCTATAAATCTAATTCTAGCATCATTTTGCACAAAACCAACCCACAATTCCTACCCATGAGGTCAATCCAATCACAATCAAGTCATTAAATAATCAGAATATTAACAAAAACTCATTACCCAAGGCTTGCTTGATGGGTTCTCAAACTTGTTGCCGCAAGATAAAAACAAGACTGGAGGGAATCTGTGAAATGCTAGCTTAAGTATTCCGCAGGAAACGCCTGTGTGGTGTCCGGAAACCTAAACATGAAATAAACAAGATTAGCAAGTAAACTGTTGTGGTGAATAATGAAGACACCATCAGCCCTACGATCATCCGAATTATGCTGATGAAGCTTCAACACTGGTTCAACCCTAGATCCAATGCTTCACGCCCTTCCTTTCTCTCCATCTCCGGCTCTCAGAAATGGCAGCAAAGGTTTGCTAATAATTCAATTTTTCACTCTACCTGAAATTTTGGTTGTTTCGTGTTCACTAATTTCAACGTTTTTTTGGGTGTAGCAGCAACTAGGTGGAGCAAAGAGGCAACTGCATTTCTAGGGTGAACTGCTCGCTGGGGCACGGGAACAGAAATATTGTCAAGAAAGGCTTTACAAATTTTCACCGACGAACAGACGATGCCTCAGTTTTAACTTCCATATCAATACGTGCTACATACGATCAAGATCTCATACATAATTTTCGTAGGATGAGATCCCTCACCCATCCATCCTTTTCGACACCAGTACTTCTTAAGCGCGATCAGTATGATAAGATATATCCTGCTTATGAAAGACCTCAAGATCTGAAAGTGTTTTCCTAGTGGTTAGAGAGTGTGGTAGACCCATGAGAATTTACCGAAACCACTCGGAGTTGGATCCGAGATTCGACTAGTTTTTAGGTAAATGGTGCCATTTTTTACTTAATTAATTTCTGTTAAGTCAAATTCCTCTTTTAAATATTTAGAATATAACATAATAAGGTAGGTTGTCTTCTTACAGGCAGATTGGTTCGGGGATGATTGCGTTGCTTGATCGTCGTGAATTTCGCGGGAACTTACTGCACAGTATGAGAATTTCGACGGGTGGAGAAGTTTAGTTGTGCAACTTGCATGTTTTCGTTGGTGAGCTGTCAACGGAGGATTTTGAAATAGGATTGAAAAAAGGATATCTAGGCTTTTAGGGAGCTTGTGCAGCAAATTGAATGTCAACACTCCCTTGTTGACATTCCAAAATGTCGCTCATTTGACTTGTTATTGGACTTGTGCTATGATGCTCAATTCTTTGCAGGAAAAGAACTCACGTACGAGTCTCAGTTCATTTATTTGTTTGTTTTTTATTTCATATATGTTACATGTTTTTCGTGTGACGATAACTTATCTTGCAAAGACATGGCTTCTTCATATACAACAATGCTGCTTTTTTCGAGGATGACCATTGTATCACCTTAATTTTCAAGTTGTGGGATTATGTTGAAAAGAACATGCCATTGTATGAGACACTGTTTGATTTTGAGCATGGAAAGCTTTACATGTCTGGTTGGCAAACCATATTCAAGATCAAAAAATATCTCATACAATGGCATGTTCTTTTCAATATAATCCCACAACTTGAAAATTAAGCCGATACGATGGTCATCCTCGAAAAAAGCAACATTGTTGTATATGAAGAAAGCCATGTCTCTGCAAGATAAGTTATCGTCACACTAAAAACATATAACATATATGAAATAAGAAACAAACAAATAAATAAACCAAGACTCATACAGGAGTTCTTTACCTGCAAGGAATTGAGCATCATAGCACAAGTCCAATAACAAGTCAAATGAGAGACATTTTGGAATGTCAACAAGGGGGTGCTGACATTCAATTTGCTGCACAAGCTCCCTAAAATCCTAGATATCCATTTTCAATCCTATTTCAAAATCCTCCATTGACAGCTCACCAACGAAAACATGCCAATTGCACAACTTCACTTCTCCACCCGTCGAAATTCTCATACCGTGCAATAAGCCCTATGAAATTCACGACGATCAAGCAACACAATTATCCTTGAACCAATTTGCTTGTAAAGAGACAACCTACTTTATTATGTTATTCTAAATACTTAAAAGAGGAATTTGACTTGACAGAAATTAAATAAGTAAAAAATGGCACCATTTACCTAAAAACTAATCGAATCTCGAATCCAACTCCGAGTGGTTTCGGTAAATTCTTATGGGTCAACCACACTCTCTAACCACCAGGAAAACACTTTTGGATCTTGAGTTCTTTCATAAGCAAAATATATCTTACCAGACTGATCGTGGTTAAGAAGTACTGGTGTCGAAAAGGATGGATGGGTGAGGATCTTATCCTACAAAACTAAGGTATGACATCTTGATTGTAGGTAACACGTATTCATATGGGAGTTAAAACTGAGCCATTGTCTGTTCGTTGGTGAAATTCGTGAAACCTTTCGCGACAATATTTTTGCTCCCGTGCCCTAGCGAGCAGTTTACATAGAAATGTTGCTGCCTCTTTTTGCTCCACTCAGCTGCTCCTACACTCAAAAAAAGAAGTTGAAATTAGTGAACACGAAACAACCAAAATTTCAAAGGTAAAATGAAAAATTGAATTAGTAAGCAAACCCTTAGAGCCATGTTTGAGAGTTAGAGAGAGAGAAAAAGGAAGGGCGTGAAGGATTGAATCTAGGTTTTAAGAGTGGGAGAGGTGTGGAAGGGAACATGAAATTGAGGAGCTAATGCTCTCGGCTCCCCAAATTGTTTAAGACCAAATTCACCTAGCCCTCGATCTCAATTCCTGGCAATAATAAGAGGAACAGTAGGATTGGATCAGAAGAGTTTCAAATCTGACATTCTTTATCACTTGGCTATGCAATTCCAAACAAAGCCTAAGGCAAGATATGAGTAAAAAAACAAAGATGACTTTATCAATTTCAAAATAATTCGAAGACGGCTCATCAATCAACTGAATAATATGCCAAGGAGTTTGGCCAAATATGAATAAGAAAATTAATACTTGCCCTTAACTTTAGAGCCTCAAAATCTGCTAGTACTTAGTATGTCACATAAAACTAGTTGAATACTAAATATTACATGCCAATATCAATTCTTGCGAATAGGAAAAGAGTTTTAGCAGCCTTCCAACTAGCCCGGCGTGAGAATCGATTAAGGAGAGTGAAGAAGGACAATCAGCTAGCCTGGTGTGAGATTCGTTCACAGTGGGGGTTCGAGACGATACGAGGAGAGAGAGATGGTGGGTAGATAAAGAGGGAGTTCAGATGGTGGATAGATATAGAGGGAGATCGAGAATTATGAGGAGAGAGAGATGGTGGGTAGATACAGAGGGAGATCGGGACGTTATGAGGATTGAGAGATGGTGGGTAGAGTTATGAAGAGGGAGGAATGGTAAAGGAACGTTTACGTTATTTGGTCCTTCGATTTAAAAAAAAAAAAGGCAGAGGATAGGTGGGGAAACCGAATAGGGCCGAGTGTGGGGCTTCCGTCGCCGATCTTTGGCCACCAGTTTGGGGCTTGTGGCAGGCATGGGTTTCTCGGCGTCGTTCTACTGCGGACGGCGGGGTGATGGTTGGGACTGAGGAGTGGCGGCTAGCGGCGGTGATGGAAGCTATGTGGGGAGGCTTAACAGTTGTTTTCTTCTTTGTTTGTTTTTCTGTTTTTACCCCTTCGAGGGATCTGTACCGGTACGAGAGTCTCTGTTCTGTGGAGCTCCTCTCTGTACCGTTTCATCATCTGGGCCTGGCCCTTTTGCCTTGTATTGTTGTTTTCGGCTGTTTCAGCAGTAGTGTAGCGTCGGCGTCGGGGCAATTTAGCCTTTAGGGTGCGTAAGCCCCCGGCGTTGGTGGAAGTTGGATGCCCATCCTTCGTCCCTGGGGCCAGGCGATCTGGTCGATCGTTGCGTTATTGGCTGTTGTTAGGCTTTGTTCTGTAATTTGAAATTCCGACGAACCAAAAAAAAGAAAAAAGAATAGGGCCGAGTTCTCAAAACTGGGTTGCAAAGCCCAACCAAACAAGGTCAATGAACTTCATCCACTGATTGGAGGCCGCTAGGACTGTTCACGGGTCTGGTGGATTCGGGTTGGACAAAGACAAAGTTGCAAACCACAATTACAAATTAACAGATTCAATTCAACAGTCTAAAATTGGTTCACAACATTTACATCCACAGATAACAGTATTTAGCCATTTACAGAAATTAGTACCATGTTTTCCCAAATTGGTACCAAAAAATTTAACTCAGAACTAATTCACAACACAAATTGAAACTGTTCTCTCATCCTCATTACCCAGTAGACCAATACCCACAACCAGTTCACAGCATAAATTAGAACTAATTCACAGGATAAATTACAACTACATCACGAGTTCTACCCAGTACCCACCAGAACAAAACAGAGAGGATGAAACATATACCAGTTAGATGACAAAACAAGAAACATTACCAGTATTTAAGACCGAGAGGGAGAGAACTGAGCAGACGACTTACCAGTGAGAGAGGCGTGATCTGAGATGATAGAGAATACGGGTGATCACGGGTCGGGTTGGGTGGGTTCAGATTGGGTTCAAAAAACAGCACCCGAAACCGAACCGAAGTAGCATAGGAACGGTCGGATCGGGTATGTCGGGTTATCGGGTTTGCTGTGTTTGAAATGAAGGGGGAAAAAAAAATTTACAGGAGAGGGAGAGAAAAGACAATCAGACTCCTAAATTGGAAAAGAGCCAACGAAATCTTAAATCAAAACTCAAGAAAGTAACAGATCTGATATACACATGTTCGAGAATAGAGAGAGTGAAAGAAAATAAGACTGAAAAAAACCAGTAGCACCAAGTCAACAATCGTAGCGCCTGATCGATCAAATCATGGAGATAAAAGATTGAGAGGAGATTGAGTTGCACAGAGAGAGAGAGAGAGAGAGACGGATTACAGAGTGTAGAGAGAGAGAGAGAGAGAGTGCGGCCGGAAAATGTAATAGGGTTTTGTTTTGGTTTGGACCTAGGTATCAATTTACTATATATACTAGGCATTTTACATTATCATGTTTAGTATTAAGGATCGGGTCGGGTCGGGTCGAACGGGTTTATTTGAGCCTGACCTTGACCCTATTTGAGCCTGACCTTGACCCAACCCGAAAACCGAATCTCTCAGATTTCAACCCGACTCGACCCGTACACTACTTCAAAACCGTCTGATACCGGTCGGGTCGGGTTTGCGGGTTGCGGGAATTTTTGCTCACTCCTTATAGAGATGATAGTCGAGAGTGTTGGAAATAGACTAGGAAAATAGGACAATGATAGTGCCACGACACTTTTTGTTGGTGCCACGACAAGTACATTAATCTTCCGATTTTACCCTTCAATTCTCACAGGTTTGTAAATGCACTCTATATTCTCTCTAGAAAATACTTTTTCTCTCTTTTGTGCTGAACCCAGAACCATCAAAGGTTGTTACGTCCCAAATAACTCCATCGATTGGGCTCCACGAACTCTTGCGCCATCTAAGTAACAGCCACGCCGTCTCAAGGATAAAACAATCCAGAATACAGCCTCTATCTCTATTTTCTTTGCACAGAAGAAGACCGGAAAATACAAGACACAATCGACCTGCGAGGGAGAAAGATAATATAAAAATCTTTTAACTATCGTATGTGCGCGAGGCTCCAAATTCGGGGATTTGCATCCCCCTGCGCGCGAGGTTTGCAACGCGCACCCGGTTAACTGGTTTCCGGATCAAATTCCTCAAATTGCCTTGGGCCTTAGCTTTACACATAATACGAGTAAGGGGCTAAAATGTTTTGTAGCTAGCCAATGTGGGACAAAGTGTTTTTGAAGAACCCTTTGGAAAAATACACATCCCCAACACACACACGCAGAGAGAGAGAGAGAGAGAGAGAGAGAGAGATGAGACTAGTGAGACATGAAATTCAAACATATATTTAGGCCAACTCCTGCACACGAAGGATGTGATAGTCACAGCTACCAAGGCCTTTTGTTTTTTCCATCGACTAAGTTTCTCACCAACACACACACACACACACACACAGGAGATGAGACTAATGAGAGATGAAACTCAAACATATATTTAGGCTAACTCCTGCACACGAAGGATGTTATTAAGTCAGCCACAGCTACCAAGGCCTTTTGTTTTTTCCATCGACCAAGTTTCTCACCCGTCGAGATCCGCGGCATTACCGGCCCCTTGAGGACCTTGTGACTCTCAAGCTTTCGTACCGAGCACCTCTACCGTTGACGAGTTAGCAAATACTTCAGGTGGTGAGCCGGTTCTGATATCATTTGGAGATATTGAGAAGCCTTTGATCAGTATAGAAACAACTCTTACACATCAAGATTCAACTGTGAGAAACCTCAGATCAAAGCGCATTATAGGAGTAGCTTTTAAGGAAGATGTTTCTGAGGACATCCCTTCCTCCCGATTCTGTAGCTCAGCATCTGCACTAGGGCTGAAACCGGTTGGGTTCGGTTCATGACCATATTTGAGCGAACCGAACAAAGTCGGTTCGGGAGCATCACTGAACCGAAACCGGTTATCTAGACCTCGGTTCGGTTTGATTTCGGTTCGGCCGGTTCGGTGCGGTTCAGGGGCCGGTTCGGTTCGTGGGAGAGAGATAGAGATAGAGATAGAGGAGAAATAAGAATCAAGAGACCATTCCAGATCTCAGATCTAAACTAGCCAGTAATCAATTCAAACAATGGAAGTAAGGAAGCAAATAAATAATGTGTAGATATACAGATTTTGCAGAAAACGGTGTAGAGCAGAACAAATCTACAGATTTTACACCTATACATACATATATATATACACACATCACACACCACACATATAAAGAAACGAACATGAAGATGATGACGGTCTTCCATCTTTCATGGCGGAGTCGACGATGATGGACGAGATAGCTCTGATCTGATAGCTTGACGATGATGACAGAGATAGCATTGATCTGATGATGCTCGTCGCCATGGGAGTCGGTTGGTTGAGAGAGGGAGAGGTACTGAATGGTGTAGAGAGACTGAGAGAGGCACATAATGGATGAGAGAGAGAGGAGGCGTGTGAATGGGAGTAACTAGAGTTGTCAAACGTGATTCTCGTGCCGTGCCGTGCCACTCAACTTACGTGCCTACCGTGCTTCGTGCTGTGCTGTGCCGTGCCCGTTTACTTTATCGTGCCACGGCGTGCCGTGACATGCCGTGCCGTGCCAATTTACTTTACCGTGCCGTGTTGGGTCGTGCCGTTTTAAAGACGTAATGTGCCGTTCCGTGCCCGATTTAATTACTCGTGTCGCGCCGTTGATTAAGTCGTGTTGTGTCATGCCGTGCTTTTTTATTGTCGTGCCGTATCGTGGCGTGCCTTTTTAATGGTGTCGTGTCGTGTTGTGTTATTTTGAATCGTGTCGTGCTGTGCTGGCCCGTTTACTTTGGTGTCGTGCTTTTTGAATCGTGTCATGCCGTACCGGCCCGTTTACTAAATCGTGTCGTGCCGTGCTTTTTAAAATCATGTCGTGCCAATGTGCCATCAATCATACGCGCACCCCAAATGAAATTGTTTGCGTGAACAATTTATTTAAAATCCGGAGCGTCGAAAATGCGCACGGACAACCGTCCGTGCTGGTGTGCATTTGGGGTGCGCGTATCTTTTTCCCTGAAACAATTGTCATTTTGTACTGTGGTGGCCAACTGGCCATTGTTCTTTTTCTTGGTACTTCGGAAGGATAACTGCAGTCACGTGGCCATTTGGCAATTTGTACTGTGGTCCGTCCCATGTGTCTGTCTCTCTTTACTTCTGCAATAAGTCTAGCCACACCCGCTGACTGGCCAGCCCCACTCACTCTCTCACCTCTCTCTTTCTCTCTTTCTCTTCCCAGCCCCAAAAAGCATCTCCCCTCTCTCTTTATCTTCCCTCTCCAAGATTCTTTAGACCCCCCATCAAATTCCCTCTGAATTCCCTCTGAATGGATGTAAGTAGAGGTGTCAAACGTGATTGTCGTGCCGTGCCGTGCCACTCAACTTACGTGCCTACCGTGCTTCGTGCTGTGCCGTGCCCGTTTACTTTATCGTGCCAAGGCGTGCTGTGACATGCCGTGCTAGTGTCGTGCCGTGCCAATTTACTTTAACGTGCTGTGTTGGGTCGTGCCGTTTTAAAGACGTGACGTGCCGTTCCGTGCCCGATTTAATTACTCGTGTCGTGCCGTTGATTGAGTCGTGTTGTGTCGTGCCGTGCTTTTTTATTGTCGTGCCGTATCGTGGCGTGCCTTTTTAATGGTGTCGTGTCGTGCTGTGTTATTTTGAATCGTGTCGTGCCGTGCTGGTCTGTTTACTTTGGTGTCGTGCTTTTTGAATCTTGTCATGCCGTATCGCCCGTTTACTAAATCGTGTCGTGCCGTGCTTTTTAAAATCATGTCGTGCCAATGTGCCATCAATCATACGTGCACCACAAATGCACACCAGCACATCCCGATCGTCCATTTCAAGAATCAATGGTCCGCATTTTAAAAAATTTGTTCGCGCAAACAAACAAATTGTTTGCGTGAACAATTTATTTAAAATCCGGAGCGTCGAAAATGCGCACGGACAGCCGTCCGTGCTGGTGTGCATTTGGGGTGCGCGTATCTTTTTCCCTGAAACAATTGTCATTTTGTACTGTGGTGGCCAATCGCCATTGTTCTTTTTGGTACTTGAAGGATAATCTGCATCACGTGGCCATTTGACATTTTGTACTGTGGTCCGTCCCATGTGTCTGTCTCTCTTTACTTCTGCAATAAGTCTAGCCACACCCGCTGACTGGCCAGCCCCACTCACTCTCTCACCTCTCTCTTTCTCTTCCCAGCCCCAAAAAGCAGCTCCCCTCTCTCTTTATCTTCCCTCTCCAAGATTCTTTAGACCCCCCCTCTTTTAATTCCCTCTGAATGGATGTAAGTAGAGGTGTCAAATGTGATTGTCGTGCCGTGCCACTCAACTTACGTGCCTACCGTGCTTCGTGTTGTGCCGTGCCGTGCCCGTTTACTTTATCGTGCCACGGCGTGCCGTGACATGCCGTGCTCGTGTCGTGCCGTGCCGTGCCAATTTACTTTAACGTGCCGTGTTGGGTCGTGCCGTTTTAAAGACGTGACGTGTCGTTCCGTGCCCGATTTAATTACTCGTGTCGTGCCGTTGATTAAGTCGTGTTGTGTCGTGCTTTTTTATTGTCGTGCCGTATCGTGGCGTGCCTTTTTAATGGTGTCGTGTCGTGCTGTGTTATTTTGAATCGTGTCGTGCTGTGTTGGCCCGTTTACTTTGGTGTCGTGCTTTTTGAATCGTGTCATGCTGTACCGGCCCGTTTACTAAATCGTGTCGTGCCGTGCTTTTTAAAATCATGTCGTGCCAATGTGCCATCAATCATACGCGCACCCCAAATGAAATTGTTTGCGTGAACAATTTATTTAAAATCCGGAGCGTCGAAAATGCGCACGGACAACCGTCCGTGCTGGTGTGCATTCGGGGTGCGCGTATCTTTTTCCCTGAAACAATTGTCATTTTGTACTGTGGTGGCCAACTGGCCATTGTTCTTTTTCTTGGTACTTCGGAAGGATAACTGCAGTCACGTGGCCATTTGGCAATTTGTACTGTGGTCCGTCCAATGTGTCTGTCTCTCTTTACTTCTGCAATAAGTCTAGCCACACCCGCTGACTGGCCAGCCCCACTCACTCTCTCACCTCTCTCTTTCTCTCTTTCTCTTCCCAGCCCCAAAAAGCATCTCCCCTCTCTCTTTATCTTCCCTCTCCAAGATTCTTTAGACCCCCCCATCAAATTCCCTCTGAATTCCCTTTGAATGGATGTAAGTAGAGGTGTCAAACGTGATTGTCGTGCCGTGCCGTGCCACTCAACTTACGTGCCTACCGTGCTTCGTGCTGTGCCGTGCCCGTTTACTTTATCGTGCCAAGGCGTGCTGTGACATGCCGTGCTAGTGTCGTGCCGTGCCAATTTACTTTAACGTGCTGTGTTGGGTCGTGCCGTTTTAAAGACGTGACGTGCCGTTCCGTGCCCGATTTAATTACTCGTGTCGTGCCGTTGATTGAGTCGTGTTGTGTCGTGCCGTGCTTTTTTATTGTCGTGCCGTATCGTGGCGTGCCTTTTTAATGGTGTCGTGTCGTGCTGTGTTATTTTGAATCGTGTCGTGCCGTGCTGGTCTGTTTACTTTGGTGTCGTGCTTTTTGAATCTTGTCATGCCGTACTGGCCCGTTTACTAAATCGTGTCGTGCCGTGCTTTTTAAAATCATGTCGTGCCAATGTGCCATCAATCATACGTGCACCACAAATGCACACCAGCACATCCCGATCGTCCATTTCAAGAATCAATGGTCCGCATTTTAAAAAATTTGTTCGCGCAAACAAACAAATTGTTTGCGTGAACAATTTATTTAAAATCCGGAGCGTCGAAAATGCGCACGGACAACCGTCCGTGCTGGTGTGCATTTGGGGTGCGCGTATCTTTTTCCCTGAAACAATTGTCATTTTGTACTGTGGTGGCCAACTGGCCATTGTTCTTTTTCTTGGTACTTCGGAAGGATAACTGCAGTCACGTGGCCATTTGGCATTTTGTACTGTGGTCCGTCCCATGTGTCTGTCTCTCTTTACTTCGGCAATAAGTCTAGCCACACCCGCTGACTGGCCAGCCCCACTCACTCTCTCACCTCTCTCTTTCTCTCTTTCTCTTCCCAGCCCAAAAAAGCATCTGCCCTCTCTCTTTATCTTCCCTCTCCAAGAATCTTAAGACCCCCTATCAAATTCCCTCTGAATGGATGTAAGTAGAGGTGTCAAACGTGATTGTCGTGCCGTGCCGTGCCACTCAACTTACGTGCCTACCGTGCTTCGTGTCGTGCCGTGCCGTGCCAATTTACTTTACCGTGCCGTGTTGGGTCTTGGCATTTTAAAGACGTGACGTGCCGTTCCGTGCCCGATTTAGTTACTTGTGTCGTGCCGTTGATTAAGTCGTGTTGTGTCGTGCCGTGCTTTTTTATTGTCGTGCCGTATCGTGGCGTGCCTTTTTAATGGTGTCGTGTCGTGCTGTGTTATTTTGAATCGTGTCGTGCCGTGCTGGCCCGTTTTCCTTTGGTGTCGTGCTTTTTGAATCGTGTCATGCCGTACCGGCCCGTTTACTAAATCGTGTCGTGCCATGCTTTTTAAAATCATGTCGTGCCAATGTGCAATCAATCTTACGCGCACCCCAAATGCACACCAGCACATCCCGATCGTCCATTTCAAGAATCAATGGTCCGCATTTTAAAAAATTTGTTCGCGCAAACAAACAAATTGTTTGCGTGAACAATTTATTTAAAATTCGGAGCGTCGAAAATGCGCACGGACAGCCGTCCGTGCTGGTGTGCATTTGGGGTGCGCGTATCTTTTTCCCTGAAACAATTGTCATTTTGTACTGTGGTGGCCAACTGGCCATTGTTCTTTTTCTTGGTACTTCAGAAGGATAACTGCAGTCACGTGGCCATTTGACATTTTGTACTGTGGTCTGTCCCATGTGTCTGTCTCTCTTTACTTCTGCAATAAGTCTAGCCACACCCGCTGACTGGCCAGCCCCACTCACTCTCTCACCTCTCTCTTTCTCTTCCGAGCCCCAAAAAGCATCTCCCCTCTCTCTTTATCTTCCCTCTCCAAGATTCTTTAGTAAACGGGCCGGTACGGCATGACATGATTCAAAAAGCACGACACCAAAGTAACGGGCCAGCACGGCACGACACGATTCAAAATAACACAGCACGACACGACACCATTAAAAAGGCACGCCACGATACGGCACGACAATAAAAAAGTACGACACGACACAACACGACTTAATCAACGGCACAACACGGCGCGACACGAGTAATTAAATCGGGCACGGAACGACACGTCACGTCTTTAAAACGGCACGACCCAACACGACACGTTAAAGTAAATTGGCACGGCACGGCACGACAGGAGCACGGCATGTCACGGCACGCCGTGGCACGATAAAGTAAACGGGCACGACACGGCACAACACGAAGCACGGTAGGCACGTAAGTTGAGTGGCACGGCACGACAATCACGTTTGACACCTCTACTTACATCCATTCAGAGGGAATTTGATGGGGGGTCTAAAGAATCTTGGAGAGGGAAGATAAAGAGAGAGGGGAGATGCTTTTTGGGGCTGGGAAGAGAAAGAGAGAAAGAGAGAGGTGAGAGAGTGAGTGGGGCTGGCCAGTCAGCAGGTGTGGCTAGACTTATTGCAGAAGGAAAGAGAGACAGACACTTGGGACGGACCACAGTACAAATTGCCAAATGGCCACGTGACTGCAGTTATCCTTCCGAAGTACCAAGAAAAAGAACAATGGCCAGTTGGCCACCACAGTACAAAATGACAATTGTTTCAGGGAAAAAGATACGCGCACCCCAAATGCACACCAGCACGGACGGCCGTCCGTGCACATTTTCGACACTCCGGATTTTAAATAAATTGTTCACGCAAACAATTTGTTTGTTTGCGCGAACAAATATTTTAAAATGCGGACCATTGATTCTTCAAATGGACGATCGGGATGTGCTGGTGTGCATTTGGGGTGCGCGTATGATTGATGGCACATTGGCACGACATGATTTTAAAAAGCACGGCACGACACGATTTAGTAAACGGGCCGGTACGGCATGACACGATTCAAAAAGCACGACACCAAAGTAAACGGGTCAGCACGGCACGACACGATTCAAAATAACACAGCACGACACGACACCATTAAAAAGGCACGCCACGATACGACACGGCAATAAAAAAGCACGGCACGACACAACACGACTTAATCAACGACACGACACGGCACGACACGAGTAATTAAATCGGGCACGGAACGACACGTCACGTCTTTAAAACGGCAAGACCCAACAGGCCAACACGGCACGGTAAAGTAAATTGGCACGACACGACACGACACGAGCACGGCATGTCACGGCACGCCGTGACACGATAAAGTAAACGGGCACGGCACGACACGAAGCACGGTAGGCACGTAAGATGAGTGGCACGGCACGACACGACAATCACGTTTGACACCTCTAGATGTAACCTTTGGGATTTGGGAATTTAAGATTTTAAGGGGTAAAGGATTCTTGAAAGTGTTAAGGAGGGGATAAGGTAAGGGCATCTCATCAGACTCAAAAAAAATTGAGCCAAATTTAACCTCAAAAACACCTTTTATAAATTAACAAGTCACTTTTTAAAAAAATCACAAAATCAGACTCTCTATTAGGAAGGGGGGAGAATTGCTTTAACCCGTGAACAGTGCGTCAAAGGATTTTACCGAATTACTGTAGCAAAGTTATAACTTTTGCAGATTTACAAAAAAATTGTTGAGTCTGATTTTGAGGGGTTTTTCTCCCTTTCACTCAACAACTTAGCCATCAGAGGGATTTGCCTCCCCTGATGAGGATGCTCTAAGAGGGGGTATTATTTTTGGAGGGTTGACCCACATTGATGTGATATTTATGAAGGAGGATAAAAAGGTAGATGATTTGGATGAAGGATTAAACAGGGGGATATATTTTGACTTGGTTTGGATGTTTTATAAATAAGAGGGGGTAGATGATGAAAAAAACTTTCAAACAACTCTTTTGCCCTTGTGGTGTAACAAACTTGATTATGCAAATTACCCAAAAAAAAAAACTTAATTATACAATGAATTAATTCTATAAATGCAAAACTCAATGTATTTAATTAATTTTAGGCAATTTTAAGCTATAATAAAACATCTAATTAACCAATGCTCCATACTTTTGTGGCCTTCAGATTGTGTCAAAAAATTCTAGGCCATTGGATTGAGGAGAAGATTCTAGTCATTGGGGCAAACCAATCCACGTGATATCCCAAATGTTTTTTCTCAATACTACTTCGTTTGCCTTTGCCTCTATCTGTGTTAAAACAGATCTGCAACTCTCTCTCTCTCTACCTCTCTCTGTCTCTCTCTCACTCCCATCGATCAAACCCACACCCACCATCAACAATCTCTGTCTCTCTCTCTCTTGTCCACCGCAAATCTCTCTCTCGTCCACCTCAGACTAGAAATCAAGTTCAAGAATTAATGGAGGTCTGATGCCCATCGAAAAATATAATGGAGGTTCGACGAAATCCAAGCATTTGTGCGGCTGAAAATCAGATCTCCCTCCTATCTCTCTGCCTTCACAAATAATTTGATTTTGGGAAGGTAAAAACAGATTTTAATCGCTGTAATTTTTTTTGTACCAGTTTCGTTGTAATTTTGTTGGTACCAGTTCTTGTTGTAATTTTTTTGGCTGTTTAATTACTACTATTTTTAATTATTGTTCTGGGCTGTTTATTTTATTACTGCTCTAGGCTGTAATTTTGTTCTTGGCTATTATGTTTTGCCTTCAGACGACTGTTTTGAGATGGAGGGTGAGGGTTGGGGGAGGGGGATAAGAAGGGGTGTGATGGTCCCAACCCTCTATCCCCGAATAATTTTTGGGGAGGGTCGGGGTGCCCAAATTTAATCCGGGAGAAAGCCCCTCAAGGGGCGAAAAGGAAGAGGGGGTGAAAACTAAGAGGGGAAGATTTTTCGTGTTGCCAAATCAAGGCAAAGGCATGGTACCCACTCTTATCACCCCTGATAACTTTTGAAGGGGGGCCTTACCCCCATCCAAACGAGGCCTAAATATATTAATTTCTTTCTTAATATTCAAGTGATCAATTAGCCAAGCTGGTAAGAACATTGCCTTCCATGCGTGAGGTTGGGGGTTCAAACCCCACCTCTTTCATTTTTTAAGGTATATATTAGTATACCGGTTCGGTTCATGTTAAAAATTTCCAGAACCGGGAACCGAACTGGTTTCAAAAAAATTTCTCTCCAGAGAACCGAACCGGGGGATGAAAAAAACTGGGAAAACTAACCGGTTCGGTTCTTGTACTTGGTTCGGTTCATTGGTTTTTTTGTTCACCCCTAATCTGCACCAACCACCGTCGCAAGATCATAAATCAAATCTGATTCTATGGATGGAGGTCTTCATATGGCGCGTTCATCCAACCACGTGTTGGGATAGCTCGGGTCTATGTGACTCAAGGCATCTAGGACTAACAGTGCTAAGAAGAGAGGACATCATTTGGTTACTTCAAGAGATTTGCAGGGCTCTTAGGCATTTCTCAAGGCTGATAGACCTTGAAATTGGTCAATCTATCAAGGCTTTCACAGAATTTGCAAGGGATAAGTGCAAACGATCACACTGCAGTAAGGATAGCTATTTTGATCCCCATATCTTTCGTGTTCCGCAGCGTTGCGCACTACCCTAGTATCATTTATCTATTTATTCCCCTATAATTTTTTTTTTCAGGTGCTAATGTGTGTTCATTTAGTTGCCTTCGTATAGTTTATTTGGAGTAGGCGTTACTTCTTTGTTTTTGTTTTAGTCTTTTGTTATGTTCGCCTCCCAATCATTGTGTTTTGTTTTTGTAGGTCTAAAGCTAAGTCGTGACAGTTGATAGGCGCGCAATATCTCAAGATATAAGCGCCTAAGTAGGGCGAATTAGCGCATTAGAGGCGCGATTTATTCCATTTTCCACTTGATGCGGTGTTGTCTTTTGTTTTTGGTGTTTGTGATTATTTTGTAGGGAACAGGTCGGAAATAGCACGTAAAGTGAACACAAGGCATTGGGCATGCTGGGAACCGGTGGGACCCAAGCAAGGACGAGCAAACAAGCCAAAAGCAATTTTAGAGGCTCGGTATCGATACATGACTTTCTCTGTATCGATACCGTGGGCATCATCTGCGAACAGAATGTCTGGGTATCGATACGGCTAAAAGCCTGTATCGATACCGAGAGCCCTAAATGGGCCGTTTGACTTTGCAACGTGTTTTGACTTCGGGGGGGATATAAATACCTCGTTTTGAGGCAGAATTAGGGTTCCCAACTTTACTTTGTTTTTCTTCCAATTAGGAGCCGACTTTTCCTTTGGAGATTCTACTTTCCGGGTTACTTTTCCATTGAAGTTTTACAGTTTTATTCGCTGATTCTCGCATCGTTTTGGTAATTCTCTGTCTTCTTTACATTAATCTCAGTTCGCGGGAGTTTGTCCGCGTTCTGAGACTCGAATCTTCGTTTTAATTCTTATTCTAGTTTAATAGCATGTTTTATTCCAGAATTTTCTTATCTGTTTTGTTTAATATGAGTGAGTAGATTTATAAGTATGGTCGCGGGGTGATTAACACACCGTGGCCAGGGATGGATACGTTCTTGCTCCGAATTTCACGATTAATAAGGGTAAAAGCAATTTTAGGTTATTAAAGAACATTCGTTGGACGAATCCGGGCATTGTCGGAGCCCATGTAACGCGAGGTGCGGGGGACCAAAACCCGTTCTTCGCTGTACATGGGTAAACGGCGACCAAGGATTCGCATCCTTCGGGGTATCTTTCTCTCTCTAAAGTCAAACGTTTTGGAACACCGAATGGAGCAGGAAATATCCGGACCTGGTCACCGTGTTATGAACCCTACGACCGTACTTCCTTTTAATTAATTTAATCAAAATCAGTTTTTCCCTTAAAATAGTTAATTAACCAAATCAAATCAAAAGGGTGGCTACCTAAGAGCCGTGTTAAACATTAGCATCCCGAGTTTTTAGTCAGCACTTTCCGCCTTCTCTGTGGATTCGATTCCGGTCTTACCGGGTATTGTGCTACACCGGTCTCCGCCCTACGCTTGGGGCAACCCATCAATTTAGGTATAGGATTTCGGTCAAGCATTTTTGGCGCCGTTGCCGGGGAAGGCAAGAGGTGTTAAGAATTCGGGTAGTTAGTGTCTAGTGAATTTTAGTTTTAATTTTATCTTTCTTCATTAAAATTTTTTTTTTTAAAAAAAAAAAAGTAATAGGGAAACAACTGGGTGAACGAGGTGAGAATGGAAGAATTCTGTGAGATGTGTGAGTGTTGGGGGCATTCTGTTTATACCTGCTCCGCTTTTTATACACTCAAGGAAGCTTATCGAAATAATCAGGCTAGGGTGAGTGTTATTAATCAGCGGTGGGATCCATATCCAAATACGTACAATCTAGGGGGGTCCCACCACCCATCTTTTTCAGGGTGGTATTCCGAACCCCCAGTGCCACCACAAGCACTGCCTTTGCCTCTACAAGAAATACAGTCGTTCGAACCTGCCCAGGATCACATGCCCCAATTTGGCTCCTTTTTCCAAGACCCGCAAGGGTTTGATCCTTATTCTACTGGCCCACCCCCAGGGCTGACTTATCCCCCTCATGATGAGGAGTTTGAGGAGATGGTACAAACTATTGTGCGATCGCAGATGACCCTCACCGCGGAAACCACCCAAGAAATTGAGAACCTTAGGTCCTAGTTAACTCAACTCACAGAGGCAGTGGGACAAAACCAACAGGAGTGGGAGACATTTCCTTCTCCGCCTCAAGTCCATAGAAAAGAGGAAGTCAACCCATTTCTCATTGAGGGACGGGTTGATGATCGTTTGGAGGAACCTTCCGAGTTTGGAGGGAATGAGGAGTTTACTCCTAAGGAAGAGGAAGTATGTTTGTCTAACGATATAGAGGAGGTTGACTTGGGCTTACAACAGTTCTCCGGGTTTAGAGGGAATGAGGGGCTCACCGCCCAGTGTTTCCCACTTAAGCCCAAGGAGAAAAACGAATGCCCTCCAATGTATTTTTCATTGTTGATTCGGGCCGCCTACGTTTTCCTCTTTCGCTCCTGTGAGTCTAGAGATCGAGGAGTTGACCGACCTTTGTGCGCTGAACACTTTTCAGAGTCTGTAGGAGGTGGCGAGTTCCATGACAAACGTGTTTCACTTGAGTCTTCCCCTCCTTGTGATGATATGTTAGAGGACAATTCCCCTGATGGGGTTGAGTTAGTTGAACAGCCGAACTTGGTGGGAGTGCAATTATTAGTGGAACCAAAGTTAGGGGTTGATGTTTACAATGAGGATACTCGCAGCAAGTATAATGAAGAGGAGTCTGCGGTATGTTTGGTCGACACGCTCGTTAAGGAGCATGTCGACAATGTGTTGTTTAAAGATCCTCTGGAACAGGTTAACTTCGTTTGGTCTCCGCCTATTGCCATCGCCCTTTTTCATGCATAGGCGACATCACAGTTGGATTAATGAAATTTTCTCTCTCTTGGCAAAAAAAAAAAAGTCTCATTTCTGCTGGTAGGGCAAATACACCCCCCCAAAAAAAAAAAAAAAAAAAAACCTGTTGTGGTCTTATGATTTTTGGCTTACCGTTAATCTCCTTAAAATTGTTGGTGGTTCTTGTAAAAAAAATTGGTATCAAGCCAATAAATCAAATTAAAAGAATGCACAATTTTTGTTATGTAGTTCAGATAAATTTGGTTTTTAGCCAAATTTCCTATTGCACGGGCAGCCTTATCTATCATTATTTAATCTTAATGATCACATATATCCCCTTACATATCAAGTAAATCATAGTGAATTTAACACAATTATCCATAATGGATTTACACAAATATCGGACTGAGGTGCGAATATCTCGCTTTCTTTAAGGAGATTCAAGCCCTCTGCGACTGGTTGAATTTTGAACCACTAGCCGATGCAACAAAACTCCCACATGGCCTGTCTCCCCCAAGATACAACCACCTGAATAATAAGTCGTGTTGGCTCGATCCACCCTGCACAAGTAAGTTAAACTCAAAGCTCTACCACAAAAATACCCTTATATTTTGTTCGCTGTCTCTCTATAACAAAAATATGAAAATATAAATATGGAGCATAAATATGTGAGAGAACCTTGATCACACTGCCTTTAGGCTTGCTTTTCCCACACACACTGAAATGCATGCATGTATATATAGAAGTAAGATGTATTACACAAAACTTCTAAGTTAAACATCAATAATTAGTGCTATCTCTCCATTACTTAGTCTCCAAGAAACCATTACTTAATCTCTAAGAATATCCCTCCCAGGGCCGGCCCTTGGGCAAGGCCCAAGAGGCCTGGGCCTTGGGCACCCTCCAAAACCCCAAAAAATAGGGCACTCCAAAAAATTTCAATGTTCTGGCCTGATAGGAGTCTTTCAAGCCCAAAATGGAAAATAAAAGAAGGCCCATTTGGTTTGAAGTAGAAATGTACCAGAACAGGCCGGTTAATAATCAAGTCCCTCCTTCATTCTTTTTTATATCCCTTCTGTTAACCCTTCTCCTCCTTCTTTTTCCGATGTGGGACAAAGATAAAAGCAGACCCTTTGACCATACATTCCTTCTTGTTCCTACTCCTTAGTATTTGGCTACTCCAAATCTTAATGCTACTGACAAGAGCCACCTACACCAACTCTTTCAATCTGCATTTTGCTTTTCTTGTCTTGTTGTTGTCCTCCTTTTTTTCTTTTTCTTTTTTGTTAAAATAAGGCGTAGATAACAGGACTGTCTGATACAAATATTTATTATTATATCTATTTCACCTCCACCTTGGTTCACTATGAGGAATTGTAATTTTGGTTTTTGAGGATGGAAATGGTCATACACTTTCTTTAATTAACCCCAGTTGCTTGTATGGACGCCCTCAAATAAGGATGGAGTTTTTTTTTCCTTGTAAAATTGTTAAGTTTAAAGGGCACAAAAATTAGAACTTGCCTTGGGCACTCAAAAGTGTTGGGCCGGCCCTGATCCCTCCATTACACAGTCTCTAATAATAGAATATACAACCTCATATACCAAGTCAACTATAAATCACTCTTTGTAAATAATAATTGAAATAATTAAAAATCATGTTTGTAAAATACTCGAAGTTCCAACATATTCTATAAAAAAAAAGATCGTATGCAAATTCATGAAGATAGCAACACAAACAGGAAATAAACTCTACCATAAAAAATAATACTCCCTTCGTCTCTTTTTTAGTGTCGACATTTTCATTTTTGGCTGTCACTTAATAAGTGTGTATTTTACAAAGCTAATGGGTAAAAGTTTGTACAATTATTATTTTGCCATTTTGAAAAGTTAGTGAGTAAGGAGTTAATGGGTAAAAGTGGAGGATAAATTTGGAAAGTAGGGGTAAAAGTTAAAGTGAAAAGTATAAAGTAGAGATAAAAGTTTGTATGAAAGGTGTAATCATGATATTTATTTAATAAGTTGGATTTATGAAACAACCACTTAAAAAGGGACGTAGGGAGTAGAAGATCTCATTTCAGACCAAACTATCCATTATAAAACACTAACACCTTGTTTGGCGACCGGATTTGGCACCCAGATTTGCCAAATACTCTGATTTGTAGTCCCGGGCCCACGTTGAGCCGGCGTTTGGATGTTATTTGCAACCCTGACTATTTTCACTGTTTGGAGTCCAAATCCGGCTTCACCTGGATTTGCCAACGACAAGGTCAACTCTATCGTTAGTTAACAAGGGGGGATTTGGTAGAATTCATACCTGATTTACCCCTCCAAGTCCGGGTGATTTGTGTGTGTGTGTGTGTGTGTAAGGGGAGGGGGGGGGGGGGGGTTGCATGCGTATGAAGTGTGTTATGGGTTTGAACACAGAGAGAGAGAGAGAGACAGAGAGAGGGAGATACCAGAGTTGTTGTTACCGGAGCCACCATCGTTGTCGCTCCTAAGCTTCTGGTTTTAATTTCTTTGTGCTGGGTTCTGATCTGATCGTTACCGGAGCCACGATCGACCCCATCGTTGCCGCAGCTGAACTATGTAATTAACGAGAGGAGGGTGTGGTGGTGGAGAATGTACTGAATGAAAGGGAAGGAGTTCAGTTTAGCTAGGGCTTGGAATGGGTACAAAATTTATACAATATATTTATATATTGGGGAAAGAGTGAGGATCATATAAACCATCCAAACATCCAATATACAAATCCACCCTTCTTTGGAGGTGGGCCCGCCATCATTACAAATCTACCCAAAATCATCTCCGGTCGCCAAACGGGGCCTAAAAGAATATGTGCTTCTGTAGAGAAGGAATTCATGAATTAGCCAAGCTGAAGTCAAGACCACGTAAGTTTGCAAATACCTTTCTTACTTAAAAGTTAAAACGAGTAATAGTGACCAAGGACATAAAAACATAGAAGGTAATCCTTTGACGCATTTTTTTTCCTCTATTGATGCTGCTTCTGTTTTCCTCTTTTTCTTTCATCCAGCTGTTCTCCTTTCTTTATAATCTATGCATGCCCTGTGGAACTCAATCTAGCTGTCTTTCTTTATAAAGGCAATCAACTTTCTTCATTCACCCAATTCGAGCTGTGGATTGGAAGCTGCAGCCTTTTGTTCTATATTTCCCCATAGATTTGGCTGGATAACTTTCACGAACACGAAGCCACGCCAAACACCAAACAAGTGAGAACTAATATTGGAGCAACCAAGCATGTCAATTTGCAGATGAACCAGCTATGCCTAACTGAAGAGAGGAAAAGGGGGCAAAACTTCCACTTTTAAGATTACTGTGAAACCTAAATACTACCATTTAGTTCCACCACCATCTTATACGTCAGTAAAAGATCACCTTAGATTCTACAGAAACTATTGCATCTAATATCATTTCAAGTCTTAGGGTGTTGGTAAATAATATGTCTATCTCATCCTATAAGTTGTTGGAATCGTGCATTGAATTTTCCTTTTTTGGAGAATTCTAATTGTGTTTAGGATTTCCTATTGTGTTTAGAATTTCCTATTGATTGTGTTTTTTTTATAAATAGAGGCTTTGGATATCCTTTGGATATCTCCCATATTGTGGCCTCTTCAGAGTTACGGATCATAGCGGACTCTTTGTATCTCTTCTTCACCATTGATAGTGAACTCTCTCTCTCCTCGCCCGTGGACGTACCTCAATCTTGGGAGAACCACGTAAATCTTTTGTCTCGTGTGATTGCTTGTTTTGTTTGCTTTCTCCTAACTTAGTCGCATTCATAATGTCCGTTTTACAACATAAGTTATGAATAGCACTAAAACACAAATATTCCTACAAGCAAAAATAGAGTGTCATTTGAATCATGTACCACTGTTTCTAGAAAACAAGTCCAAGAAAATTAAAGAAATCATCATAACCTAATTAAAGTACTTACAAGCTAGACGCAAAACTGAATTTAACACATGTAAAATGTAGGGGAGGGAGGGAGAGAGAGAGAGAGAGAGAGAGAGAGAGAGAGAGAGAGAGAGAGAGAGAGAGAGAGAGAGAGAGAGAGAGAGAATTCTTCTATTTGTTACATATGTGTCCTTGCTTACTGATAACTGCTTTGAATTTTCCAAGCTCCACTAGGGCGTGAAACGAGGAGATGTTGGTGTTGTTGGGTATCTAGGTTTGGAATATCGCAGGTCCTATAAATAATTGATAACCATATATATTCACCAAAACGTTATTGCCTCAGATCTAGAAGAAAGAAAAATGGGTCATTAGCCTTGGTCTCCTTTAAACACAATTTCTTGGGGTAAGAAATGTGGACTCTTTGCGTGTTTAAGGTTGTGTTTGGATATTTCTCATAATGGATGGATTTGCCGAGAGAAAAGAAAAGCGAAGGGAAGGGAAGACAAAAAAGTGCAGCCTTGAATCAATTCATCAGTCGATTGTCGGACAAATGTAGGCCTTTCTTTCAACTACTTAAGAAGAGGGTAGAATATGAATGGGGAGCAGAGCAAGAGCAAGCCTTCCAAGAGTTGAAGGAATATCTGGCTTCTCCTCCATTAGTATCCACACCAGAGGTAGGGGAACAATTAATCCTCTACTTGATTGCATCTGAGCAAGTAGTAAGTGTTGTACTCCTACAAATAAAGCGTACGGAGCAAGCACCAGTCTATTTTATAAGCAAGACTATGCTCTATGCAGAAAATAGGTACTTGCCATTAGAAAAGCTAGTTCTCGCCTTGGTCATAGCATCAAGGAAGTTACCTTACAATTTCCTGGCCCACCTAATCACCATCTACACTGAGTTCCATTTAAAGGCCCTGCTTCGAAAAGCAGATTTCTCAGGAGAATTTCTACTTGGTCGGTAGAACTTAGTCAGTACGATCTTGACTACCAATCGAGGACAACAATCAAAGGGCAAGTCCTAACAAACTTTGTGGTAGAGTATTCACGTACAGTAGCACCTCCTCCACTAGCTCACAAGCAAGAGCAAGAGCCAAAAGTAGTTCCCCAGAAATAAAAAGGATCCACCGAGCAAGATGCTGACCAGTGGAGGCTTTATGTTGATGGGTCAGCGTGTAATAAAGGATCAAGGGCAGAGTTGTGATCTTCTCCCCTGAAGGATTAGTCTTAGAGCAAGTTGTACGGTTGGGATTCAGTGCGACGAATAACGTGCCTGAGTATGAAGCTCTGTTGGCTGGACTAAGGAGTGCTTAGACGCTCAAGGTAAACAAACAAAGAATCTTTTGTGATTCACAACTCGTAGTGAACCAACTCTCAGGGGAATATACTGTGCAAAGTGAAAAGATGGCTACTTAGCTGAGAGAGCCAAGGATATGTTTGAAAAATTTGAAGAGGTGCATATTCAGCAGATTAGCTCGGGATAAAATACACATACAGATTCTTTGGCATGTTTAGCTTTAGCACTGCCCACGGAGTTGAGTTGCATTATTGCGGTGAAGTATTTGAGCGAGTCAATCATTGGCCGTGAAGTGGAAGTAGTATGAATGTTATCTTGGACCAAGCTGGATCTAATCATATTATTGTTGGAAAAATGGAATATTGTTCGATTATTTTGGTGTGCCTAAATATGAACAAAAATCCATTTATAGGATGAATGAGAATTGTCCATTTATAGGATGAATGAGAATTGTCTCATTATGGGAATAGCAAAGCGAGATTTAATTAAGGGAGGACGCGAGCGCGCTCGCCGTCACTGAGGATTCATGGGCTTAGGCTATTTTGCCCCTATTTAGGAGCCAACAATTTACAAATATTATTTGCAAATATCACGATTCAACTTGATCTTTCTGGAGAGCCTTAAATGCATCCTCAACTGTAAACCCTCATTGAAGAGCTTTGTCTGTCCAGCTGTGGGAAACGTAGGTCATGCATGACCTTTAAAATTTTGTTTCAATCAGCATATAACCTATAAAGAGGCACCCCCTACAAGAGTAAAAATACAACTGAGAAAAATCTTCCTTCTTCTGCTTGTGTCTAAGCATTTTGTTTTTCATCTGAGAGAGAGTACTACGCACAGAAATTCATTTCGAAGCGAGCTATTAGTGTGGTGCACAGTAAGCTTTCAACCGCTGTATCCTGGGAGACGGACGTCGATCAAATCCTCTAGCACCCCGGTGAGGCGACGAATCTGTTTTAAGAACACCGTGTGAAACACGGGCCTCGGTTTGTGTATCCATATTTATTTTCAGTATTTTACAGATTATGTAAAATAGGGTTGTCCAGCGGATCATCCGATCCGCCAATCCGACTAATCCGAACCGATCCGAACCATCCGTTGATCCATCTGTGAATGTTCGGTTCGGTTCCGGATCGAGAATTTCTAATCTGGCGGTTCCGGATCCGGATCGGATCGGATCCGTTCGATCCGCTCAATAATCCTTCTTTAATATGTCAAATTCGCCTAATCCGATCCGATCTGATCCGTGAATGTTCGGTTCGGTTCCGGATCTTAAAAACCATAATCCGCTCTGAGCGGATCGGATCGGATCCGTATCCGATCCGTCCGGATCCGATCCGTGGACACCCCTAATGTAAAATGTTTTAGTTCATGGTTTTATGTTTAAACAACCGGAATAAGATTTTCTATACACTGTTTTATACCGCCTGATTGCAACAATCTTTGAAAAGATTGCAACAATTATACCTACGAGAAGGTATGCTCCCAGCTAACAAAAAGGAGGCACACAAGATTAAAATTAAGACATCAAAGTTTTGGTTATCCCTAGAAGATAAGTTGTACAAGAAGTCCTATTTGGGCCCATATAGGCTTTGCGTGCATTGAGCATTGGTGTAGAAATTCTTGTACGAGATTCATGCTGGAACATGTGGAAGCCATTCGGGAGGAAGGTCTATAGTCCACCGAGAAATATCTCAAAGATATTGGTGGCCATATATGCAGGAGGATGCGGGTCATTTGTTTAAAAATGTGAGAAGTGCCAAAGGTTTGCACTGATGATTCAAACACTAGCTGTGGACCTATTGACCCTAACCAGTCCATGGTCGTTTGCTCAGTGGTGATTGGATATCGTGGGTCTGTTGCCCATGGCCATTGGAAAGAAGGAATTTTTCTTGAACGACACAGATTACTTCACAAAGTGGATTAAGGTAGAGCCACAGACAAAGATCATGGAGGCTAACATGGAGGTGTTTGTGTGGAACAAGATCATAACGAGATATGGTGTTCCCATCACCATGATGTCTGATAATGGGCCTCAGTTTGGAGAAAAATTCAAGGCATACTGTGCTCAGGATAAGAAACTACTACTCTACCCCAGCTTACCTATAAAGCAATGTACAAGAAGAGGCTTCCAATCATGTTCGACATGTGTCCGAAGAGTGTTGTGTCCGTGTGGGACACAAATTTGTGAGTCTGGTAGATGTGTCATGGTTCGTAAATTAAAACACATGGTGTGAATTGCGTGGATATAAGACATTGGCTTCTTTTTGTGGCACACCAAAAATGGTTTTTTTTCCCCCTCTTCATTTGATTGTAGTTTGCGAAAGCAATTGATTTATATTTACTCACTAAATTACTAGTAACATTCTGCTGTGGTTACTAGGTTAAGTTGGTCTTATCTTTCTCTCTTTTGCAGAATGAGGAAGAAAGTTCTACTGTTCCGGATGATGGTAAGAACGGACATTCCAATGCTTTGATTCAGTGCCCAGCAATGAGCCAAGGAGAATCTGACGTTTTGACTCCTGTGAGCAAGAAATAATGGGGGATCAAGTTCAAAGAATCTCATATAACTTGTGATTTTTATTTTTCTTTTCTATAGTAGACTTTCTTGGATAGATTGTAGCAAAGAAATAATGGAGGATCTTGTAGCAACTTATTATGTAGCAGTGGAGATTTTGTACGACATGACAAAATTCTATGGATATATTGATTTATCCTGAGAAATGGAGAAAATACCGCTCTACAAGTTTGGCGTAATTACATCGGTCTCCCTTCCAATAATGGTAAATGGATGGATTAACATGAAGGATATAAAAATATCGTCAACTCTAAATCGATTCGCAATCCAAATTCAGGGCCGAAAGTTACAGGAGACATAGCCGTGAGGCGCTCATGGACCATTTTAATCTTCTAATATCTTTTTTTTTTTTTGGTTCTTAATTACGATTTTTTTTTGTGGGTACATGCAATAGTATCTATTCATATCTCAATAATAAAAAGTGTTTAGAAGGAGATGTTTTGTGCGGCTGAATTGCCTCATTTTGAAGGAGAGCTAATTCTTACATGGAACGATGTCTCAACAAACATTAAATTTTGTCATATATGGTTAGCATCTAGCTCAACTCTTTTACGTCTATCTATTTTATCCCTCGATGAATTGGATCAGACCATTATGGTGAAGTTGGCCTACGCCTTTGGTAGAAGCCGTGAAGTCCTTGCACCATAATAGTAGTAGTATTGCAGAAAGGTCCGCTCCCCTCCTAGTAAAAAAATAGTTTCAAACTTCGGGTGGTGCTTATTCCATACGAATGGAAGCATGTGCCCATCACTCTAGCAATGACACCTCCTAAATAAAAGTAATTGACTTTGGCACTCCATTTATTTTTTTTATAACTACACTTCAATATTTGTTTTTTAGCGTTCAAAATACACCAAACATGTCGACTAAAAGACAAAAATTTGAGTGTGGTTATTAACATTTAGAGTTCAACAGTCATTTTCTATAGTTGTATCTCTGAAGTTTTCCACCCTCTCTCTCTCTCTCTCTCTCTCTTTCTCGTTGTTTATTCGTATAACATTGCTAGAAACATTAGGTTCTAAACATAAACATTAACATTAGGTTCCAAATAGGCGACCATGAGAGCTAGAAAGAGGACCCCTTGCCGCCATCGGTATGTTCCCTTCCCACCGCCGATCTGATCTCGTCTTCCTCTCTCCATCTCATCTTCTCCCTTCCCTCTCCTCTCCAGTTTCACTTCTGCGTTTTTCATCTCTGCAAACCCCAAGAGGTTTCGCATCCATCCTTGTTGGGTTTTCTCCACCATAGCCATTTCTGATTCTTTCTTTTGGGGCCTCACGCTTCCTTCTTCTTTCTTACCAATATGAGATCCTAGCCTCCAGCATTTAGGTCGTTTGTTTTCCATTTTCCTGTGGCTCTTTCTCATCTGCTCTTAAGGTGTTTGAGAAAAGTCCTCAACGAAATCCGATCCATCTGTTTGCGGTGCATCCTGCGTATTTGAGACACACTAGCTTCGTGCTGTCCTATGGAGCGTAAACAAGATGTAGGATGGATCCCTGTCATCCACAATCACTCAAGACAGAGAGGTAATTCTGATCCTGGAAAACATTCTCTTATTACCCTTTTTGTGGATAATCTACCTGAAGATACTAGTCAGCCATGGCTGAAGATGTTGTTCAATAAGTATGGGGTCGTCAAAGAAGTCTTCATCCCAGAGAAAAGGAGTAAAGCCACTGGTAATAGATTTGGCTTCATTAGGTACGATTGTCCTGTCTCGGCCGACTTGGCCGTTCTACGGACTAACGGCATTTGGCTTGACGATAAGAAACTATTTGTTAAGCTTGCTTCTTTTGAGGCCAAAAGGAATAGGCCCTTTTTGTCTAATTCTATCAGAGAAGGTGAAATTCATAGAGCTGGAATGGGACACACTGAAATTCATGACTCAAGAGCCAATATGGCGTTTCAGAACCACTCTTCTCTACATAAGAATGGTAATACAACTCAAGGGTTATCCTTTGCTCAGGTTCTTAAAGGAGCAGGGGAGACTTCTCTTCAGAACAAATTTTACAGCAAGCAGATTCAGGCAACTGGTAATGGCTGGCTTTATAGGAGTGCAATTGCCAAGTTAAGTAAACTAATCTCTACGGAGGAACTTGAGAAGATCTTTATTGTTATCACTTTTCTGAGCCCAGAAGCTAGAGATACTATTATCAAAGATAGGTGGATGCTCAATTGGTTTGAGGAGATTAATCCTTGGAGTGGTGAAGCTGCAAAAGAAGAACGCTTTGCTTGGTTATCCTGTTATGGTATGCCATTAAATGGGTGGTCTAATCCAACTTTCAAATTAATAGGGGATGAATGGGGTCATTTTCTCAAAGTTGATGATAGCACCTTGAAAGAAGTCTCTTATGAGAGAGGCAGGATTCTGATTGCTACAGAGCATATTCATAAGATAAAAGGTAACATTAATCTTGTTATACTTGGAAAACAATACAATGTTCGTGTGGAGGAAGATGAATCTTTCAGAATTTTGAAGTCCAACTTTTCTATGGAGAACTCTGTTGTAGCCGTAGGCAAGGATCGTCCCATTGAGATGGCAGCTTTGAAAGAGGTTGTGGAGAAAGTGGAGTCTAACAACTTGCCTTTGACTGATGTGGGGGTTGTTAGGAACCACAATACTGAGGAGGTAGACATTGCACTAGCTGTGGAGTCTGATGGGGGAATTAATGACGTTAACTCAAATTCTCATCATGGTTTAGACTCATTGGTGGGTTTAGAATCGTTGGTGGTAAAGTCTTTTGCCCAACCCTTTCAAGGCCGGATAGCTACTGAAGTTGTGAGTAACTTTCACATGTTGGTAGAGGATATTGTAGTAGTGGAAAAGTCTTCTGGCATCGACTGTAGTGTTGTGGAAGAGACTATGGAGGAGGTGGCAGATTCAATGAAGAATGTGGCAGATCCTTTAGAGGTTTTAGTGGATGATGATGATGACTGCGCAACCGTAGATCTTGCTTCCGATGATCCTCTTTTTAAGTATGTGGATGTCAAACGTCAAAGGAAGAAAATCCGCACCAAGCAAGGAGTCCGTAGGAAACCTATTTGGACTAAAAATCCTTTGAAAGCAGCCATCTTTTCTAGGTCATTTAGCACTGGTCATAAAGAGGAGAAGTCGAAGAATTTTAAGTTGGGCTGTAAGAAAGGAAGTAACTCTAAGGCCTCTTATAGCTTGTCCAAGAATGAATCTCTCTCTTTGGGGGACAACCGACCTTCTGACTTCGGGCCCAAACTCTTGCCTCAAGAGGGAGGAAATAGAATGGGAAATAGGGCGGAGAAAGAATTTTCAGTTTCTTTAGACAGGGCGAAAACTCTCGGTGTTAACCTTCTTCCTGGGGATGAAGCTCTCTTAAAGGAATTGCTCGAGGAAGATTTCCATTGAAGACGTAGATTTGGGGGGATATCTTTTGAGAAGTTAAGGATATTTTTGCTTTTTTTCTTATGATGAGTGTCTTGGCATGGATAGGGTTGTAGTCGGCTTTTGGGTGTTGTTTTTCGGTGGTAGTAGCTTCGGCTTTCTCGAGCAGGTGGGAGTCTCTTGTGATGGTTTTCAGTTTGGGTTTTGGCTCTTTTGGGTGGTTTTCTTTTGGTTGGCTATTTTGTTTTCTTTGTTTTTCTTTTCATTCAACCTTGGTTGGATGCCCCTCTCCCCCTCGATGTACCCTTTCGAGTTTTCTAATATATCTTCTTTTGTCGATAAAAAAAAAAACATTGCTAGAAAACAAAATTATGTGAAATAACTTTTAACTTGTCGAAATAATTTTCATGATCCTTGGTTGGATATAGGGAAATTTTTTTGGGTACCGAACGGTTACCACGTGGCCGAGCCTACATGGTACTTGAACGTTGCATCTAGGCCGTTCACAAGTGTATTGAATGGCCTCAGATCGTAACCCTCTCTCTCCCTTTTTTCTCTCCATAATCTGGATAGTCCAAAACCGAAATGCATGGTCTAGATCGTGCGACCGAGTACCACGTGATACCCGCTCAGTACGGAAAAATTGCTCGGATACATGGGAGAATTGGGTCATTTGTAACTTTTCCGTTGAATTACCAACTTTTCCAAAAATTTCCGAAGAATAAAATCAAGAAAGAACAACTAGTCTATAGTACTTTTCAAGAGCCCACGTCGTTTGGACTTTTAGGACGCGGGTGTTACCGGTCTAAAAAGCTCAACCCTTTACGCGCTGCTCTCTCTCTCTCTCTCTCTCATCAAGCTGTTAAGACGGTAGCCCCGGATATTTTGGACGGAATAAAATAAGGGGGATTTCAAAATTCTGATCAATCGATTCATGAAATTTTAGAAATCAAAATACCACAACCACGGTAGAGGAAGAATCCCACGCAGAGCAACAGGAACATCCGATCCACTCCGATCTTCATCTTCACCGATTAGATCGTACCAATTCAATTCAAATTTATTCAATCTTCTCCATCCTTGATTTGATTGGGAGAGAGGAAACGAGAGAGAGATGGAGAAAATGAAGAACTTGTTGAAAGCCAAACCTAACCCCCAACAACAACTGAGGGACTGGCAAAGTCATCTCCGCAAAGAATGCCGCAACATCGAACGTCAAATCATAGGCAACTTTCCTTAAATTTATTCTCTTCTTATTTCTTGATTTTTTTTAAGCTTCTTCTAGCAATTTTCACGTCTTGGGGAAGGTAAATTCGATTTCTAGTGAATCGTCGAATTCATTTGTTGTTTTCTTTTTTCCCTTTTGCGTGCATAGATATACAGAGAGAAGAAAAACGTGTACAGAAAGCAATTAAAGATGCTGCTAAGAGAAATGATATGGGCTCCGCGAAGGTACTTCCAACTCTTATTTATCCCCCGTACTTCAATCACCGGTTGGTCAATTAAAGATTCATATATATGTATTTTGTCTTAGTATCATTGCCTGTTTTTTTTTGAACTGGAAGACAATTTTATAGATCAACAAACCTCAAATGAGGCATCACAGTTACATATACTAGAAAGCAAAGGAGGCGGGGTTAACTACCCAATCATCAGGGATACCTCCTTTGAGAAAGTGAGTAGCTAACCAATTGGCAACCCTATTTTGTCTTAGTATCATTGCCTATTGAATCTGTTAAAATTCTACTTGAGATGCATTGCAAGTTCATGAACTGCGAACTGCGAGTAAAACACTTAAAAAGGCTTGATGCTATAGTACCATTGCAAATCATATTAAACCGACAAACTCTTTGTTTGAGACCTAAAACAGTTATCTGTTTGTTCTTCCAATAACAATATGTCCCACAAAATCTTTGGAAGATGGAGTTCGGGAGACCCTACTGTAACCCATGTACGTAGTAAAGATCAACTCATAGCTAAATCTTTCAACAAGAAAGAGTCAAAGAGCCATAAACGCATACATATCGATTACGTTGACCGCATTTTTACCGACTTCTGTAAATGTGGAGAACGCATCTCATACCGAATCGTTATCTGGCAAAGCTCAAAGGAGATCTTGAAACTCAGTCCCAACAATAATGATTGATACAATGAAATGTCACTTGGTTCATGTTGACCTGGTCTTGGTTTATTTGGAAGAGGAAATTAAGCCCCAAACTCAAAACTATGAGTTGGGTTGAATAAACCAAGTATTTGTTGCAGGCTACGCAAGTTTTTCACCAATGGGACCTGCGGAAATGTGGAATGCTTGCAAGATAGTTTAGAAAGCAACTAAGAATCTTTTGGTGTCATGGAAAATTTGATTGGAAGAAGAATATCTCAGAGGAGAGAGAGGAAATTCCCTGCATGATGCTGGAAATGGAAAATGTGTGGAACAAAGTGGAGTAGAAGATTGAACATGCCCTGCTATTGCTGTGGAAGAAATTTCAAGCAGAAGGTCAGCTAGTGTTTGTCAAATGTTAATTGAACATTTAGGCATTGGTCGTCAGCCCATAATAGTCACTAGTGAAATGCCACTGGTGCTCGATGAAAGTCCAAAACTATTGGGTTTGTTCACAAATCACAATTGGTTATCCTCTATTTCATGAGGAACTTGTTGTATTATGAAAATTGCACGTGGGTTAGCACATCAGAGCAATAAATTGTTCAATATGTGTCACCTATATTTGCATTTATAGACTGAAATCTTCAAAGAGATCATAGAAATCCAAGGGTGGAATTAAATCCATTGCTATATTGAGACCATTACCTAATAACAGTATTTATGTTTTTCTACTTCCAATCAGATAGGTAGGGGGGACAGCGAGTTCAGCGAGCTAAGTCCTATGTATATGACATTATTCTGGTGCCATCGCATAGAAATCTAGGGTTAAGACATATTTTGGGTGCTAAATTGCTAATGCTCCCCTAGCCTGAGCAATCTGTTCCTACAATGTTGAGTGCATGCATGTATCTGTGATCTTTTGTAGAATGTAATCTCCTTTTCCTTAATTCCAATTCTCTGTCTGTTTCTGTTTATTGAGTGAAATTTTGTTTCAGGCACTTGCTAAGGAGATTGTGAGGTCAAGGCGAACTGTCAACCGTCTCCATGAAAACAAGGCACAACTAAATTCGATATCAATGCACCTTGGGGAGAGTGTCGGTACAAAGCTTTCCATATATCTAAGCTAATTTGTTGTGTTCATGTTTATATTATCTCCATTTAAGTATTGTACTTTAGATTACCATACGACTTGTCTAGGGATCCAAATAGTGTGGACAAGGCTTTGTTTTGTTTTGTTTAGTTGACTCTTCTGAATGCCCTTCACTTCTTCATTTATCCAACCCAATAGGCCAATACTTGTTGGGTTTCCATCACTCTTCCTCGTACATTGAAAAAGTCCAGGCTTTGAACTTACTTTTGCAAACTCCAACCACATCATTTTGTCTTCTTGCTAGTAGAGCATTCAAACTTAGGAAGATTTAAAGATATCTTGAAGCTTTACTATACTTATCCTACCATGTAGGAATTGGGACCTGGTGTTTATTTTTATTTTTTAAGCATTTGGATCTGTGGAACTCGGTGGAAGCATTGACCTGGTTTTCTGGAATCATAACACAGTACATTTTCCGTATAAAATTATGATTTTTTGCTGAGTATAATTCATTAACACGAGAACAAGCAGTTTTTACTAGAAGTTATAATTGGCAATTGATCATTGTTTGCAAGTGTTTGTGGTGTTTATTTTCCTTTATTTTTCCATTATCCTGATTGTCTTGTCATCTTTCCAAGACCTCTTCAAAGCTCAAGAGTAAAGTTAAAGTTTGGCTTAAAATATCTTCACTAATATCGTTGGCTTATTTTGCAGCAATTGCTCGGACAGTGGGACATTTGTCCAAGAGTGCTGAGGTCATGAAGCTTGTCAATAACCTCATGAAGGCCCCAGAAATCGCGGTCACAATGCAAAATTTCAGCAAGGAAATGATTAAGGTGTCTTTACTTTTAGTGTTTCGCAACTGAAGTTATCAAAGATATTTTGATTGCGAGAATCAAAATATATGGAGTTTTTGTTATGTTGTATCTTCTTATTGAAATGCACACTTGCAGTTCTTTTCAATGCTAGTACCCCATAATTGAAGTATAATTGAAGTTTTCATGTGTAGATTTTTCTTCAACCTTCACCAATTCGTTGGCCCTTTTTAAATGCCTATTCTTTCAGTGGATACCAAATTGTCATTTACAACCTGCGGGGATTAAAGGAAATTTGATTGTAGTTCACTTTGAGAAACGCCTCTAGTAGTTTATCATGAATGAAGTTGTTTTTGAAAACCATTGATACTTGAAACTGCAGTTAATTTACAATGGAAGTGAGGCTCAATATTAGCCCCGTATACAGTATAACCTTAAGTACGTTCATGGTTTACAGGCAGGGTTAATTGAGGAGACTGTAAATGATGCTCTTGACTCAGCACTCGATACAGAGGATATAGAAGAGGAAACTGAAGCAGAAGTTGACAAGGTCTTGACTGCACTTGCTGGAGAGACTGCTGCTGAGCTTCCGGAAGCTGTCAGGAAGCAGAAATTAAAGCAACCGACCACTGTGGAAGGAGCTGCAAGAGAGGTAAAGAGTCTATAGGCGGCCATTATAAATCATTTTATGTCTCCATTTTGCCTATAATTTGCTTTGAAAGAAGCTAAGGTGTGGTTGGAGTTCAAGGAAACAAGGGGAAAGGAAGGGAAGATATTCTTCCCTCGCCCTTTGTTTGGTTCTTTGTAGGAAAAGAGAAGGAAACCAATCTAAGAACAAGTAGTGGGTTGTTCTTTTCCTCCTCTTTTCCTTCCTTTTCTTTTCCTCTTCTCTCTTTAAAAGAGAACGGGCGAGGCAAAACAAGCATAATATTTTCTTCCTCTTTTCTCTTCAAAACCAAGCATCAGAATTTAATTTTCTTCTCACTTTTCTTTCCAAAACCAAAAAAAGGAAATTAAACTTCTTTATTTTCCTCAAACCTCTCTTCTTTCCCTTCCTATTGAGAAAGTTTCAAACACACCTTGAAGGATGACTCTTTTTTTGCAGGATGAAGCAATAGCTGAGGGTGCTGACGAAGAGGAAGATCTTGAAGAAATTAGGGCACGACTTGCCAGAGTTAGGTCATAATTTGAGCATTTTACTTGAGAAAGAGATGAAAAGTATATGGCTTTGCTGTAATTCATACCAAAATCATCTTCTTTTAAAATATAAGCTTCATTCGTATTCTATGACCCAACTTATAGGTTAGCTATCTTATCTTTCAATGAAATAGTAGTTTACAAAATTCAGTCACATGGTTTCTTATTTTCAATAAACGTATGCGAAAATTGTTGAGACTTGAATGAGTTTGACAGTATTGAAGGCAACAGAAGATGATACCAGTGTCGTATGTTGTCGGTTTTTTCTTCGTGAGAAATGCTACAGGCCAGAATTTTAGTGTAAGATTGGTTTGGGAAGCAACTACTAAGCTATGTTTGGATCTTGAAGTTTTGTCAAGGGAAAGGAAAACAAAAGGGAAATTAATCAGCTTTTGTATATTAAATATTCTAGTGATACGGAGGCGCAACTACTACTTTGAGGTAAATGATAATTTGAAAGGAATGACTTAAACATCACTCTTCTCGTATTTTTAGTCGCAAAAGTAGTGACTAAGCTATTACAATCAACCTTATCCACCACATTGATTTAAATGGAGAACATTATTAATCCATTTAGCCTTTTTGGGATGTATTATAGCAAGCATTGGTGTGGTTGTGGTGGAAAGGAAGTGTGTGGTGAATGTAGCAGTGAAAAGTGAAAGGGAGATCATAGTGATGGTTGGAATGGCCAGTTGTAGAACTAAGTAGGGGGCGGGCGGGCCCCGTTCCCCCAAAGTTCTAAGTATTATTGTTCTATGGTTTTGAGTATTATTGATATCATTAAAGTGTAATAGTTTCACATGATAGATAGTTTTGAATATTTTAGGCTTTCGTTATTATGTGCCGAAGAGCATATGCTAATGCTCATTAAATAAAAACAATTACACCCACTCATATTGGAAACTGTTGTAGAAGTAGTTAATGAATTAGTATTAAACGCAGAAATTATTCTTGTGAGACCAAAACACCATTTTACTTTTCTTTTCACCCCATTCTCATTTGTATTCCCTTCATCTCCCACTCATTTTCCTTTTCAACTTCCACAAGCAGGAGTTCAGATAAAAAATAAAATAAAATCCCAAGAGCAGAATTATAATAAAAAAAGCAAGAAGAAAAGAAAAAATGGGGCTACAGCCAACAGGTTGGTGAACTTAAATCTAAGGAACTTTTTAAAAAAAAAAAGAATTTTATTATTGTTACTTCTTTAATAATTACTTCTACGTATATTATATATTGACGATATCCTGTTATTCTCTACTGATATTGAATCCCATGCTGTCCTGTTACAAATCTTTCATTCTCTGGTCCAATCCCACGGTATTATGCTTTCAGAGAAAAAGATGCTTCTTGCTCAATTATACATTGGAACTGATAAAGGAACATAACTAAAGCTACTAAAGGTAAAGGCCTGTTTAGCCAACAAGTCCTTACACCGATTCGCTTCCCGTCGCACGTGATGGACCTCCGCCACACCGCATTAATTGTTCCATGAGGACCCTGCAATCAAATATCAAGCTGCTGAGTGGATGAAAATCATCGCGAGGTCGTTTCAGAATATCCCTCACCAACTCTGCATCACATTCAACTTCCAAGTTTCTGATGTTAAGGTCAACAGCCATTTGTAGGCCATCCCTTAACGCCCTGTTTGTATCATAATTTTTAATTTTTAACACGTGACAATAATATTGGCTAAAAAAGACTTTAATTTGAATTCGGATTTATCCCTAAGCCGAATTCCCTACAATTTAGGAGATAATGCATCTTTTGAAAGTGATAAGGTGGTTACCTAAATTGTAGAAAACAAAGTTTATCCCATGATTTTTTCCAAGAGGCCAAAATTAACATGTGATAATTAGATAAAATCACAAATAGTTAATTTCGGCCATATGGGACATTTGTCAGCACGATATCTCCTAAGGAGATCTGACGATATCTCCTGGTACGGATATCTCCTGCCACGTGGCGATATGTGAGAGCATCAGACTTTCTTTCAAATGCATGAAGCTTAAATCAAGGAAAGTGGGCAGTTATTGCCACGTGGGATGAAAGGCTCCAAGGAGTTAGTTACCACTTTTTGTGGAAAGTGGTTAGTTATAGAAGTAATGAGACACTTGGCGGCCTAGGAGTTAATTTCAGCACCAAATAAAAGGGGATGACTGAGTCAAAGGGACACTTGACAGCTTTGGAGAAGATTTCTGAAGAAAGTGGGCAGAAGATGTGCTTAGTGGGTCCGAAAATCTCTTGAACCATTCATAGACAAATGATGCCTATAAATATAAGTCATTGTGCAATATTACAAAGGTTCACACACCAAAAGCTCATAGCAACATTGTAATTGATTTCCTAACCATCGAGTTAGTCGATTGTTATTCTCTCAATCATGTCTGTCACCTCTCATCTCCTATCTTTCTCTTCTTCCTCTTTCTTCTTTTCTATGTAATCTTCTTTTCTTTTAGTTGTTGAAGTCCTTGTTCAAGGCATTCGAACTTTTGTAACTTAGTTCCTCCTAATTAAGTTATAACAGTTGCTTGAAAAGAATTTATTCAGATTTTAGGCGCTTTTCTTTATCAATCTTCTGGAGATCTCCTATCTCCAGGCACGCCCGCACATTCACAACACCACTCGGTGTCGGTGTTGGCATTAACACTTCTCCTGTCCCTGGAGAATTCCGTGTCAACATTTTTTGCACGCCCGGTGGGACCCATTTAAGACAATTGAAGATTCAAGATGACTGGAAAAGGTGGAAACAAAAGAGGAACTAAGAATACGGTAACGGCTGAGCCTTCGCCTAAAGAAGACTTCTCCTGGAGGAGGAGGTGTTGCATAGATCAAATTGCTCCAGCCTCTCAAGAAGATCTCCAGGAGGTGGCTGTTGGAATGCGGGATATCATCCTCAAATCCATCGCCAATTTGTCATTAGGGCTGACTAATTCCATTGTCGGCCCGCTTCAGGAGATCACATAGACTTCGACAAAGTTTGACGAAGGCCATCAAAGATATGATGGCCCTTATCGAAGAGAACATGACATCTCCTGCCCCTTCATGAGATTCAACCGCCGATTCGTCAAACATTGCCAGCCGTTTCTAGTTCAGCCCTAAGGAGATTTTCACGAAATCTCCTTTCACGAAAATCTTCTTAGGGGCAGCAACTAGAGTCGGCAAGAATTTTGCTCCGGACTAGGCCGAGCGAGAAAAGGAGAGAAATGGTCCTCACCAAAGATCTCATGTCTCTTACAACGGTCATTTTCCAGGAGCATGAAGAGATCCAATTCGTTTTTCAACAATACCTTCTTTAGGAGGTCAAAGAATATCAGGAGAATTTGCCAAAGGCCATCAAGGAGATTCTGGCCATGCTTAGACAAGATCTCCTGGACCTCTATGAAGTGTGGGTTCTATTGTTGAGTCATTTAGGTTCAAACCATAGGAGATTTCAGATGCATCTTGACTGAAGAATATCTCCTAAGGAGCAACAGCCTAAGCCGACAGGAGTTTTTTGCTTTGGAATAAGCCGAAAGAGGTGAAAGATGGCGCTGGTCCCGACTAAAGACCTCCTCCTCCTCGCAACGGTCAAACTCATGGAGTATAGAGCAATTCGGATCTTCCTTTTAACAATCTCCTGAAGAAGATAAGAGTCAACAAATAGTTTGGCAAAGGCCGTCAAGGAGACGATGGCCTTCTTCAGTGATAAAGTGACCTCTACACTTGCTGGTGTCGCAGAAGATATCAACTCATCAGCCAAGGTCTCCTACCATGGATGCAGAAGATAATTCGGCCTTTGTGGCCGAGGGGAGCAATACACCTCTTGATGATGTCATCCAGTTAGAAGATTTGGAAGCTCCACCAGCAAAGTTATATGATCTGACAGAAGATGTTCAAGATCCTTTGGAGGGAACCAAAGACCTCCTCCTCCTCGCAACGGTCAAACTCATGGAGTATAGAGCAATTCGGATCTTCCTTTTAACAATCTCCTGAAGGAGAAACATGGGGCATAAAGGAGATTTTTTGTCCCAATGTTGTCGCTCAAACAGCCTATGGGCCATAATTTTCGGCAGTCACCAAGTCTTCTTCTTAACAAGGGGATCAGGAGATATCAAAGATTTGTATAACCTGATTCTCAAGAAGACAAAGAGGAGCTGAATGTTTTTTCTCGAATGCGAAAACCGTTGAGCTTTAAGCCAATTCTACTTCCTGGATATATTGGCTCACTATTAGAGGAAAATCAGAAGAGACGGTTTGCAACACCATTCTAAGCCTTCCAAAGGAGTTTTCAAGTTTCTCTTGTCAACAACACAACTATGGGAGGCATGGGAATGTGCAGATCAAAATTCTTCTTCACTTTAGGCCGAATGAGGTCAAAGCCGACAAAAAATGGCAGGAGATCTTGTAACGGCCATGATTAAGGGTTCAGGAGATAACAGAGCCCTTTATTTGCTTCACCTTCTATTGAGCAAAGAGAGCTAGGGTAATTCGTTTCTCCTACATATTTACCTCTTTTGGGAGGATTCTGATACCATCTCCTTAGGAGATAGGAGGTTTGGTGAGATCTGAAAGCTATTTACATCAGGAGAAGACTCAAAGTTACGCCGAACTTGGGCAATGAATACCCAAGAAGAATGCTAGACTTAAAGAATTGTGGTCAAGAAACAAAGAGAAGATTTTCTCCAGCCAACACACATTGCAGGAGAAAGAGGTCTTCAATATTTACACACGTTCGGCTTGCCATGGCCGAAGTGTAGAGAAAATTGGAGAACCTGTGATGATCGAAACACCTCCTTCTTGCCAATAATTCAAAGTCAAACATTCAAAACTCCTATAGCCAAAGAATGCTTTGTCAAATCCCTAGGAAAGGAAGCTTCAAGGGACTAGACAAGGAATGAGATTGGCTAAGGAGGGATAGAGTCAAGGAAAATCAGAAACTTCCTCACCTGCTTAAGGAGAAATCAAGGCTGAAGTACCGGTATGTCTAGAAGAAATCTGAATCTCTACCCCTTAAGGTATCATGGAAAGTCCTCCTTAAGCCCAAAGTTCTTCAAGTATAAACTTTACACAATGGGGGGCAAAGAGGTTAAGGGGGGCAAGACCAAAATCTTGAACGATGCCACGTGTTAGTAGATAACGGTAAAAAGAGTCCCATTCTCTTTGTATTCTTATAACCATTATCTCCTAGTATTTATGGACTCTTTTTCCCCATTATTATTTATATAACATATTTTAAACTCCATTTTATTTCAAAAATAGAGTTTATGGGGGGCAATGTTTGTACCATAATTTTTAATTTTTAACACGTGGCAATAATATTGGCTAAAAAAGACTTTAATTTGAATTCGGATTTATCCCTAAGCCGAATTCCCTACAATTTAGGAGATAATGCATCTTTTGAAAGTGATAAGGTGGTTACCTAAATTGTAGAAAGCAAAGTTTATCCCATGATTTTTTCCAAGAGGCCAAAATTAACATGTGATAATTAGATAAAATCACAAATAGTTAATTTCGGCCATATGGGACATTTGTCAGCACGATATCTCCTAAGGAGATCTGACGATATCTCCTGGTACGGATATCTCCTGCCACGTGGCGATATGTGAGAGCATCAGACTTTCTTTCAAATGCATGGAGCTTAAATCAAGGAAAGTGGGTAGTTATTGCCACGTGGGATGAAAGGCTCCAAGGAGTTAGTTACCACTTTTTGTGGAAAGTGGTTAGTTATAGAAGTAATGAGACACTTGGCGGCCTAGGAGTTAATTTCAGCACCAAATAAAAGGGGATGACTGAGTCAAAGGGACACTTGACAGCTTTGGAGAAGATTTTTGAAGAAAGTGGCCAGAAGATGTGCTTAGAGGGTCCGAAAATCTCCTGAACCATTCATAGGCAAATGATGCCTATAAATATAAGTCATTGTGCAATATTACAAAGGTTCACACACCAAAAGCTCACAGCAGCATTGTAATTGATTTCCTAACCATCGAGTTAGTCGATTGTTATTCTCTCAATCATGTCTGTCACCACTCATCTCCTATCTTTCTCTTCTTCCTCTTTCTTCTTTTCTATGTAATCTTCTTTTCTTTTAGTTGTTGAAGTCCTTGTTCAAGGCATTCGAACTTTTGTAACTTAGTTCCTCCTAATTAAGTTATAACAGTTGCTTGAAAAGAATTTATTCAGATTTTAGGCGCTTTTCTTTATCAATCTTCTGGAGATCTCCTATCTCCTGGCACGCCCGCACATTCACAACACCACTCGGTGTTGGCATTAACAATTCTCCTGTCCCTGGAGAATTCCGTGTCAACACGCCCACAATTCTGCACTTAAAACTGAAGTGTTCCAAATCGATCTTTGGAACCCCTCAACCCAGTCGCCAATACGCCGTCTTAGCAATCCAGCACCTATAGCTGTCCCTCTTCTTGGACAGAACAAAGAGTCTCTACCATTACGTATGACCTTTCTAGAACCCTTCGTTAAGATCGGGAGACCTTTACGCGTATATACTTCTCCACAGAAGAGAAAGTATCAACATCCACTCTACCAAACAACACTAGATCATCCGTAAAAAAAAAGGAAGGGAAAGCAGAGGTCCGCCCTAGACAAGCGGACAGGTTGCCAAGAACTTTGAGCACATTTCTTATTGATAGTGTGTGAGAAATGTTGGAAATTTCTCGGAAATTCGGTGTGAATGAAACCGGGCGTTCGGAGGGTCTCTCGAGGCAACCGAAAGGACCCACGTAGCTGTTTATTACACGCGTTGATGGCAGATTAATTCGATGTTAATTGCTGGTAATAACATCCCGTAACCTCCCCATGAAAGAGATTGAATGGCAGATTTCATTCCATTCAAATTTGTATTCAAGATTGGATGTTACATATTCTGAAATGAATTGCAAATTCATTGCCACATTCATTTTTCGTATTCAAAGCCTGAGGTTCTTCATCAGCTATAAAAGGGCAGCCTTGGCCTTTGGTTTAGACACACAAAATTCGTGCATCAACACATTCCAGAAATTGAGTTTTGAGAGAGAGAGGCAGACGCAAGTTCGGTTCGCCAAGGCAGTCAACAGCGGTGTTTTGTTGGCCGTGGTCCAAGCCGTTTTATCCTGAGACGAAGACGCCGGAGCATCCTACAACACCCACGGTAGGCGGCGAATCTTTGTTAAGGAGACTGTGGTATCACAGGACTCGGCTCGTGTTTCCAATCTACTGTTTGTATCTCTAAAATTTCATTCTGTAATTTCCAGTTTATGTAAACTTATTGTATTCTGTAATTGTTATGATTTTATCAATGGATTTGTTATTTGGAATCGACGATTGCCACTGTATTTTTTTCCAACAAGCTTAACAAAGATTTTCTTATCGATTGGCAATCGAATTCCAGAAAACAATTCTGTTTTGTTACTGACTTTTGAGTTGCAAGAACAGAATCGAAGTTGTGACAGAATTGGTGGAATCTTTGAGATCATATTGTAATCTGATTAGATTACTCGTGTGGGAAACAGATACGAAAACATATCAGGGGCTACGGCCTAAGTCAATCGTGCGCGATTGAACTTCACTGATTAAGCCACTGCTTTTAGGCAGTTGTGCGCAACTGGCCTTGATCTATCGAGTTTGATAGGCCTCTGGAGCAATTTACTTGGCTTAAGCCTTGACATTGCTTGGCCAGAAACTTATGATCAGTGGATTGTTTGGCTTCTGGAGCAACCTACTCTGCTTAAGCAGTGACGTTGCTTAGCCACGGTCCTCTGGATCTCTGCTTTGTGATAGCAGTCCTTGTGTTGGGTATTTGAATAGCCAGTGGTTGGGCTAGTTCGGCCTAAGATTGTGCTCTGCCTGCAGTAGTATAACCAGTGGATGGTTAATTACTCAGCCTTAGTACTTGGCTAGTGTTGTAACTTGGCACAAGGATTGGTATACTTGGCAGAGGCAGAAGATGAATTGCCGCGATTGCTTAAGCAGTGAATTGTGTATACCGTTTAGGTTTCGAGGGCGCTGCCCTCGAACTCCCGCCTAGGGGCGCTGCCCCTAGGAACCCCGCTAGGGGGCACGGCCCCCTAGACCCCCAGGGTACGCTTGTGCGTTGTGAGTGCAAGACCATATTTGGTTGCTAGTTTAGATTGTTAATCTATATTTATTGTCATGATTGTGAAAATAGTTTCACTAATTTGTGGTTTGTCACTTCTCAGGTTAAGATGACAACTGGAAAGAACAATGAGACTCCAAATGTGGGAAGCTCGAGTGCTGCTACTCCTGTGCATGCTGCTCCTATGCATGGAGTCCCTTCGATACCGATGTCCCATGTCGATAAGCCTGGGAAGTTTGGTCCAGGGGTTGATTTCAAAAGATGGCAATAGAAGATGATGTTCTATCTGACCACTCTCCATCTTGCTGGGTGCTTGTCTGAGGATGCCCCAGTGGTTGCTGAAAATGAGACAGACAACCAGAAGTGACAAGCTCTGGATCAGTGGAAGAATGCTGATTATCTGGCCAAGAACTATGTCTTGAATGCTCTTGATGACTCGTTGTACTCTGTGTTCAATGAGGCGGAGTCGGCCAAGGAACTGTGGGGGTCCTTGGACAAAAAGTACAAGATTGAGGGGGCTGGGCCTAAAAAATTCGTGGTGGGCCGCTTCCTTGATTATACTATGAAAGATGAAAGGCCTGTGACTGAACAGGTCCAAGAGCTCCAGATGTTGATCAATGAAATCAAAGCAGAAGGGATGTTGTTGCCTGAGGCTTTTCTGGTGGCTGCCATCATCCACAAGCTGCCAGGAACTTGGAAGGAGTTCAAGAGTTATCTCATGTTCAAGAACAAGGAGATGACATTGGAGACTCTCTTCTACAAGCTCAATGTCACGGAAGGAAATCGGGCTAGAGAGAAGGCTGCCAAGCAGGCCGAAATGGCAAAGGCCAACATGGTGGAGCATGGTCGTCCTTCCTCAAGTGGTGTGAGAAAGAACCAACATGACAAACGGTCCGTACAGCAGAAGGGCAAAAGTGTCAATCTGGGACCGAGGGGCGGTGTCGCTAAGAAGCAAAAGGAAAAGTTCCAAGGGAAATGCTTCAACTGTGACAAGTTTGGCCATAAAGCATCTGAGTGCAAGAAGCCACCTCGTCCACAAGCGCATATTGCAGAAGCCTCGGGGGGTAATTCTGACATGAACTTCTCAGCTATGGTATCTGAAGTGAACATGGTGGGCTCGAATCCACGTGAATGGTGGATTGATACTGGGGCTACCCGCCATATCTGCTGTGACA